>NJDD01002063.1:117454-137491 GCA_002245505.1 Calephelis nemesis
TGCCGCAGCCGGTGGCGCAGCAGCGGTGGCCAGGCCCGCACTCCGCGTCCGTGCGGCACGCCCACTCGCACGCGCCCGCACCCGATGGTGGCACCAAGTATTCGCACTCGCCTGCTGCACGCGGTAAACCTATGCCACCATATGAAAACAGCCATTATGGTTTTGCATATTCTATTGAGCCTAAACCCATTCTGAATGTAACAAACTGAATGTGGCTTCCGGAAAACCAGACAAGTGACCTACCTACTTCGATAGATACTGTGTCGTCAATGCGCCTGGCTATTTCTCAACAACTCTGATGATGCTATTTCGATGTCAATCTCCGGTTTGCCTTTCACAAGCACTACATTAACTACATGGATATCACGAATGCTGGTGACAAAGCCTTTTTATCAACTGCCATGTTTCAGACTGGAGGGTAGGTTAACCTACAACATTTATGGTGTCCTTAGGCTACGGGTGTGTTTGTTCGATATTTTATAACACACATATTAATTAAGTGCAGTAAATCTGCAAAAACCAACTCCTACCATTTCATTTGGTACCACGTTGCGATTTGATGATATATTTTTTTAAAGATATTAAGGAAATACTTTCAAAATAATCTCACATAAATTTCATCAACAACCTATTAGCAGTTTTTGAGTTACACTTAATAATGCGTACAGGTTCATTTATATAGATATATTTGAACTTGAACTGATATGGGACTACCTCGGAATCATGACCTTTTTTTCTAAAAAGAACCATCGGTTAGCTTTTGGCCGAGTAATCGCACAACAAACATACAAAAAACATTGTATATACAAATATACAAATGTATAATTGAGAACCTCCTCCTTTTATGGTGTACATTAAAATAGAAAAAATCATTGTTATCTTACATGCGGGCACAGGTGGACAGTAGTCCGAGTCGCAAGCCACGTCGACGAGGGCGCAGGTGCGGCCCGCGGGACACTGCACATCCGCGCACGGGTCGCGGCAGCGGCATGTGGGACAGCGGTTGGCACCCAACTCGAACCCGTAGTCGCATCCCATACGACACGTCATCTCCAGGCAGGATAGATCCGACCGAACCCTTCATACAGACACAAACGCGATAAGCAATTTAATTAAATTGCATGTAATTTTATTAATTTAAACCTAAAAGATTTACAAAAATCAATAAACGGGTAGTAGTTTACACAAGGAAATCGCGCGACAAGCTTTTATGATTTTATCAGTTGTGTATAACGAGGTTTGTAAGTTCATAGTTAACATTTGTAAAGAAAAGTATGGTTTTCTTCTTTTTTCTTTTTTTGCTTTTAATTTGTTATCATCATAGTGCTTTAAAAACGCAGCCGGTACAAAATAAATATGTCACAACTAATACAATTATCGACTGATCTAACTGCAGAGTAAGGGAAGTGTAGTGCATTAATAATACACTACCCTCAACAAAAAGGCCGTGAAAAGAAAATATTAAGTTTAACGGAATTTTAGTTATTTTTTGGAGTCTCAAACTAAAAAAATATCACAAAAGTCAATGGTACAACACTAAAAATGACTCATCATAAGCTTATTTGTGTTTAACTTACTTATCACAGTCAATAGCTGATGAGTTGCTGGTGGCAGTATCAGGAATCGCCGTACCGAAGGAGTCCACACACCAGCACCGTCCTGCTGCACACTGCTGAGATGTGAACGATCCGTCCGAGTGGCATGTAGGTGCTGGTAGCGCTAGCTTCATACCATCCACAGTACCTTCCATTTTCTCATCGAAGTCCCGTAAATATTCACACACTGTAAATATATTTTTAGAACATTATCCGAATAGAAAGAAGCGGGATCTCTCTGTACGGCTGTTATTGATCCTTACAACAATTATTTTCTAAATTGCTATACAGAAATGTATATAAAACAGTGGGTGGTAAGAGTTCACTGACAGAGAGAATTAAATGTTTCAAGTTTACTTTATTAATTTTTATTAACATCTTACACTTTATTAACATCATACAAGGTCAAACTAGAAATATTTTCATAAAATCTTTCATCCCCGATTATAGCCATTTAGAGGTTGATATTTTAAAAAAAACAAGTAACCTATGTTGGAACGCGGATCCTTAAATATAGGTATGTAATATGTATATCAATTTTCACCAAAATCCATCCAGGCAGCGGTTTAGTCTGGAAAGCGTAACACACCGACAGCCTAAAATACAGACTTTCGCATTTAGGTATGATATTAAAGTATAGATTTTTATCAGTTACTTGTTTTTTTATTAGGTATCTTCACGCCGACAACCATGACACCCACGACTAGCCGAAGTAACTAAGTCCCATATTGTGATAGGTGGCAAGCATATCGCCAACCGGGCACCCAATCCCGTGCAACGTTGTTATTATTATATTAAAATTTAAACTATACATTTTCTAATTTTAATTGTTTTTTTATTATTTATTTAAGTGGTGTATCTTAAACAATAGTAGCAGAGATACTAAACCTTCTAGTAAAAGTTTCCGGTTTCCATTTTTTTAAAAAAACAAACTATCACGTAAGAGTGCTTTAACATTTAACAAAAATAAAGTAAAGTAAGGTATCTTCACGCCAATGTCCCCGAAGAGGTAGGCACTAAGTCTCTCAATGTTATAGGTGGCAAGCCTATAGCCAACCGGGCATATATCCAATCCTGGGCAACGTTATTTTAAAAATGAAATTCAAAATACTAATTTTAATTTTGTTTATGTCCGACCCAGAAATCAATTCAAGTCCGACGCCGGTCATTAGCCCACAGAGGCGATTTTTAAGAAAAATGTCTGTTAAATGGTAACAATTGAATCAATACTTATTGAATTAGCGTGCTCGTATATTTTTCACCTATATAAATGGTATAATAAAGTAAGTTGAAATAATTTTATGTAGGGAAAGTCCAAAACAGAGCGACCTAACTTAACAAAAGTATGTATATGTAGTAAGTATGACCTAACTTAATAAAAGCAAACGCGGCATATTGTTTTACAACTTTTGGTGTGATATTCGATCCATCAAAAGTTGTTTACCTTATTAGCACATCGTTATAACTTCTGCCACAAATAAAGTGTTCAAGATAGAATAGACTATTGACTTTAAGTCATAAGAAAAATGCAATTTAATTACCTACTCTTAATGCATTTGAGAACCATCTAGTGTTGGGAATGTTTTAAAAACGAAATCATGTTACAATTATCTGCGTTTGTTTCATTTATATAATGAAAATTTAAGTATCTCCCAAAAATTGAGTATTTTTCTCAATCACCCTGGAACTCCATCATAGGACCAAGGACCAGGGATCATTCAGACTTTTTAACTAAACAAAAAAAATGGTTTAGAAATAACGGAGAAATCGGTCAACAAAAACAATAGAAGTCGACTATATAACTTTTTCCGTTTTCGAAGTTGCTTGAAAATACACGATGGCAAAAAAATTTGGTAGTATACTAGTACATACTTGTAGGAGTGTCATCCACTCTGTCTGTTTGTAATCGTAGTTTGGCAGGGTCTGCGCACACGGGTCCGCACGTCGCGGTGCCGCAGCAAACCAGACCGTCGGAACACTCGCCGTCCGGACACCGCGCGGTGCCGTTCACCGAGCACAGAACTTCCGCTTCCTCGTCGCACGATTCAAAGTTTATCTGTTAGCAATGGAAAAAATAAATGGAACGGAATATTCATAATATAGTTACTATTACTATTACATATTTTAGGTATGAAGCATACACACCGAACGTTTTTTTTGCAGAAAAGCTCAAATACTTAAATATTGGTACTAATGAAAGAAATTATGATGTCGAGTTAGTTTTGCTGTTTCTTCTACTGACTGTTTAGGTTTGGAAACGGTGGTCGTTTACGGTAGATAGGGTTAAATTCAATTACACTTTAAAATTGTTTATAATAAATTATAAATAGAATAATAAATACAAGTTTAGTATTAAAACATTCCAATTTAGTGTTCAGTAGGCTGACTTAATAGGTAAAATAAATCTGCTGAGTTTCTGAAGACACATTAGTTAATTCTTACCTCGAGAATTTCTGAGTCAGTTGAATTGTCTCCAAAGTCAGGGTCCGGGCAACATACCGCGCCACCGGATCTTCGGGCCCTCGAACAAACATGACCACTGGGACAGTCTACCGCCGCACCACATGAGACTACGGTGCCGTCAGAGTCCGTTGCTGGGACGCCTAACTCGCATGGGTTTTCATATGACACACGGGGTCTACCTGTCAACATAGTTTTCTATATGTGATAAGACAGCTAACAAGCAAAGGACTCTCTTTATGGTAAAAGACAATCGTGGTCTAAAGACACCATAAATGTTATACGTAACGCTGTCCTGTGACAGCGTGGACTACAGGACATTGATTTATTTAGAACTGATTTTTGAAGTACTATTTAAAACAGAAGCACTAATTAAATACTGAATATTATCTTAATTCTAGTAAGAAGAAAGATTTACTTACAAACAGGGTATCCAGTACAAAATTCTCCAGAACAGTCCGCGTCCCGAACTCTGACGCACTCCTCGCCATTCGGACACGGAAATCCTGCGCACGGATCGTCACACTCGCAAGTGGGGCAGCCGTCCGAACCGGTTTTGTATCCGTATTCGCAGACCCCCGCACATAAGGCCCGCGCACATCCTTCCAAACTCCTGCCGCCTGAGCGAGCAGGTCGCGGCGACGCTGAACATTGTACTGACGCTGCTGGACCCATGGTGCCGCGAAGTTTGTTACCGTCTGTATCCACACACCTAGAAAGAAAATTTTTGTTCTATTATTTTTTATAGAGTTCATCAGGTCATGCTTTAGCTAGACTCAAATATACTTTAACAACTTACATTTTTTTATAATTTTAAACAAATTCAACAGTTGAACTACCTACAATTGACTACTATTATAAATGCAAAAGTTTATGTGTAGGTTTGTTATTTTTAAACTAAAACTTCGCGTACTAATACGTTATGGAACATACTGATACCTGGAACACATAATATGTTGAACCAAGAATATATACATTACGAGTATGTGGTTGAACCAAGAAGTACTTGGTTCAACCACATTCATGGTTCCCACAGGAAGCAAAAAGTCACTGTAACGAAATTTATAGAGAATCCACGGGCAAAAGCAATGTACATATTTTTAAAATGTATATACATATCTTCACGTCAAGTCAGTACAGGGTAGGCAGAGAGTATCGCTACCAAAACTTACGACAATGACAGACATGCTTGTCTTCCTCCACCTTCATTCCCTTTTTATATAAATATATTATAAAAATACGAGTATAATTACCAGCAAACTAATCCATTTCGCGAGCACTGTTTGGATATGAAAGAGCCATCACCACTGCACTGAGGGACATATCCTCTTCCTTCCTTCTCACTGACCACCAGAAGCTCAGCGAGCATCTTCTGCTGGGTGCACATGGTTACATTATGAGGTAGGGTACAGTGCTTGCCACATTCCCCACCATCGCAGCATTTCTGCATCGAAGGGCATTCCAGGTCATGTGCACAAGGCGTCCCACAATCTAACTCGGTGGATGTATTTGGAGCTGGACAGGTACCAGCTTTCTGGAGTTCGAGAGAAGCAGGACAGCAGACACCATAATCATTACCTGTGAACAATATGTTATAGTTAAAATATAGTGCATTTTTAAATTCTTTTTTTAATGACATTGCAAGCCTAACAAGCAGACGGATTAACTTAAGGTAAGAAATTCACGCCGCCTAGAGACACCAAAGGCGGTAATGGTGCGTTGCCAACTTAAGGCCGGGATGTTAGGCCTCGAGAAAAAATAAATTTACCGGCTACCTTACCCTCCAAACGGCAGGAAAATGACAGGAATTGGTAAGGCGGTGGTACCAATCCGGGCGAGTTGCTACAAAACTCTACCATCTGGTGTAAAAAATGGGAAGAGACTTTTGATTCATACTATCTCTTGTGTTACTTTTTAGAGATGAAAAAATTTTGATTATTCGTCGTTCGTTTTATTCTGTTTAAATCACTATTATATGGCAAATCATATTTCGATGTAAGTTTTATCGCTTTTCTAATAAAATAATCTAGTAACTAATGCATAGGCTAGATTATATTTTTTTTATGTGATGAGACAGTGAACAGGCACAGGGCTTTCCAGATTGGGATTCTTAATTTTTAGTCTGTGCTTTCAACATAATATAATACCTACTACTATTTAAGTTATGCGTTTAGGCTTTATACTTTATATTTTTATTTTTAAATTGGCTGACCTAGTCTAAATTTAAGCGAAATGTTTATGTAATAACAACTCTGTATATATCTATCTTTAAAATACATACATTCGTCAAGCTTCGGAAAACCGAAGCTTGACGAATGTAGCCGAAGTACTACTATACGTTTCTGTTCCAGATATCAGGTTCCTAATTAAACCAATTAGGGTGTGTCATTACAAAACTCTGTCATCACGTCCAACTGATTGCAAACTGATTATTCAATTACAATACCTATTAAACCTATTACAGACCTATTAAAGACATGCCTTTAAATAAATTAAAAACTGTATTAAGTATCTAGTTATATTTGGGATTGGTTGCTTCTCCTAAATAGTACCTCTTATAAAGTACAATTGTGAAACATATTTAGAATAAAGGAAAAAAAAGATGTCCGGTGACTTTTTTCACAGGATCTTCTCAGTGAGAGGTCGCGTTCCAATCCCGTGTGGGTGGAACGAAGTTCGCCGGAACAGCTAGTGTGAAATAAAATATGAGGCAAGGTAGAGTACTGTCCACATTCCCCACCATCGCAGCATTTTTGCATCGAAGGGCATTCTAAGTCGTGTGTACATTTTTATTATAAAAGAAAACAATTTTAAGTGCAGTAAAACTGAAAAACCGACTCCAATTGCATTATCCAGTTATCGAGGTATACAAATCGTATCATACATAATTCCTACCATTAGTATAAAATACCTACTAGCTACTTGCCCGCGACTTAGTAAACGTAAAATAGAACCGATTTCCATTTAAATTTTCATCCCCATTTTTTTAAAGCTAATTAAAAAAAGTAGGCTATGTTTGAATTCAGGTCGATAACTATTTAAATATCTATTTTCATCGAAATGAGTTCAGTTTGGCCGTGAAAAAACAAGAGAAAGGCTGATTTTTGTATTTATATTAGTCAGACTAGTAGGTTGCCTCTACTTCGTCAGCATATAGTAGTTACGAACGTTTGTATGATTCTAATGACTCTATGCGGACGAAGTCGGAGAAAACAGCTAGTTGTCAATAAAACAATCATTTAAAGATAAGTTAAAATTTAAAGTGAATGTGTTTGAATATTAGAATGATAAGAGGAATACGGAAACAGGGTCAAACGCTACCCCGTTAAAGAGCCTTCAATAAGCTACCTTGTCATATTAAGCTGTGGATCCTTGCTTTTGTTTGAACGTTCCTTTGTGGGTAAATAGGTCGGTAACATCATCTTTTTATAAAATCATCAGGGTTGTGTTTGCACATAACACATTGAAGATAATACAGAAAACAGATTAAAAAAAGAGGCGATTTTATGCTGCAATTTTTTTCTTTCGAATTCTGATTCTGAGTCTATCTGTTAAATTTTGATTGGTTTGAAATTAATATAGCATGAAAAGCTTAGATTAAATATAATCGTTGAACTTGGTGGATTTGAAGCTGACAAACATGTGATCTGGTTTTTTTTTGCAGCTCATGAGATATATATATATGTTTGTATGTGTGATATTTTTTGCACGATGATACTGGGGAGTTGTAAGGTTAAAGTGAGAGGTTGGCGAAAAAGCATACGGCTCTTCTGATGCTTAGAGATAACGTGGCCTATAGACACCAAATATGTTACAGGTACGTTGCTATCCTGAGGATGGGATGGAAGGCTTATTGTGCAAGTCTACCGGCTACCCTACCCTCTAGACCGAAACATGACAGTCACAATGGTGGCAGGAATAGGTAAGGCCGTAGATCCCTACCCGGACAAGCTGTTGCACAGCTTCGTTGGTAATCTCTTATTCTACTCAGCGGATCCGGACCAACACGAGGAAAATCTCTAATAATAACCAATGCTATGATCCCACCGATTTGTGTTTTACCAATCTAAATGACGAATTGAGACATTGTATGTCAGTAAAGAACTATTGTGTTCTATAAAAGTATGAACAATAGACCGTAGAATAACAATTGCGTACATGTTTTAAGTTTTAACAAGACGGTGATACACAGGCGTACGTAAGTAGAACATTAGTTTCTTCCTGTTTGAGGGGTATGAAAACAGTGTATTTTCAATATTAGTATTTTTATGGCTTATTTCTTTTGTTTTAAATTGCATCAAAATTAGTTTAATTGAAACGCGTTTAGCCCTGCCTCCTACTGCGTATATTATAAATGGGTTTTGTATGGACGGATGGATGAATGTTTGTTACTCTGTCACCCAGTAACGGTTTTAGTAATAGCAGCGCCCTGGGCGTAATTAATACGGCGGCGCCCCTACATGCTGTTCAAAACCATACTAAAAGGTAAATAATATATAGCGTACAGGATCTGGAGCCCCTTTACATATTGGCGCCCTGGGCGGTTGCCCAACGCGCCATAGCCATACGCCGACCCTGCTTTCACCCAAAAACTACTGGACGTATTTAGATGAAACTTCACAGAAATATAGTTTATACATCGGCATAACAATCAATGTTAAAGTTTGAATGAAAATTATGACTCTACGCAGACCAAGTCAAGAGCAAACAACTAGTCCATACTAAATATAATAGTAAATACGAAAGTTTGTCTGCTTGTTACTCTTTCACGGCTAAACTATTGAAGGAATTTTGCTGAAGTTTGTGTAATTTGGCATTCGCGTGAAGCCGCGGGTTGAAGTTAGTATATAATAAAATTTGTGCATGGACTTCAATTTTTCAGTTTTTGTTAGACTTCTGACACCGCTAATATTGCTGGAGTGCATGAAGGACTGATCTGAGGTTATAATATACCTACTACAAAACGTCAATTAACTTAAAACTTCGATTTCTTCAGTTAATATGTACTTACATCTAAAAATACGTTTATTTAATAATGTACAAAAATTTCATTCTAAATACCGCTACAAGAAAAGGATTCGTATTTTTGTATTGCAGGTAACGGAAACCATAATATGAAATTGCAATAAAAATATATGTAACAAAATTTCTTAAGCATTCCAACATACTTTACCGCAATGTGGTTTTAAAATTACTTCAATAGTTTAAAAAATAATTATTAAATTGCATATAATTTAATATTCATTATAAGATAAAAAACAATATTAAAATGTAAATAAATTCAACTCTTTTCAACCGTATTGTTTTTAATACCCATAGACCTTACGCGAAAGAAAATATTACATATATTATTTGCGAATTTTGCCACACAAGAACAAATATTTTGTTTTAAATAATACCTACAATATAGAAAAACATCACGTACCTGGTTCAACTAAGCACCGATATAAAGGAGGACAATTGGGCTTCCCTGGATCTGTGCCGCATAAGAACGGCCGGCTCGTTTCTGATATTAAGAGGGGTTCGCCTGCTGGACAGATGTTTTGAAGGCTACGACCTCTTTTACCTGTAAAAAGACAAAAAAAGTATTGTTACTTATGTATCTAAGAAGAAATAGGGAGAGATACGACTGAGGCACCCACAACTAGCCTAAGACAGTTGTGATAAGTGACAAGCCTATCAAATGGGCGGCTATCAAATCTCGGACAACGTTCTTTTTATTATATTACGTTTTAGAGAATTGAGATAAACACATTTTCTTTTTATTACCCGACCCGGAAATCGAACCTGAGACCTTAGAAATCAAATCCAATATGAGACCGCTAGACCACAAAGAGAATAAATCATTTAAACGACTCTGTTATCAGAACGAAGATACGACTATGTTCTGTACATAATATACTCTTTCTTTCTTTCTTTCTACATCCTACTCCTAAATTATCAACAACATTAGAAGTTTTGTGGAAGAAAATGGTTACTGTTAAGAATTTAAATTAATAGATTAGATTGGATGGAGATAGATTCTCCAACTGGTATGCAAATCCGCCCAAGCTTTAGAGTTTAGGAAATCATGATACTTTGCCACTAATACAACTACTAATAGTAAGGTAAACTTACAAGTCGGTACTGGCGGGCAAGGTTGTCTTAAACAGGGTACTTCTTCCAATTGGCATGACAGTTGTCCTGGACAAGTAATAGTGGAGCAAGGATCTCGGCATTTGCACATCGGGCAGCCCTTGGAGTCCAGTTCGAAGCCGAGGGGGCAGAGCATACGGCAGGTGTGTGCTGCACAAGCTGCAGTGCGGGTGCAGTTGACAAGACTTGCAGCTGGTGCTCTTGTGCCTGGTACCTAAGGATATGAAAACTACAATTATTTTATAGTACGGAAAGGAAAATAACAGTTGAATTTGCGGATGATAAGAAATACTCTTGGCCAAAACAGTAAAGATATTTGTGAATGATAAAACAAAAAAAATCATGACTTCTTAACTTGTAATTTCCTAGAATACATAAATATTGTGTAGAATACATTGTGGAAAAGTACAAGTGTTATAAAAATTTCAACTAAGTGCTATTTAAACTTATGCAATGGAATTCCGCCAAGTGTCGACGTTGAAATTTATAAGTTCTACTATCGACAAGCAAATCATGTTCACCTCAAATCCAGCAGGGTCCACACACCAACATGAGCTGACGATCTCGTTGTCACACTGAATTTCCTCGAACTCTCCATCTGACACTCTGCATCGAGGGGTTCTCAGCGACCGGATTATCCCTCTACCCCCTCGACTATTCTCTGCCGCTAATGCTCTTGATATCCTTTCTGAATTTAGCTTTATATTTTCACAACCTGCAAAAAATATCTAACGTTAAACTATTTATTAATATTCTCTGATTTACTAAAACTTTAATTGACTTGGAGAAGTCCAGGATTAGTATAATATGTTAATCAAATATTAAGATAAAAATAAACAATTTTTTATTATCTTTTTTTTTATTGAATAGGTTAACCACGAAGGTCTTCTTATTTGATTACAGACCTATATCTAATATGCTTTAATCTCGCATACCAATTATTATTTAAATATATTTCGATTAAATATTTAAATTTGCAATAATAAATTCTTAATTCCTGAAAATTAAAATGATCATTCAAAAGATTGCTTTTGTTATTAATTCCTGATAATTTTATTATTTTATATATTACTAGTGTTTCCACGAGTCATTTTAAAACGTTTTTGTTATTAATGATTCATTCTCGTTAAATCATCATTTTATATAGTACTAGCTTCCATTTTCATACAACTTTGCATCCCCTATTTTAGTCCTTTAGGGGTAAATTTAAAAAAGTAGTCTATGTTTGAACTTTGAACCCAGATCTTTAGCTATTCATATCCATCAAACCCGATCACAAAAAAGAGCAACAGGCAGACAGATAGAAAGACAGACAGATACACTGACTTTATACTTATAATATTAGTATGAATAGAGTAGATTATTGAATTAATATTTTTTAATTTTACGACTGTGTAGTCCATACAATGTCGTTGCTTCTATAATGAAATTAAAACGATAATATTCTTAAAAATATTTTTACTTTGTAATTGGTAACAACCTCTATATTACTTTATTTATTGTGTATTAAATATTTCTTTGAATAATATGCTTTAATTGTAATGATAGAAGACGAAGCAAATAAAGGTAAAGGGTGAATCCTTATTTGGACAAGTTGCTGCACAGCATTCAACCGTCAGTGGTCTATTCTACATTTCTATACAGGAAATTACATATATGAAATTCAAATTTCAAATTTTACCGGTATATAATGGGTCGACACAGGCACGGCCGCAAGATGTTAGACAGCAAATCTGTTCGCCACACTCGTCGTCCTCGCTACAAGGCGTAGCTCGCGCTGGACATCTGCTTTCTTCTGTTGGACATCTTCCCCTTAACTCGGCATTTGCTGGAAAAAAGACAAAAATATACGTTCCTATAATTAAATTACAAATATTCGTTAGGTGGCACGCTATACTCGTATAATTTTAATGAAAAAAGTATTGTAAAGTTCCAAATTCAAAATTACGTGTCATTTTCTTGTCGTTAGATAGCATTGTTAGATAGGCATAGCTGTTTTCTATTTTGGCGCGGAGTTAAATTGTATATAAATGGCTAAAACTGTATAGTGTGTAAAAATGGCTAAAAGTGCCATTTTTTCTTAAAAATATTTTTTTGTAATCTATGGCGACAAAAATACTTAGATTGTCTTATGGCTATCACAAAGAAGGGTAAAACTAGCTGTGTCTCAAATTTATTTTAAAGCATTCATAAATAACAAGCGAATAACTAGACAAGTCCATGACTTGCCCATTCGCGCCCTACAACGGAACCCACCCGAACGAGAAATGTCGGAGCCGTCAGAGCGATGTTGACAAGTTACGTTTGTTTTTCGCGTTTTGTTGGATATCTCTCGACTGATTTATTTTGCTATCAATCACCAAATATTGCAATAAATATGAAAAAGAAATGATTGTTAGCAACCTGATATATTTTGAGTTTTATTTATTAACAACAAAAAACTGTTACATAGGTATGCTTGTAGAATGTAGTATACTAAATTAGCTTTTAAATTCAATTGCTTGAACTGGAACACGAGCAGATTTTCTGAATCTACATATAAAAATCAATTGCTTTTCGTTAGTCTCGCTAAAACTCAAGAACGGCTGGACCAATTTGGCTCCTTTTGGTTTTGAATTATTTGTAGAAGTCCAGGGACGGTTTAAAAGGTAAGAAATAAGGAAAAACTACGAGAAAACTAGGAAAACCAACATTTTAAATTTTCCAATACAAACGGAGCGGGTGGAACGAAGTTCGCCGGGACAGCTAGTCAGATATAAAAATATGCTGTCAAAACTTTAATTATAGGTATTGTAAAATTTAATGAATGTGACCGGTTCTTCCCCTTAACCCCTCAAATGTTATTTGAATTAAATACGGAGTCAATGCAAATTATACAGAAGGATTAAGGTTTTACGAAATTGAAATAAAAGTCATTCTCCTCTTTCGTACCGATAAACAAATATACTAAGCACAGTAGGTGGTTGTATGTATCCAAAGAGACCTTGTTTGATACTGCAAGGTTGTTATCTAAGGGTGGTATTAAGAATCTTCGAGAACTGCATGTTTGTATAAAAAGAGTGTGAAGGGAACAAATCTGTGAGAATCGTGTCACTTGTCACTCGATATTCTTATGAAAATATTACGTTTAATCCTACTAATATTATAAATGCGATAGTTTGTTTGTTTGTTACACCTTCACGCAAAAACTACTAAACCGATTTTCATGAAATTTGACACACACGTAAAGGGTAACTTGGATTAACATGTAGTTAGTTTTATCCCAAAAAAATTTGCTGTGAGGCCTTTAACCACGCGGGCAATGCCGCGGGCAACAGCTAGTGATAAATAAGGGTAAACCCAAATCAGGCGTAACCCAACCGGTACAAATTGAGCGGATGTAATCATTATTGTAAATTGCATGTTATGATGAAACATTTGCTCCAGATAGGAGCGTTAATTTTACAAACTGCAGTTAAGGTGACGGCGAATAGAGAAATTAATGCAAATTAAATTTTAATATTAATTGTATGTAATAATAAAAAATAAAACAAATTAATACAAATACAAATTATAATTTAAGTAGTATTTAACTAAGTTTCTGCTTATTTTACAGCTGTAAAACATATCTATCATGTTATCGTACTACGATATACATCTACGCTCTAAATCCCATTTTGGGTAGGCAGGAGTATCAAGTGCCAAATTTCATGATTCTTGCAGGCCTTTCTGGCTTCTTCCACATTCACAACCCTTAGTCGAATTGTCAACTTATCTGCTTTGTCAATCTTCCATCTGCTATTCTTTCGCATGTAAATAATAAATAAATTTTATTTCAAAAACAAGACATGTTAAACTTAAAATAAAAATGAGACAAAAAGTGAATCTTACATTAATTAAGCGACTTTCCAGGGGTCCCCAAACTAGGCAAAGCCTGTGTCTTAGGATACCAAATTAGAATATACCAATAGATTACAATTACATTAAACTTTTATAATTCCTTTACTAGTATAATTAACTAAAAGGATCAAAATAAGAAACACAAACATAAATAAAAGAAACATAATAAACATAAATAAAAGAAACATAAATGATAAAAAAAAAAAATACTAATTAAAATTATACAACTAACGAAAATATTTATACCTATCCTGTCCGAACCAGCATGCCGTTTCTCATTTTAACATCAAAACTTCCTTTTAATCTCACTCTTTCTCGGATCTCACTTTTACGATACACAAAAAAAATTAACGTCAACGTTCTAGCATTTTTTCAGATTCTATTGAATTAATCTTTATGTCAAATTAATTTCGTATTTTCAACAAAATAACATGTTATGTAAAGTCAGTTAAAATATAAAACTAGGTTTTATGCGCGGCTTCGGTTGCATAAGTCAATCAGTGATTGAAAAAGTGTCTGACAGGATAGTAATAACAATTTAATACCTTCAAGAATATGTGAACAAAGTTTGATGACTGGTGAAGTAGTTTTCGCGTGAAAGTGCAACAATCAAACTTATCTTCGCATTTATTATATTAGCAAGGCTAATGTTTACACGAATAATAAATCATAAGTTATTCGATAAAAAAATATAATGTCGTAATTTACTGGCACCGGCAACTTAACTACAAGGGCTATTATAGAATGGCCTTGTATTGACTAATAATGAGATGGTAATTTAGTTAGTTTAGTTCTCCACTCGCATTTACCGCCTAAACTAACCTAAAGTATCGTAGAGCGAGGTCTCAGGTATTACATACTTAAAAGTACACCTAATTATGTTTTAATCAACCAAAAGTTACATTTATAAAACTAATTTGTGAACTAATTTTCATAGGTGGTAGAGTTTTCTTGTAACTCACCACTTCGTCAATTCTCAAAGCTATAATCTCTGTTGGCGGTTGGCATTCTTATATTCTGCAGGGCTATGATGTGTATTTAAAGGAAGAATAGGTGTAACAGGACGGTATGTACAGATCTTTTTCAATCTTATTGCCTTCCTATAATGTAGGAGGTAATATTATATTACATTGTGGGACCAAGTAAGTACTTGCGTGTGTGTCCAGGTTGTACCTTTACCTAAGAGGATCTTGGTATTAACATACTTTTATAAAAAAGTGGTACGCTACAACAAAGAGATCTTAAATATTTTCGTGGAAAATTTGTCTTCTTGACGATCTCGACCAGCAGGGCAAGTTAAGAAGGTAAGGCCAGAATACGTTTGTTTTAAAGTCCGAGTTACGAACATTTTATAAATAACACTTGTGCCATTCCAAAATACTAAACAAAATGTAATTCCATCATACGCTGATGTGAAAAACAAAAACTTCTATTCTAAATATAAGATTTTATAATATAAAACAAGAGCAAAGTGAGGCTGGTATCTGGTTATCTGGTATATTTTTAAATCGCACTTGTGATTTTCCACAATAAAAAAAATTAGTTTTCCTAAATGATGGTGATGGAAAGTTTAAACATTAATATCTAAGTGATTGTTGTTCTAGAAAACTTTTAGATGAAACGAGAGCGAAGCCCACTTCGCTTGCGCCCCAGCAAATTGATAAAAATATTCTTCTTATCATTGTAGACCCCCAGCCATTAAGTGATAACAGATAATTAAAAACAACAACATTTTAATTAGCCCAAGGAAAAGCACATGTGGAGATACGGGTGATGAAAGAATAGGGTTGTCAAAGAAATTATAATTAATCTTGTTCACCAGTATTATAATTTTAATGCCAGTCGTTTCCGGCGGCCCATCCGCGTATTAAAGTTATTTGTACTCATAGTTATCGATGTCAGAATATGTAGAAAGTGTAACAGTAAAAGTTTATTTTTACATTAATAATTACCAACGGAGTTTCACCAAGGGCTATGGTTTGATAGCTTCGAGATATCGGGATATAAAAGATCCTAGAGCTGTTTCTGCTAAACATTTACTACATTTATTTTGGGTGTATGCTATCTTTTTCCAGTTAATCCGGACTTGTGACATTGATTAAAGTTTTACTATAAGTAGAAATGTCGTGTACAATCATAGTAACATTTGACAAAAAACAAAATAAAAATCTGAAGCCAAAACAGGTTTCAGTAGCAGCCCTAAATGCAAATTGTATTTATAAAATATCTGTAACGTAGATATTAGAGAACATCAACAACTGTGTCACAATTTTATAATACACATAGAAGTAAATTTAATCAAGTGGAACTTTCGTCCTTTCTGAAATTAATTTATTATACGTACCTATAGATAGACTAGCTGTTGCCTGCGGCTTCGCCCGTGTTTTCACAGGAACCCGTTGTGCGATCGGGATAAAAAGTAGCCTGTATATTAATTTAGGTCACAATCTATCTGTGTTCCAAATTTCAGATAAATCCGTTCAGCCTTTCGAGGGTGAAAGAGAAACAAACAGTATAATTACTGTAGAAATTGAAACTGGATGAAGTGTAATATAGAAAAGAGCAAAACATGACAAATAACTGAGTTCTTCTAAAGGCTAGCGATGTAATGTATTTAAATCAAAATAAAATACATCCTTTCGCTACAAAATTTATACTTTTAACGAGACGCCCTAACATGAAATGTAGTAAATGGATGAGACTTAGCAGAAGTCAAAGTTTAAATATATCCAGCTCACCACAAAATGAAACTAAGCACTAAAAACTAACATTATCTACATTCAATCTAGGTCTCATTTCGCAACCAAAGCATCATTAGAATTCCATTGCAATTCAATCCATTTACCATGCACTGTCTTTCCTGTTAATCGCGTTGTACCAAATAGGTGCGTATACTTTTTTGGTGCGAAGTTGCAATTCCACAAAGCTACGTCTTATTCTATCAATTATAATCTATTTATAAGTTACAACCCTATTCCAACAAGCGTAATAAAACTACATCGATTAAAATTCATTACAAAGCTGGTTATATGTGGATGATATAATCACTTTCATTGCATTAAAATCGCATAGAGACGTAACTGGTACTTACCGTATTGTAAGAGAAGCAGGCACGCGCACAGCAGCGCCACAGGGGACATCATCGTTGCATTACAATATCTGCACCTGGAACAAGGGTTGAAGGCATTTAGACTTGGAGATGAGAAAAGCATTCAACTAGCATCTTTGGGACTGTAGCGGAATCGGATAGCTAATTTTTAACATAAAAATATATATAAATATCTCTGGACAAATTGTACAAAGTAAGTAGATCTTGTTTTGCGTTACAGTAAATAATATTTAAAAAAAGTATCTTCTCGCCCGTATCGCTCGAGGTAGGAACGACGTTTACTATTACGTCTACTACTACTTAGCAATGTGATATGGACAGTCTAACGTCAACCGAGGACACATCCAATTTCGGGCAACGCTGTTTTGATAACAAAATTGAAAAAAATTTCGTTGCTCGACCCGGGAACTCAAACCCAGGGCCTCTCGAGGTCAACTCTAACACCAGAGTTTTACTATTCACAGTTAGGGCCTATTTACATTTAGGCATAACGCCACTGCCTAAGCTCAAGGCTCGGGTTCGATTTCCAATAGTGGCTGGCATTTATGTAAAGAACATCGATGTCTGTATTTTCAGGGTCTGTGTATACACATCATACACACCTACATATGATAACATCAATATAAAAAAAGAAATTTAAGATTCCATCTCTAAATTGACAACACAAACTATGTGTTATTTGTGTATTATGTTTATCAAAAAAAAAAAAAACATTTGGTGTAGTCACGATAAACATCTAGTAGAATTCGTATTATACAGTAAGCAAACAAAATATCAGACCCCTAATAGGATTTTAAATTATTGTAAGATATTTCATGTGCTGACTGTACTATGTAAACAAAAAAAAGTTAATCAAAAATATTATATCCAAAGAAACCAAGAATAAACACGTTCCTCAAATATGCCCCGAGCTAAAAAGCGTCGCCTTCGAGCGTTACAAATATTTTTGTTTTCTTACTTCAGGACCAAATATCGGCGCTGTTTTTCTAACAACGATATCGATAACTCTGTATTTTTGTACGCTCTCGCAAATACAGTTAACCTACCTAACTTACCTATTCGCCTGACCTATTTATGCCACCTTGTGACAGTTATGTTGAAGTCTAAAGGATGGTACTTTAAGCCTAACACTCCGGCCATAGGACATTCATATAGGTACCTTTATTTTTAAGTGAGAGGTGAGTATTTTTATGTTATAGGAAGGCAAACAAGCAGACGGATTTCCCGATGGTAAGAAAGTCATGCCGCCTAGAGACACCAAAGTTGATAATGGTGCGTTGCCAACCTGAGGTCAGGTAGTTAGGCCTCGAGCAAAAGTAAGTTTACCGGCTACCTTACCCTTCGAACCGGAACACATCATGAATTTATGGGGGCAGGAATAGGTAAGGCGGTGGTACCAATCCGGGCGAGTCGCTGCGAAACTTTACCACCAAGTAGATATATAAAAAGATTCACAGAACACGCTATAATATGAACATTTCTTTAATTTGTTGAACAAATAAACTTTTGATTTGCTAAATCATTATTACTGAACTTTTGAATTGGATTTGATTAAATTATTAAACAAATGTAATATAATCGAAATGGCTCTGAATAAACAAAAGGCTTTGAATTTGAATAAAATTAATACGGAACGAAAATATGTAAATATTAACACATAATGCGAATATGAAAATTATTAATGTAATAGGTACGAGTCGAATCGATAGTACCCGCTGCAGGTTATAGCTGCTACTTTGTCGTGACATGAATTCAAAGATCTTTCAAGACACGGAAATCCTTAGTTATCGAAAAATAATTTGATTTCATTCGTTACGTCATCTTTATACCCTGTTCAATTTATTTATTTCTCTATTACAATTGAGCCAAGAATATCTAAAGGAAATTAGAAAACTCACCCAAAACAAACAAAAAACAATGATCGTTGCAGAGTGTGATCTTAGATACCACAAAAAAAACCATGGGTGGCACTCCGGGAGTGCCGGCGGAAGTGAAAACTAGAATATTGACATTGTGCATTTTTGATATTTTGGAATGGTTAGGGAGTAAATTTGCACTAATTGCTTTAATTATCAGTATGAAAGTACTATAATTTATGAGGTAGAATACAAAATTCATTTAAAGTGCTGTCGTACACAAACATGACAACACGAACATTCGCGCAAGCGCTCTGCGCTGTCTAAACGAAACAGTAGGCGCAGGCATACATTTTCCGAAGAAAGAGAGGGGGATATTTCCTCTGTTTGTTTACTCTGGCTATTTACTCTCCATCCGTCTTACAAATTTTCGATCAGGTCACGTGTCCTGACGCGAGTTCAAAAGTTTTTATTGCAAAAAAGTGCGCAACGCTGCTAAAGAAGTTTTCACTTCAAAATACCCGTAACGCAATCTATGCCTTTACAATGCAGTTGTACCAAATGCCAACGATATGTAAGGTTTGTTAGACGAGTAGTAGTAGTTCAGATTGCTAGATTGTAGAGTCTTGTAGCGGACTGGTTACCTTATCTTATTTCCAGTGCTACAGCGCCAGTGTTCGCTCTTGTAGTGTTTCATTTCAATTTTACTTGGGAAGTAGGTAAAGTTACTCAAGAATGCCAGGAAATTCAGTTGTATGTATATCTTCCTTCAAAACCTCATTTTATAAAGCATGGTATAAAAAAATAAGTTTAGGTCCCATACTTTTTTGTAATAGGTTAGTGATCAAGCACACATCTCAACTAATGGTAAGAGATAACCATATTCTCTATACACCGTAGATGTTACAGGTGTGTCGTTGTCCTGCGGCTGGGAAGTTAGCAAGTTTACTAGCTACCGTACCCTTAAAGTCGTTATTGCGGCAGGAATAGGTAAGGCGGTGGA
>NJDD01002063.1:137552-151590 GCA_002245505.1 Calephelis nemesis
CATACCAGCTGCCTAGCAGAGAGGTTTATTCGATTCAGCGGACCTAGACCAACAAGGGGAAAACACACATTTTTTCGCTATTTTTGAGAGCTAAGAGGGAAATTTATGGAAATGTAAATGTCGTACCGCGGCATTTGATCCTGTAGCGTGATGTAATGCTAGGTACAGACCTAACAAACGTGAAATACAGTAGAGAGAATTCGTTGGTACGTTTATTTCAGAAATATAAGTTTTTTAATAAGGGTACTAAGAGGTAAACAATTTTCTAAGGATTAATAATATTCATGTAAGTATAGGTTACTTACAGTGAATTACTTAAACAGATTTCGCGAATTTTACCTTCATCTAAAATCTGAAATAAATACAGTCTTAGTACAGAATTGACAATTAGTTTTTAGTTTAGAAGTAAGTTTAATAAGTATTATTTTGTAGTACAGGTAATATAATCAAGTGGAGGATTGACTGATGGTAAAAAATATGCGCCGCCTATAAACATCAAAAATGTTATTGTTTCGTTGCTAAACTGATACTGGGATTCTTCAAGTTTATTAAGTTTACCGGCGACCTCTACCAGAATACAACAACAATCGTTGACGTTGTGGCAGAGCGAATACGTACAATGGAAGTACCAATCTGGGCAGGTTTTTGCAGGACTCTACCAACTAGTCTGCCTACCTGTATTAATGACACTAACGAGGATCTAATGTTAAATACTAGAAGTTCGCCGAAATGGGAATAAGAAGTGAGAAAAAACGAATCTCCATCGTTCAATCTCGTTGGCCTCGTCTGAACCAAGCACAACAGATATACATCATATTTGTAGGCGTATAAACGTGAGCATGTTATGAAAAATTATGTTTATTTGTACATTCAAACAAAATAAGGTTAAACGAGAAACAACATCTAAAGGCCTTTTTGATAACCTTTCACACATAAATAACGAGTGTAATTTAGCGAGGCCGTGGAGCCCTTCGCAAAGGACTTCACTTCTTAAAATAAAAGAAAACCTTAATATCTCTTTTTTAAAACTTTCCAAAATTACATTTAATATTTTGTTTAGTGCATAGGAGACTTGTCTTGTGGTAAGAGTTGACGTTGCTAATAGTCACCATGGACATTACTGTAACGCTAAGGCACTAAGTAGTGTAAGTTTACCGATTAATTGGTTATTTATTTAATTATTTATTTAAATAATTTTACTTGTATGATAAGATATTAACCCCCTGTGAATGATGCGGTCGTTATATACCGCAGATTATAGACATGTATTTCTTGTCTACATCTTACATACATACATACATACTTACATACATTCACACTTGTACAATGCAACTTTCAAAAATGGCGCTCTATTACAATTCACCTCGAGTATCCGAACGTGAGTCATTGGAATTTATTGTCTGTACCAAATATAGCCTTGCAGCCAATATTTAATCATTTAATTATATTCATAAAGGTACTTGAGTAATCGTAGGGTATTTTCCTAATTACACAATGATACTTACGCGAACGTGTTGTAATATTGCAACAATGAGGATAAACAAAGTAGAAATATTTGTATAAGGAATAGGCTTAGGCTCTGATTATAATCATTTTAATTATTATTAGTAATTTAATAAAGTTATGAAGGGATAGGCACACACAATTTGCCCGTACTGGTCCAGATAAGATGATTGAAATAAGTAGATCGAATGCTTCTCTACCAGGCAACTCATAAGAGATGAGCATTAATTGAAATATAGTTTAGTAGCAACAAGTCCGCTGGTTGTAGAGTGCTGGGCATCAACTTACAAGGCTAGAGATCCACCTCTGCTGATTGAAATAAGTAGATCAAATGCCTCTCTACCAGGCAGTTCGTAAGAGGTGAGCATTGGTTGAAGCTTATTACCAATAAGACCGCTAGTTATAGAGTGTTGGGCATCAACTTGCCCGGCTAGAGATCCACCACCTTACCTATTCCTGCCGCCATAATGACTCTGTCATGTTTCGATTCAGAGCTAAAGATAATAACCTAACCTAAAAACGAAAATGTCAACGCCTAACCTGTATTTAACTGGCACCTTTATTAGATACAGGTATATATCGGTATTAGTACAGGTATTTGCTAGGTATCGATATCGAAACGGTATCGGTATTAGCTTGAGTGGTATTTACTGCACTGCACTAAGAATACGATGTAGAGTCATAGTGGTAACTAAACTTTATCCTAGTGTGTTGATAGTACTTTTTTGTTAGTTAGGATTAAATTTATTTAGGTATATTTTAAATTGCATGTGAAAATTAATTAAACTTGTAATAAATACAAAATAAATGTTTCTATATTAAAATGTATGTAATTAAATAATTAGTTTTTTATAAATATTAAAATATTTGCACAAGATAATGTGGTGGAACGTGTTTATATAATTTTTTAACATATTTTAACACGTATTCCGCAAATAAATAATTTTCATTTCTCTCAACCCTATCGTATCACTTTCCGCTTCGATACTATCATAATATTGTTTTAAAAACTACAATAATAAACATTACCATTCAATTAATATGGGATTGGGATTTTAATTACTCTTTAAACAGAAGCAATCCCAAAAGAGAAATTTCAATCCGTATTTCACAGTACTTGATTTGTAACAGACGTCTCACCTGTCCAGTCCACTTATTTAGTTTGCACCGTATTTGACTTCAACATGCACTGCTGAAATTGAATTTACCCCTAGGCATGATGACAGTTGTGTTTCCATTTCATCTCCTTTTAAAGTCAAATAATAATTAAATTTCCCTGAAATAGTTGCTTTAAAAAATATTTTTCTTTCGGTTTTATTATATGCGCATGGGAGGTATATCAATATCAACAAAATCTTAATATATATAAATCTCCTGTCACGATGTTTGTCCGCGATGGACTCCTAAACTACTTAACCGATTTCAATGAAATTTGCACCACGTGTGCATTTTGATCCAACTTGAGATATAGGATAGCTTACATCTCAATTTTATGATAAAAAAATTAGCGTCCGAGCGAAGCCGGAACAGGCAGCTAGTAGTATGATATGATAAGTAATTAAGGGCAGTAAAACTGCAGAAACCGACTCCAGCTGTTTTGTTAGGTATCAGGTCGCGATTTGATTATTCTATCTTCGAAAGATAGCAAATGTATCCGAGATGGTCTCACATAAATTTGATCATGATGATGATCATGTAGTTTTGATGATAATGATTAATTGATTGATGAGGTCTTCGACACAGACATTTATGCATATTTTAGTATAATTAAAAACCACTAGTCGGATCATGATAAAATAATATGGGACCACTTTAAAATCATGATCTATCTTCCTAAAAAGAAACCTTTGAATCCGGTTTGGTTGATTGGTCTAATAAATGCGTAACTAACATATAGACGCATCGAGAATCTTATATGAATTCGATTAAAAATACAAGTCGTCGACAACGTTACTACGACGTTTTTAATGCTTTGCTTACTTGAGCGGGGAGCCATGAACTTCTTCTACATGAACGTTAAAGAATACTTAATCGCAATCAAAACACGACAACCCCACTTGCTCTAGAGGTACAATAATCTGCCAATGAAAATTATGTGCAGTAGAGGCACACTATGACGGCTGGTTTAACTCAGTACAATAGCAATGTTAATGTCAATTTGTTACCGAAAGAAAATGTAACTAAATGCAAGACGTTTTATAAGGTTTTATATTTACAACTGGTATGGCAATTAAATAAATATTAATTAATTATCAAGTGTTATAAAGCCAAAAATGTATCTATTTACATAGGTTTAACAGACGTCAAACCAGCCATCATACCGTGCTGCTTTTTTAGTCTTTCCACTTGCAAACTATAGGGTTAAGTTTAACACAGCAGTTTTGAAGCCATCGTGAAAGAAGATGGTCGTAGTAGTTTTGTGATTAACTTTGTGTTTAATTTGAGTAAAATTGGTTAATAAATGTGGTAACTAGTTCAATTCTGTTTAGTTAAAGTGAAATAATTGTGAAGAAATTAGTGTATCGTGTACTTCCTCGATGCCGCCAAATCTCACTAAATGAGCTTGAGTAACGAGGCCACCGCTTTACTCAAGACCCTGACATGACTTTGCATATAACGACACAAAGAATTTATTTATTATAAAATAACTTGAATTTATTTAATTTACGGAAGACATGGCAGCATGGCCTAAAGGTCTTAGCCGGCCCTAGAAAGAGGCAAACTAAATTAAAAAAAGGGGTTGGCGGGAACGGTCGGAGGGGGAAGGCGCGCTTTTCGAGGCCCCTCCAATCATTAAGCTAAAAATATGTAATATAATGTAAAAATGTATAACTTGTAAATTAATTAAAGTGGAAATACCTATTACTTAGTTGTGTGTAAATGTGATTTAGTAAATAAACTATACTAGTGAAAGACTATTGTAGTGTTTTATCACTACAGAAGAGGCAGAGGCCTGAACAAGAAAGAAAATTAAAGACAAAACTAGAAAAAGACATGAAATATTAAGATATGGGTTTATTACATAATATAAGACTAATATAAAATATAGAGGTGAAAAAAAAGAATAATAAAAATATTTTTTCCACTGTCGTAGAAGTTTTGGCGCCAACATGAAAGAAGATGATTTTGGTGTTCCGAATTTTAGTTTTATAATTTGTGTGAAAATAATCGTAATTCAAGGATGTGACGTACTATAAAACAAATTAACGGAGAAACATAATATGTAAACTTTAAAACTAAAGACGTATTAAAGGACTCAGACAATCTTTATCTTAGTGAAGCAAATGACTTTTAAAAAGGGGAAGACAATATGTTAAGAAACTGAAGAAATGAATTTAAAATTTTAATTTGAAAAAGAATTTATTATTACGGAAGACGTGGCAGCATGGCCTAAAGGTCTTAGCCGGCCCCAGAAAGGGGCAAATTAACTTAAAAAAAATAATTAAAAAAAGGGTTAACATATCAACACCCTGACAATAATCATAGACTATAAGAGTAAGGTTAGGTTTTATTCGGATTGAGTATATTTTATATTCTATTAGTATTCGACGTGACGTCCTCGTTCTACTTTAGATGCGTGTGCGCTTTCTCGACTAGTCGGTTTAGTTGTGGACGTTCTAGACACATTCTGTAGCATAGCTATATCTAGTCTTACAAGTGTTTATAGTGAAATTGATTCGTAGATATTTTGATGTACGTCATCTAAGACGATAGGCACAGATTATACCCCTAATTTAGAAATAAATGAATTGGTTTTTAAAAATCATAAAAAGTATTTTATTAAAACGATATAATAACAAAAATTATTATTTCGAATTATATGTATAAAAATCAATTTAATTGCAGTAATCTAAACTTTTATTAAAACGTCACTTAACTATAAAAAATATGTATTATTAATATAACTCAAAAACTACTTGGCGGATCTTTATACCCCCCGTGTTGGTCCAGGCTTCTTTGCAGAATAGACCATCTACCTTCATGCAAGCTGCTTGCAAAAGGCGAGCACAGGCTTACTATCACTAACACCGTGACTTCTGACTAGGTGGTAGTTTCGCAGCGACTCACCCGGATTGGTACCACCGCCTTACCTATTCCTGCCGCCATAACGTCCTGACGTGTTCCGGTATGGAGGGTAAGGTAACTTTTGCTTGAGGCCTAACATCCCCAGGCCATAGGTTGGCAACGCACCATTACCACCTTTGGTGTCTCTAGGCGGCGTGAATTACTTTCCATTAGAAAAACTGTCTGCTTGTTTGCCTTCCAATATTATATAAAGAAAATACAATTTATTATATCCAGACATTCAATACAAAATCAGCAAAGTCTATTAGTTAGGTACTGGCCAAGCGACTCTTACAAAAGTGAAGCCGTGTTATTGGTAGTAATAATAATAATAATAAATTATCTTTATTTCACACAAACCTACAAGAGGCACTTGTGACGGGTCTATATAATAATAAATCTACCACCGGATCGGAACGCGGCCGCACACTGAGAAGAAACTCAGCGGGCTTGTCTTTTTTTTCTTGCTTTAAAATATATTTATAATAATTTATTTAAGATACAATATATTTTATAAGAGATTGGCATGAGGAGCAATTAATCCCAAGCAGTCTTATCTGTTAAATATTCAGCAATGTTATATTAACCCTTTTGTTTTAATTTACATTTATTTTTTTTTATTGGAAGTTCTTTCATATAAGTGGGAAGTTTATTGTAGAACTGCATACATAGGCCCATGAAAGAATTGCTTACTCTGTGCAGACGAGACACATGCGCAGCAAGATTATTTTTATTCCTAGTATTGACACAGTGTATATCACAATTTCTTTTAAATGAACTTGAATTTCTGTGAACATACATTAAATTTTCAAAGATGTACTGGGATGCTACAGTTAGAATTTTGATTTCTTTGAATTTTTCTCTCAGGGAAACTCTTGAATCTAGGTTATAAATTGCCCTTGTGACTCTCTTTTGTAAAATAAATATAGTATTGACTTCGGCAGAACTCCCCCAGAGAAGAATTCCATACGACATAATGCTGTGAAAATAACTAAAATAAACCATCTTAGGTAGAGTTGCTACTTCTGGAAAGAACCAATCCGGGAGGATTTTAACAAATCAGGGATAGGATTGGAGCTTAGAAAAAACTTATTTTTTATTTTAAATTGCTTTCCAGAAACTTCTCGTGTTTGACGCTAACCGTAATATTGTACGAGGGGGAGGACGAGGTCGGAAAAAAGGGTGGAGTGCATAGAACAGAGCGAAAAATGCAGATTTAATTTTGTTAATTTATGGTAGTAGGTTTCATTTCAGAAAAAAGGGGACATTATTGGATCCCGGGAACTCAAGAAGTTGACCATAATTGTTAGAGTCTCCTGGATATTCCGGGAGGGTTGGTAACCCATACAAGAACTACAAGAGCCATATTGAGAAACAAACTCAGACTCAGAAATGCAGATATGTTCAATATACAAGTGCTTGTTACTGACGGGAAATGAACCCAAGCCTCGCGGTTGGTGATGTCAGACGTGTTCCTCAACCAACGAGGCGGTCACTGTAATTTATCTACAATAATATTTGTAATATTGTCTGTATTGTTTGTTTACACGCAGCCGGCGGACGTTACGTAAGACGGAGCGCATTGTTCACTTTAATTGTCACTTTCTACTGGACTATCTTTGATGGCCGTTGAACTTTTGATGATATCTATGAGATAATTCTTTAAGTGAATTGTTGGTCAGCGATTCGTGAAGCGGGTTCCGTGGAAACTTGTAGCGTAAAATAAGTACTGCGATTTTTTAAAAGGAGGAAATTTGATACCTCGTTTGTATATGACATGTATGTCTAGCGATTTGTCCGTTTTTTTTAAACCTTTTTATGTGAGAGAAATCAGTCAAAAATCACACGACTCTATTGATAATAAATACTAACCGTGGCCTAGAGACACCATAAATGTAACAGGTACGTCGCTATCCTGAAGTCAGAAAATTAGGCCCACTGTGCAAGTCTACCGGCTACCTTACTAACCATACCGGAACTTGACAGAGTCATCATGGCGACAGGAATAGCTAAGGCGGACCCTACCGGGGCAAGTTGCCGCACAGCATTCTACCACCAATATATTTTGCTTGTTTACAGTTGGATATAATATATATTTAGCTTAGGAATGTGACAACCCCATCGCTCGGTAGTAAAAAATATATTATTTTAAATTGATTGTTGTGTAATTCGTTGGTCTAAAATGTATTCTACCTTTAAGTCTGTCGCTGTAAGAACTTGTGCTCGCTGATGCTATTACGGTTCAGATGGTACAAAAGCCGGTTCACCAAGAGTATTTATATCCTCAGGTTGATAACGATCCGTTAACATCTTTAGTGGTGTAGGTGACGTGTTGCCATTCCAAAAAATCCCTCAAAGGCTTCACCTTTTGTTCTTTGATAGATTGGTCTTGTCTATATTTTAGATTGTTAAGTATTTGCCTACGCAAAGCGTGGGATGACTGCTTTGATTGAATATATAAGCCCTATAAGGATTTTCAATGCCCATTGTGGTTATATTAAATAGTTTCAGTGATTACATCGACAGTTATTTATTTAATGATTCTTCATGTCATATTTTAAAAGTACTGTTATTTGAATTACTCATGGGTATTGTTATTGACAGTGTTGCCAATTTGTTATCTATATACATGAGCGCAGTAATATCACGTTTGGGTTGTCAAGGAGACTTATATTTATTTAATACTAGCGGCCCGCCCCGGCTTCATACAGTTATGAAATATTCACATAAACCTTCCTCTACAATTACTCTATTTATTTAAAAAAAATACATCAAAATCCGTTGCATAGTTTTAAAGTATGCAGTAAAGTATGTATTTATACTATGTAGTGATTTACTTACACAAAGACATTCATTCCCTTTTATGTAAGTGCCTGGCTGGCAACTCTGGCTTTTAAAAACATTATTCATTACCAACAAGACCATTTTGTATGAAAAAGAACGAATGTGAAGGAAGCTAGACATGTTTGTCAGAATCGTGAAGTTTGACACTTGATAAAATCTGCCTACCCAGTAAGGGACTTGGCGTGAAGATATATATGTCTATGATTGTGTAATAAGACCATTGCTTGCTGTGCAACAGCTTTCTCGGTAGGTATCCATTTCTGCTGCCATAGGTATAGCTTTGACGCCATCGAAAGAAAAGACGGTCGTATTTTCGTGAATATTGAATTTCGTGTTTATATTGAGTGAAATTAGTAAATTTTGGTGACATATTGAACAATTTTAAAACAGTGAAAGTGCACAAATGAAATAATCATGAAGAAATTAGCGTATCTTGTATTTCTCGTTGCCGACAAATCTCATTAATTAAGCTTGAGTAATCAGACTTCTGCTTTACTCCAGACCCTGACTTGACGTTTTCGGCCGACTTAGGACTAATTTTGAATAATTTATACCCGATTTTGTTTAATCGGGTAACGTGATGTTAATTTCAACTTGACTAATGGCAAATGCTGACTCTAGTGCTAAAAACTAAAAAAAAGCAAGAAAGAAAAGAAATACCGCGAAGGCAGCTAGCCGGTTGATTTGCAGATTAAACATAACACCCCGGCAACAAGACAGAGACGCACCTATAATATCTAGGTTGACTATATATTGGGACTTAGTGACTTCGGCTAGTCCTGGGTGCCCTGGTTATGCCTCTGCCTATCTCTTATATATTCTTACTTAGGTTGACTATTTATAATCACTTAACATTAGAAAGACGTGTGCTTGTTGTCTATCTTATCCCTTTTACGAAAATTAAGTTTAAATATAAGATACTCTACATTTATCATAGACAATCGAAAATTAACAAATTGTTCTTTGATACGAACAAAACGTATTATTGCATTCCCCGTGTTGGTCCGGGCTCTTTTGCAGAATAGATCATCTGCCTTCCTTGCCAGGCAGCTCGTAAAAGACGAGCAAAGGCTTGCCGTCACTAACACCGTGACATCTTACTAGGTGGTAGAGTTTCGCAGCGACTCGCCCGGATTGTTACCACCGCCATACCTATTCCTGCCGCCATAACGTTTTGACGTGTTCCGGTTCGGAGGGTAAGGTAGCTGGTAAACTTACTTTTGCTCGAGGTCTAATATTCAGACATCAGGTTGGCAACGCTCCATTACCACCTTCGGTGTCTCTAGGCGGCGTGAATTTCTTACTATCAGGAAAGCCGTCTGCTTGTTTGCCTTCCACTATCATTTAAAATAAATTAATAAAAGATAACGTAATAAGCCTTAAGTAACAAAAAACCTACAAGAGTAACTTTTTCCGAACGCAGTTTATTTTCTGAATAAATAATATTACGTCTAAACAGTTTATCTATCTTCGCCTAACCTACTTGACTGTTTCGTTACTTACTTCAGAAACTAAATATTTTTTCATCATTTTATCAACTTTATCAACGGTAGCGAAACGGCCCAACATTTTTATTGATATTTGATTTGTAGAAGATCTAGAAGATATGTAGAATTCGTGAAGTTTAGGTCGGTAGAGTTAGGCCGTGTAGATTGAGAAGCGCATATATATTTTTCACAGGGCAAACCTTATTTGATCGTCTTGGCAACATTTTATATAAAATGTTTTTGGTGGGATATTCCCTTATTGAAACACAAAAAATCGGGTGATTCCGCAATTACAAGCTAAGGAAAATAGTAATTCAATAATGTCTATCACATTATGTGGCATCTATTAGCATGATATTATACCAAAATTTAAAGAATAGCAGCAAGCACTGAGAATGTGTAGTTGGTGCAGAATGTAGATGCTGCAATCGCGTGCAGCACGACACATGTTGGACATAACTTACCATCGCGTATCGCTTTGGTTACTTCACAGTATGCTGATCAGTTTGAGGGAAAGTGGCCATGTTACTCAGAACATTAAGCTAAGTAGCTGGCAGTAATAGATAAGATGGGTGTACAAAGCGGGGCCATCGTTAGACTGACTGCAATAGTAATGTAATTCAGTAGTGAAGTTACTAGATTATTACATTAGCAAATAATATCTTTGCCGAATGAAATCTTCAAAACACAAACTTTTATCCATATTATAAATGCGAAAGTCTGTGTATTTGTCTGTTACGCTTTCACTACTAAACAGCTGCATTGATTTTAACAAAGTTTGGTATGCATAAATTTAAAGGCTCGAATTCAAATATAGGCAATTTTTTGCTATGACGTTATTGCCCAAAGGAATATAGGTAGCATAAGTAACGGACGCTGAAGCTTTATGAAATTATATTCTATGCTAACGAAGTTGCGAGTAATCATCTATTAAAAGTAAAAGTGAAGTATGTGCACGCCAATATACCCGAAGCGTTAAGCAGAGCCACAATTAGGGCACTAACGACTAGCCGAAGACACTAAGTAAGTAAGTAATAAAAGAGTAAAATTCAATCAATATTATAGTTTGTATCACATTGTAATAAAGACCAGGTTGATCCTTGGTGTACTTTACGCTGTGTTTATTAATAAGACGGCTAGTCTTTAAATAAGCATAAATATTACGTATATTTTTCTAACAGGGTTGTGCAAATTCAATTTTTTTTCGAAAAAGCCTCTCGCTTCGAGAAATGGTAATTTTATAACTAAAACAACTATGAAATACATTATACATTAACATTATACTGGGGAAAATTGTATCTCGAGTTCCCGGGAAGTTTTAGATGCCACACGAATATAATAACAATATAATTCAGATATAACGGTCCTATTATTGCCCGGAACGCTGATAAATTTGCAAGCGTAGGTTGTTAATAGGGTTTCCACATTTTTCTTGGAACAAAGTATTTCATTGTGATATAAATATAATCATACTAATGGCTATCATGAAACAACAACAGTAATCATCATTATACTCCCCGTTTTTAGTCTATATTAAATGCAAGATCCCCGAATTTATTTTTCAACTATTACTTTTCTACAGCGTTCATTAAAAAATATATAAATAATATGTAATTTGAAATTAATTTAGTGTGATTTCGACAGAAAATGCTCAACATAACAATGTAATTAAAATAGATTCGAAGTACAAACAACCAATTTAGTTAGTATAGCCTAAAAGCTTTGAATGGTGTTGGAAAAGAATAAAAGAAGTTATCTGTACAAAAATGATTTCACATGAAAAGTATAAAGAAAAAAAACTTATAGACACCACGCAAAACTACTCAAGAAGAACTGCATAAGGCATACACAGGGAAAAGTAAAAGTACTAAAAGGAAAAAAAGGATTTTGGGATAAATTGCTTAACTGAAAAGAGTTTTTCACTGTTTTTAATTTTAATAAGAAAATTTGTTCTTAATTGTAACAACCCTAGTTGTGTCTAAACAGTGTAAGCGTTAAAACACTTTCAAGACTTAATTCTCGCAGCTGTAACTTGGATCAAAGTTAAATTTATTGGCAAACAACATGTTACACACAACCCTACAAGATGTATTTTATTGGAAATAACTTTAATGTGATAGGATAATAATCTAACTAATGTGTAATTTAACAATTATCACTAAAACTTAAGTATCTTCACGCCCGTATCCCCGAGGTGGAGACAGAGGTACAACCAGGGTCACCCACGAGTAACCGAAGACCGGGTCCGGTTTCCGGGTCGGGCAACAAAAAGAAAATTTAATTTTTCCAATTTTCTAATAAAAAATGTTGCCAGGTATTGGATACGTGCCTGGTTGGCGATAGGCTTGCCACCTATCACATTGTGGGACTTATGCCCGATTTCACCAAGAACCCCTATATTTTAACGTATTTTAGGGGACTTTTAACGTAAGTATTTTAGGGGACTGTTTTATATGAAAACAGTCCCATAAGTAACGTTAAAAGGTCCCCTAAAGTATAGGGGCTCTTGGTGAAATCGGGCATTAGTGTCTTCGGCTAGTCGTGGGTGCCCTAGTTGTGCCTCTGCCTACCTCTTCGGGGATATGGGCGTGAAGATTCTTACTTTTAATTTGCGTATTATTTATGTAAAATAAAGCTGTGGTTACTTAGTTCTTTCAATTGAAATATAACACGTTGCAAGGCAAGGTCTGGACATCGTAATGCAACTCTATCAATGGACGATGATCGGTCAAAGTCGCTGATATCAAGTGGAAGTAACTTGAATACTTATTGACACTGAGTAAGATAAATAATGTTGGTAATGCTTATATTTAGGGTTCCGTACCCTAAGGGTCAAAACTGACCCCGTTACTAAGCCTCCGCTGTCTGTCTGTCTGTCCCCAGACTCATAAACCGTGATATCTAGAAAGCTGAAATTTTCACAAATGATGTATTTACATTGCCGCTATAACAACAAATACTAAAAATTAAAGAAATAAAATGTTCAGTAGGGTACAAAGAGCGTGTTTTTTTTCGCATTTTTTGCTTAATATTTAAAACGGTAACAGGTAGACGCTTCAAATTTTCGCAGCATATTTACTTGTATATTACCTTTAAAAATAAATAATTAACTATTAAAGGGGGACTCTCATACAACAAATGTAACTTTAATACATGATAGTACGGAACCCTTTGTGCGCGAGACAGACTCGCACTTGCACGATATTTTTTTTGTAAATAAATGTTTCCCACAGAATCAAACAAGTAACCATATCGTATAATTAGTTAGGATCACACTATATCACATGTTGATAGACGTACACCGGCTCTATGAATTTATTTATAAAATTAAATTTAATATTTTTCTAAAGATTTTACAATTCAAATTTAATGCTTAAAATAATCAAGAAAAATGGGAAGTTTTTTAGTTTAGTATTAGCAGAGATTAGTAAATGTATTGTATTTGGTATTAGCTTCATGTAGTTTTAGAGTGAGTGAACTATAGAGTGTCTTGAGACAAGTTTGAAGTGGCTGAATGACGCAAGCTTTACTCATTCGGCATGTCGAGTGAAAGGAGTCGCCAACCTTAGAACGCGGTATCGTTGCATACTTTCTTTATACAGCTCTTATATTATGTCCTGTTTGTACGAAGTAGTGTATCTTCTTTATTATAGAACGACAAAAAACAACGAAAATAAAACATGGTTTTTCCAATTTGCTAATAAAAAAGGAATGCTGCCCTGGATTGGACATGTGCCCGGTTGGCGATGGGCTTGCCATTTATCACATTGTGGACTTAGTGTCTTTAGCTAGTCATGAGTGCCCTGGTTGCGCGTGTGTCTACCTCTTCGGTGATATAGGCCTGAAGATACTAATACTACTACTACTACTACAAAAAAGCTGGATATCTCACAATGGCAAGCGAGAAAGAACACACACACAAATATAAACATGAAGAAGTTAAATTCCTCAACCCCCATAAAACCTTTGTGGAATCAGTTACCGAGGGCTGTATTTCTAAACGAATATGACTTAGGAACCTTCAAGAAATAGTGTGCTCATTACTTACAAGTTGGCAACGCATCTGTGATATTTCTGTTGTTGCGGATGTCCGTGGGAGGCGGTGATTACTTTCTATCAGGTGACACAATTCCGTGTTT
>NJDD01002064.1:13440-40167 GCA_002245505.1 Calephelis nemesis
ACTCAAAACCTCTATCATTTTCGAAAACCAATCCATGCATACCTACCCCAAACTTATGAATTTGATAAAATTGTGAGTTTTAATTTTAAGTACGGGGAACACCTACATTTTTGTTTTTTATCTACTTTTATTTAAAAAATTTAACGTCGAATACATCTATATACATATATTATGTATATATTTTATGATTTTTGGAATAAAGTAGCTTTTGACATACGAACGGACCGACAGACAGACATGAGGAATCTACTAAGGTTCCGATTTTCAGCCTTTGGCTACGAAAAGTTTTGGGTGTAAGTTTGTAAAAAAAAGTTTGAAAAGTTTTGGGTGAAGCCATATTATACTTGTAGTGTAAAATATTTTCTTGTTAACAAGCATTAATAAATAAAATGTTTTCTTTAATAAATTTGAACTTAATTAAAGGAGAGAAATCATGGTTTCCGAGGAGTTTGTTTCACCGGACTGGCTAGATTTGGAAACGGTGGTAGTAAAGGCATATAGGTAATAGGCTTGGTTGTTGGGGAGTTTGTTTTGCTGTTTCTTCTCCTGATTGGCTGGGATTAGAAACCGTGGTAGTGTACAGTAGTTAGGATTAAAATTAATCTGTCTTTAAAATTATTTGTAACAAATTATGAAGCTTACTAAATATATTAATAAATAAAATATCAATTATTAATATAAATAAGTGCTGTGATTTAAATGGTAAAACGTATATAAATATTTAATTTCTTTGAATTTTATCAAATATTTACACACCATGACGTGCTTAAATATCTTTGTAACAACTTTTTTATCACACGTATTCCGCAAATAAATATTTTTTCATTTTCAGTACTTTTTATAAAACAAAGTCACAATCCGCTTTCTGTCTCTATGTATGCTTAGATCTTTAAAACCACGCAATGGATTTTGATGCGGTTGTTTTTTTCAAAAGAAAGTTTAACTCAAGAGGAAGGTTTATGTTAACATAGAAATGAGTCCACCGGTACAAAGCAGGGAAGGGCTGCCAGTATCTCCATATAACACATTCTATATCTTGCGAGTCCGATTCGCACATGCTCATTTTATTTTACATACGTAACTTAAAGTTAACATTATTTCAAATGGGCTGATGGAACTTGTTATTTTATAGTAATGAAAGCGAGTTGGGCTCCGGACGGTCCCTGAGCTCGGAGCCCCGGCCCCGGCCCTGGTCCCGGTCCTGGCCGCGGCCTCGGCCCCGGCACCGTCCATTTCTTCAGTAGCATTGTTACTTACGAGTTTCGGTTTTGTCGTCATGAGTCATGTTACCGAATGATGTACGAGGAAAGGATGGAACCGATTTATTGTGGTTTTCCTTAATATGTGAAAATGATTTACAGTATCAGCTAATTTCAGTGTTCCAATTATAAACATGTTTTGCCAGTTCTTTTCCCTGAACGTTCGCGTTCCAATATGGACGATGGAGAGCCAGCATTCGTTAAACCTGCTCCAGTTGGCTTAACCACAGACTCCGCTTGACAAACAACAATAATAATAATAAATCTTTATTTATTATACTATATACAAGAGGCATTTGTGACGGGTCTATATAATAATAAATCTACCACCTGATCGGAATGCGGCCGCACACTGAGAAGATCCGGCAAGAAACTCAGCGGGCTTGTCTTTTTTTTCTTACTTTAAAATATATTTACAAAAATGTATGTAATGATTCATTATATATTATAAGAGATTGGCATGAGGAGCAATTAATCCCAAGCAGTTTTATCTTCTAAATATTCAGCAATGTTATAATAACCCTTTTGATTTAATTTACATTTAACACAATTCTTAAATTTATTAATTGGAAGTTCTTTCATATAATTGGGAAGTTTATTGTAGAACTGTATACATAGGCCCATGAAAGAATGGCTTACTCTGTGAAGACGAGACACATGTACAACAAGATTATTTTTATTCCTTGTATTGACACAGTGTATATCACAATTTCTTTTAAATGAACTTAAGATATACTGGGATGCTACAGTTAGAATTTTGATTTCTTTGAATTTTTCTCTTAGGGAAACTCTTGGGCCTAGGTTATAAATGCCCTTATGTAAAATAAACATAGTGTTGATTTCGGCAGAAATCCCTCAGACAAGAATTCCATACGACATGATGCTGTGAAAATAAATAAAATAAACCATCCTAGCGGTTTCAACATCAGTTAATTGTCTCATTTTTTAACATCATACGCTGCTGAGCTTAATCTAATTGCAAGTTTATTAATGTGTGGGCCCCATTGCAACGTATAATTAAACTTGTGTATCTGTCACTACCAAACGTATTTTAAGGAAAGAGTATTGAAAACGGTTGTGCCAAACGATCGCGCCATTCTTAACTGCCCAACGCCATTTCTCTCAGCAGTTAACTTGTTTTAAGTGTTATGATAGAGTACCTATTTAAAAAAAAAGCTACTTACTAGATCTCGTTTAAACTAATTTTCAAAGGAAGTTCACATGGTAATGTAATTAACATATATTTTTAAGTTTTATCGTTCTGTTATTTTGAAGTTACAGGGGGGGGACATCTTACGACTTTGGAAGCATCTCTCGCGCGAACTATTAATAACTTAAAATACAGTATAAATAAGTTTAAAATAAAAATGACACTAGAAACATCAATACCATTTTTGAAGACCTATGCGTACTTATGAATTTGAAAAAAAAATTAAGTAGTTTTAGTTGTCAGTATGGGGATCCCCAAAATTTATTTTTATTTTTCTATTTTTGTATTAAAACCTTAGTGCGGTTCACAGAATACATCTACTTACCAAGTTTCAACAGCATAGCTCTTACAGTATCGCAATAAAGTGGCTGTGACATACCTACCTACGGATGGACAGACAGATAGACAAGACGAATCTACAAGAGTCCTGTTCTTTGGCCTTTGGCTACGGAACCTTGAAAACAATATCAGTTCGGAGATTTATGAACCCAAAACGTTCTCCGGAATGTAGATTTGATTTCAAGTAAGTAGTATTCAAACCAAAAATGGAAAACCTTGAACTTGAATTGGTACAATCGTGTATCGTTAGGACCGTACGACGAATCCACTTACAAACGGTGGAACAGTTAATCTATCTTAACATAAACATAGTACTAACCGAAACAATCAATTAAATTACTGAATTACCTAAACCAAGATTATTCTTTTCATACTGGTCAATCGTTTACAAAACATAAAAAAACAATCCAAAAACATAAGTAGAACATTCTAATTATGTTTTTGGATTGTTACACAATTAAAAAAGTGTCACTTGTGTTGTGTCACAAACCTGAAGGTGTACTTAGGTTCTAAAAGAAATAAAGTAGGCACGGGATAGGTGCGGGGTCCCCGGGACCGCGCACGGACATTAAAAGGTTGATAACAAATAAAACTTAGGATACTATAGGTTATAGACGAGAACCTCAAAGTTGGTAAATCACTGAACAATAGATAATGGATTATTGTATAATTATTATGTATTTTTACGAATGTTGTGGAGAATTTGAATACTCGTATTAGCAGCGGTGCTATCACAAGAAGATAATACGTACTGTGATAAGGTTAATTATTAAAGTATTGCGTATCGCACGAAATATCATTCGGTTGCCATTTCGTGCGATACGCGTTCCAGAATAGTTGGCAAGTGTCTTCTGCACTAGTTACTACTTGCTGCTTGGTTTAAACGAATTATACATGAAATATACTCACTTGCAGCAGATTAAATAGGTGAGTCAACTTTATCATCTTTACTGTCCATACATATTACATATTACAGCCTTCTTTTAGTTATTATCTGTTGTAATAACTTGTGTGGTTCCTTCCCATTTTAAAGTGTTTTTTGTTACTATTTTTAAAAGATTTTGAAAAAAATGTGTGTGTACTTATGTACACGCGTTAGAATTTATACTTCTTCGACTTAATAAGATAAAAATCTTTTTAAAAATTTTATCTTTTGCCTTATTTTACATTTATAGACAAAATGACACTAACCATAGAAAAAAGGTATTTACTACATACATTAAAAGTTTTATTATGATGCATTATTTAGTTAAATAAAGTTTATTAAATATTAAAAAAAACTAAAATGTTATCTATAGCTAACTTCATCATGTCGGTTTTTCGTGACGGTGTGCGCGCGCATCGTAAAAATTTACCCTCATCATTTTTTCCTAACGCGCCAAAAGAAGTATAACTTCAAAAAGCAGCCTCCGTACGATCTCGAATCTTTAAGAACATTCAAAATACACCAATAAACTTCGAATTCGTGACATTGTTATGGTTAGCGCCATTAACAAAGGCCAACCGTCGACTTCAGGTGACTTATAAGTTCAGATATTGATGTGTAAGTTTTCTAGCTTAGGTTAATTTAATTCTTAGGAATTACTACTTATAATATGGAAAACAATTCTGGAAAATCTGCAAAATTTTTCATTTATTTTTATAGATACACTACCAAAGAATAAATGAACCAGTCCACGTGTTAATGAATTTAAATTAAGTTTTTATGTTGTGTTTTTCCTCCGGGCACAGGATGAACCTTAGACGGACAGTCCAAGTTTCAGAAGCTGATCGACGTGTGTTCTACTGCCTGTTTTTGGAACTTATTTTAGTAACGAAAAGTAAAGTTCCATAAAGTTTTTAACCCCAGGCTACAAAAGGGGGGTGTTTTAAATGGTATGTGTGTATGTGAGAACCTGACTGTGATATCTGACTTTTGACCATATGAACCAATATCATTGTAGATTTTTCGTTTAAAAACTGACGTGATCACGATGGACCATTAGATGCTTGTTGCATTTGTGGTGGGTTTTTTGAAAATGTTTAATTATACTGCTACTTTATCTATACATATAGATAAATTCTCAAACCTAAATGTATAATAATTGCGCCTTTCCGAATGCCTATCATAGTCTAACGTGATAAGGCCGTCTAAGTATACGCTATCCTTAATCATTTGGAATACGCAGCGGAGATATCACTTACCGTCTTATGAATAAACATGGACTAAGGTAAGAGTAAAATTAAGTTGATTTTATAGTCTGTATCACATGCTAATAAAGACTTTAACACTAGGTCGAACTTTAGAGTAGGTACTTTACAACCTTTACAATGTGTTTGTTAATAAGAATTGAGCAGATCTATTTACGATTAGCGTGCGGTAGAAAAAACATCAGCAAGCAGTTTTTAGAATTTGAGGAAATGCTTTCTTTCTTTGTCAATCACGTAATTTAATCATACATATATATGATAAGCGCAGTACTATTAAAACGTAAACCAGAAGAAAATAGCTCTTTCAATACAAAAATAGTAGCTTTAGAGTCTAGAACATAATTTCAAAAAACATTTTCAATTTATTATAATCTATATATTGGTATATTTGACCGCCTCGTTGGTAGAGTGGGTAGCGTACTCGCCTAACTGCATCGACGAATCGCGAGGCTCGGGGCCGATTCCCGACGAGGGCAGGCATTTGTGTGATGAACATTTAGATGTCTGCATTTCCGGGTCTGGGTGTTTATTAAATGTATTCTGGTATTTATTTAAGTATTTCTATGTAATAGTATCGTTGACTAACACCCATAACACAAGCATATAATTTGTTTACTTTGGGATAAGATTCAATTTGTGTGACTTGTCTAGAGATATTTATTTATTATTTATTTACTTATTTATATATTATTTCCACTAAATATAGACACGTAAAGAAGTTTGTTTCATGTATGTACCTCGTTTTTGACATTTACATGGGGCACACTAAAAGTTTTGCAATACTAGCTAATCGGAACTATTTGAATTTCGAATGTTATGTTTTTAAAACGTTGCAAGTTACTTAGTAATAAAAAAAACAAATGGCGGGAAAAAAATTGGCAACTGCTTTTTATCACACATCAAAGTTCTACGTACGCAACGAAAATGGAATTTAGTCAAAAATATATTGGAGCGATGATTTTTTATGATTTTAAAAGTTCTCGTTCTCCGCAAGACTGTGCCGCTCGTCTTTAAAATGTTTTTGGGAGAGAAGCACCTCGTTTGAGCACCTTGAGGCGATGTTTGGTGAATTTGAGAGAGGTCTAGTTTCTTTTCATGACGAATTTCTTAAAATGGCGACCTTCAACTGCCGTCAATGAAAATAATGTGGCTACTGTTAAACGGTTAATTGAAGAAAACCCGCGGATTATCTATGAGACAATTCAAGGACTATTGGAGAAAAGTATAAGCCAAGTTCAGAAACTTTGCTATCGTTGGATCATTCATGAACTGATAGCGGAGCAGAAGCGGGCTCGCGTGGAATAGTGCTAAAGTACAACCACGTACAGTCTAATGCTGACATTGTCACAGCAAACAAAACGTATATTTATTGCTTTGAACCAGAAAAAATGAAAATGAGAACAGGGCAACAAAAGTGCGACAGGCGAGAAACGTTGGTAAAATATGATCGCGTTTTTTTTCTCAGCTACGAGTCCCATCTGTACAATTCCACTTGAAGATCAAAAGAGTGTTAAAATCGAGTGGTATTCGATCGATATATCGATTTATAAAATTCGCGAAAGACGACTCAAAAGCCGCATTCTCCTACACCATGATTCACACACGCCCAACAAAACAAAGTCATTTTTAGCTTCCGAAAAAGTACATCTTGTCACTCATCCTGCGCATAGCCCCGAACTAGCACCCTGTGATTTCTCTATTTTCCCCAAAATCAAAGATTTTATGAGAGTTTTTATTTTTACCAACTCCGAAGAGGCAGTGATAGCATTCAATCAGCACGTCGAAAACATGCCTTCAGATCTATGGTCCTCCTGTTTGAAAAAATGATTATTTAACGGAGCTTATTTTTAAATGAAGTAAACATAATATTTTGGTCATAACAATATGTTGTTTTTTTAAGTTACGCAAAACTTATAGTGTGACCTATATGTACACTAGGCGGTCGTGCTGGGGTTATCGTCTTTGGCTTATGTACAAAAAATAGTAGCGTCACTCGTATCTAGTAGTGTCGATTGGTGTTGATTTCGTGTTGAGGGAAAACCAGGAAGATAAGCGCAAATATAATCTTATATTTACTACATATATATATATATATATCTTCCCGCCAAGTCCCTTACGGGGTATGCAGAGAGTATAGAGTGACGGATAAAATGTCAAGTTAATGAGAATATATGTGTGCTGAAAGTAGTTACAAACAAGGCTTGGAGCTGGTACTAAAATACCGGTATTTTACCGGTATTTAGCGGTTCTTTCCATTTCGGTACCTGGATACCGTTTCCAAAGTGGGTACCGATACTCCGTATACCGGTATCATCCAGATACCGATACCTAGCGAGTACCTGTATTAACACCGGTATAAAAACCGCTATCTAATTAAGGCAACACGTCAATCCAAAAATTTCACATTGAAAATAAATGAAAACATAATCAACTTTTATCCGAAGTCGGTTACAAATGTTGATACATAAAATAAAACTTCGGATACGAAAATTCAACTCGGCGCGGCGTAGCGGGTTGCCGCTCCCGTACGTCTTACACTGATAGATGAAAACGAAAATTGGCAACGTCGCATTTAATCTTAACGGGTACCTTAATTAGATATCGGTTTTTATACCGTTATTAATACCGGTACCGGTATAGGTCTAGTAACGGTACTAACAGTAATGGTACTCCTCCGATACTGGTATCGCACCAAGGCCAAATAAACCGGTACCTACTCAAAAATACCGGTATTTCAAGCCCTGGTTACAAATACATTTAAGCACACCATGTTTTACTACATTCCGTAGTGCAAATATTTAGTTATTATTTACAGAAATAAAACTTATAAACATATTTTAATTTTTAAGTCAAACTATTTTAAATCAGACATTTTATACACATTTTTATTAGGCTTCATATTTTATTAAGTACATATAATTTAAAGATAAATTTATTTTAATCCTACACCACCTATACGCCACCACCGTTTCTAATCGTAGTCAGGAAAAAAGAACTCTCCGACAACCAGGTCTACTAACTATATGCCATTTACTACTAAAGCTTCCAAACCTAGCCAGTCAGGAGAAGAAACGGCGAAACATACTATCGGCAGCCATGATTTCTTTAATTAAATTAATCTTATAACTCTTAAAAAAAACTTTTATTTACTTATGTTTAAATAAAAGACTCGACTTCGACTCGCCCGGATTGGTACCACCGCCTTACATATATCTGCCACCATAACTTTTAATGCTGGCCGTTGACGTGTTCCGGTTTGGAGGGTTTGGTTGACAACGCACCATTACCACCTTTGGTGTCATCAGGAAATCCTTCTGCTTGTTTGCCTTCCATTATCATAGAAAATATACTAAGTAGGTATAATATGGTTTTTCTAATAGCAAATCAAATACGAAGTGATTTCAGATTACCAGGAATTTGGTTATATAACATATACGAATGGACATGAAATTTATGTTATTTTTATAAATATTAAGTTCTTGATTAGGCACATGCAGTTTCTCACTATATCTGACGTGTGTGATTCCAAATATTTCAGCATTGGTTTGAAACAAAATACCTATGATGTTTTATAAAAATAAACATACAGCCAAGATATTTAATAAACAAGGTTAAAGGCAAAACTTTGAGCGATTTAAAAAATGGTGTGCATGAATGTATGTAACTTATTAACGCTATATATGACCCGTATTCACTTCGTTGCTACTCTTAATGCCTATTCTAATTATTAATTCTACAGAATTTCTTCAAATGGGGATCTCATATTGCAAAACAGAAAAAAACATACCCTTAATAAGAGAACAGAGATACATTCAAGCCGGTCACTTTAATGGCAAATATAATTTGAAGTATAGACTTCTTTTATGTTTGTCATACGAACGTACTGCTTCCTGTTTTTAAATAGCTTTTGAATTATTCTAATAAATTACCTCTAAGGTCATTTGTATCTTTTAAGTTTTGATAAGAAAGTTGTATGTGACACAGAAGCAATTTTTTTACTCACATCCAAAAATACAGACAATGGATACCTTTTTCTATTTAGACATTTTTACTTTCGTTATTCTATTTATTGGTTATTAAGTTTCATGTAAGTAAAAGAATATTTGTGTTGAAAAATGTGTTAATATCAATAAAGGTTCCAAAATATGTCAAGTAATTAATAAACTTAAAAATAATACAATATGAATTAAAATAAAGAATCATTCCACATTACAAAATAGCATATTATTAAATCAAACTAAATAGTCCATGGATTTGTTTTTGAAATATTCATTGACAATATTAATAAGCTTTCCCATAACGGAACAATTAACCTTTTTCTCTAATAAAAATATTCTAAATCTACTGGTAAACACGTGGTCTTGTCATTAAGGGGCCATATACGCTAAAATACGTCAGCAGTTTACTGTTTTTTTCATACAAAGCAATCATGGAACTTGCTGACAAAAATACACAAGATTAACATGAACATGCTTTAAATTAGACTAGTGTTTATAAAACACGATTCATTTCACTTTGCTCGATAGAAAAAAAATCAAAAAGTTAACCCTTTTTTGAAAGCAAAATGCAAATGTCTACTTCAAATATGAAAATATCGACACCAGATTTAACGAAAACATAGATAAGTACTATACCTAAAAAATAAGTGTTTCAGTTTTTATACTTTTTTCAAATTACTTTTATAGTGTCAAAATAGTGATTTGTCGCTTAAGACGTTTACTTTAGAGCGCCATTGTTCATAGTAATCATGGAACGGGGGAGCGCGGTGATTGGCTCCTCTGGCTGACTGAGTATGGGGCCTTAATTTTGTAGTAATGCCGTAGACAAATAGACTGACCATTCAAAATAGGAATGTGTAAACAGATAACTAGCCACCGCCGAGTGTGAAGTTACACGAAACACTTGGTGCCATTTCTAACCAGGAGGGTTTCTGAAAACATTTTTAACGTTAATACATAAAACTACGTGTGTTTAATCTATGTATTTATATAAAAATCAATGCCACTTATGGTTGTAATTCTGTAACCGGGCTCACCTATCTCAACCAAATGTTTAGGCTTTGTTCGGAATATTTAGCAGATGGTTTATGTGAAGTTGTCATAAAATCGGTCAAGCGGTTCTTCATTAATCAAAATTTTTTTTTAACAAATGAATTTAAAAAAACCGCGGACCTTTTTTTAATATGTATTTTTCAGTCAAAGTCAAACTTTTTTTCAGATGACGGCACAATCCTCGCTGTCATATTGAAACTTTTTTCACTTATCTTTTTTCTTTTTTTTTCTTTTGTTGTGTTATGTCATTCATACAGTCATATAAGCAGCAAAGCACGTAGCACGTACCGGGCCGTTGGTTATATCTATAAGGATATATAGAAGTCCAAATTTCATGAACCTAGCTCAAAGGGTTATAAAGATATGAAGATTAAAAAGTCACATATTTTAGCCCTGACTGACTGACTTAAATAGCTGAACTTACCCTACTCCTAGATGACCCAGATGGACGAAATTTGTAATCCAGCTCGGTGGACTGATTTTAAAAATTCTTTCACCATTAGAAACCGGCATTACCCCTGATGAACATGGGCTATATAATATATTTGTAACTAGAAAAAAATAAGGATCCCTACAAAAATTTCAATAATGTAACCATAAATGTAACCTATGTAAAAGTAGTTTTTCATCGCATGCGTTGCGAATACCGTTACAGGTAGGACAAAAATGTTCTACAATGTTAAAGAACTTATCAATATCTACAAAAACTTGACACCATATATCTAACTATTATAGTTACGACAATATATCTACTTTTATACAGTTTAAACGTCGATAAAATTAGTGACCACATTAGGGCCGTGCTATCCATACATTCATATTAATACTAGCTGCGCCCCGCGGTTTCACCCGCGTAAGTCCCAATCCCGCGAGAACTCTGGGATAAAAAGTAGCCTATATGTTATTCTGGGTCTTCAGTTACCTACATACCAAATTTCATCGTAATCGGCTTTGTAGTTTTTGCGTAAAAGAGTAACAAACATCCATACATCCATACATACAAACTTTCGCATTTATAATATTAATAGGATTATCCAAATAAATTATTTCTTATTCAAGACTGTTTCAGAGCCTTGAGATAACTTTTGAATTATAAAAATCGAACAAGTCGTTCAGAAGATATTAGGAAATCAAAAATTTTTTTGTAAAGAAAATACCTACCGAAACTAGAAAAATATTTCCGCGACCGCGGTGTCGTCATCGCTAAAGAATATTAGGTACCTACACTAGCGACCTGAGCCGGCTTCGCTTTGATTTTTAATACAGATTTTACAAAAGTTCTATTAACTTATATAATCTATAATCTATAAAGAGGACAGATTGTTTGTTTATTTGTATTGAATAGGTTCCGAAAGTAGGTACCTACTGAGCAATTCGAAAAATCGACTGCATTACGGAAACTCGAAGTTTGTCGATGTAATGTATTTATTTATAATGCTCATCAGTACGATGTACGTGATCTCGAAAGTACTGTAAACATTATAGAATACAGTATATCGGCAAACTTAAATATTCCGTAGGGCAGTTGAAAATGCTTATTCATTTAGAAGCCCACATAAACATAGTATTCTTTTTACCGCGGTTTTTACCGGTAGTAGGACCACGGCGTTAGGGGAGAATTACCCTCCTGTGCTAAGATAGGCTGCTATCGGTATGTCAACTACAAAACGGCTTTGACCGGTAGGTTAAAATTTTGTATATGTGTTTTCATGGTTTCTGAGACACGTATTATGCATAATTAATTAACTTTTCTATACACATAAATGAACATGAATCGCCGTGATGTAGGTATGTACCTACTGTACGAGCATATTCAGAACGTTTTACACTAAATATCTATTTTTTTAAATGGGTAGATACACCAAATGTAAAAAGCAAATATTTGTTGTTAGTTTGTATTGAATATTATTGAAAGTTCTTTTTAATAGTATTCAAGGAATTCATTCTCCCTGATGCATTTAGGCTATTCTTTACCGCTGGACAACGTTTCATTTTCACGTGACATTGGGTAAAAAGTCACCGGGTAGTAAAAATGATGTTTCTTTACCTACCTACCTACCTATTTCACATAACCTTTAAACGCCTAAACCGATCGGGTTCAAATTTTGTATGGGTATTTCGAAGGTTTTCTGTATGATTTAAACATACAATTTGACCCGGTAGGTATGATATTCTTGTATATAATATGATTCCCAGTTTCTCCGTTTTTTCTATTCTTTTGTTTAATAACATAATTTTAATTTCTCTGTACCAATCTAAGGACTTTGCTGCAGAGCAAGCTTTTTTATGATGTTGGAAGGCAAACAAGCAGACTGATTTCTTGATGGTAAGAAACTCACGCCGCCCGGAGACAAAGGTGGTAATGGTGCGTCGCCAAATTGAGACCGGGATGCCTTACCCTCTGAATTGGAACACCTCAACGGCAAGCATTAACGTTATGACGGCAGGAAAATGTAAGGCGGTGGCACCTATCTGTGCGAGTCGCTGCGAATCTCTACCACGTCATATGTCACGGTATTAGTGACGGTAAGCCTAACTTCAGAATATTGTGTAGGTAACGTATTAAACACATTACACATGATTCACTTAGATTCGACGGTTTTTGCGGTGTAACTTATCTAATTTTGTTCTACCTAAATGTGCTGCAGGACTGGCCCAGCCTACAAATGATGATTTAAAAATACATTTAATTGAATATTTCAAATGTCAAAAATTGTCAGTCTATCTATTATCATTAAAATTGTAAGTTTGCAAAAGTTCTGAAATATTTTTTTATATTTTTCTATTTATAAAAGTATCTTCATGCCCATATCCCCGAAGAGGTAGGCAGAGGCACAACCAGGGTACGCACGACTAGCCGAAGATACTAAGTCCCACAATGTGATAGGTGGCAAGCCTATCGCCAACCGGGCATATATCCTATCCCGAGCAACATATTTTTTAATAGAAAATTGGAAAAACCCAATTTTCCATTGTTGCCCGACCCGGGATTCGAACCCAGGACCTCATGCAGCCAAGTCCAACAACTGAACCGCTAGACCACAGAGGCGATTTTCTATTTATGACTTTGTAAAAGATCTTTTACACCTTTCGAAGTTCTGTCTCTCTCTTACAATGCTAATTGTTTGTCCCATGTGATGATGCCGCCTAGTTCCTGTCACCATTCTCCACTGTCTACTTTGAGACAAACCGTTTCTTAAAATGAAGTTCACGGTTTCATATTTTTGTGGGATCAGACTGCGAACAAGGTCTCCTCAGTTGTTGAGATTCACCCGCGGCCGGCCTGCACACATCGTACACAGTCTGCAGGCCGCGTTAGGAGGAATTGGGTCTATTTGTGTATTGGGTCCCCGTGTTGGTCCGGGCTCCTTTGCAGAAAAGACCTTTCTTGCCAGGCAGCTCGTAAAAGGCGAGCATAGGCTTATCATCACTAACACCGTGACATCTGACTAGGTGGTAGAGTTTGGCAGCGACTCGCCCGGATTGGTACCACCGCCTTACCTATTCCTGCCGCCATAACGTCATGACGTGTTCCGGCTCGGAGGGTAAGGTAGCCGGTAAACTTACTTTTGCTTGAGGCCTAACATTCTGACCTCAGGTTGGCAACGCACCATTACCACCTTTGGTGTCTCTAGGCGGCGTGAATTTCTTACCATCAGGAAATCCGTCTGCTTGTTTGCCTTCCTATACTTAACATTAAAAAAAAATCGAGTCGGCAACCCTAAACGACAGACAGTGCCTTGTGGGAAATGAAAAAAAAAGGTTTATGATTTATCACTGATGAGATTTGTGAGATTTTTGAGATTCCTTTCAGTGCGGCCCCTTCGTAGTTGACTATTATCAGACTAACTTAAACAATCCTAGATTGCTGTTGGACGCGGGTTTGTTGGATGGTCCAAGAGGTTTTTCATTATTTTTGACCCTTGATAGAAAAAGATTGTGTCTGTGTATGTCACTGTGTCATCGTGTATGTTTATATACACACTGTATATACACATACACGAGCAAACAGTGACATATGTTTGTGACAGCATAACGTCTAAATGGATGGAACGATTTAGATGGGGGTTTGTAATCGTGATATATTATTACAGCAAGCAGTTCGTATAAAACGACAGATAGACTAAAACTGATATGTGTAATATATGCATGGGATATGCATACATGTCAGCTAGATGTTTCTAGAGACTCAGATACGGCTAGAGTCAGTCCTATTCCATGTACCTAACATCTGTTTTGATTTAAGAATACGTTTTTATTATTCTCAATACATAAACTTAAATCATGTTTGCAGATATTTTGCATATCGCACAATCCAAAGTGCATTGATTGACAGACAAACATACAACTTAAAAGGAAACGACTAATGGCAGAATATTAATTGCTATACAACTAAAATTACGACACAGTATAAAACAAAGTCGCTTTCCGCTAACTGTTTTTAACATAAATATATGTCCTTGGATCTTTAAAACTACGCAATGGATTTTGATGTGGTTTATACTGCTGTTTAGGTCATTTATACCCGCAGTTATAAACAATATATTATAGACAAAATTCCAAGTTTTGTGACGAAACTGTCAAAAAAAATATTCAAGAAGCATTTATAGATAGAACTGGAGGACACATTTGAAAGAATCATATAAAGTCAGCTGCAATTTCTTCGATCAAGAAGCCTATAATCTTTATGCTTCTTGTATGTTACCACGGCATGATGACACATAAAACAGCTACAGCTTCTTTTAGTGTCGCCTTGCTAGGAAATTTCCCCACACTAGTTACAAAAGTTAATACCTATTTAACCTACGCTTGCCTCCTACGAGCTGCCAGGTAGGATGGCAATTCACTTATTCTACAACCGGGAACCCGGACCAACACGGAGCAATTACTTCTTCATCTGGACCTGTAGTGGAAGCCATTAGCGCCGGCCACGGACACTGTTGGAGAAATATTTTTACTTACCCTGAGCAAATATGCGCATGTGTGTGTGTAAGCGTAAGTTGGAAAGTGTTCATCGAGCATCATTTTTTATTTAGCGTCTATGTTATTTGAGGTCTCACATCTATTAACAGCGCTCCTCCTATACTAATTATTTGACCGCCTCGTTGGTCGAGTGGCTAGCGTACACGCCTAACTACATCGAACAACCGCGAGGCTCTTGTTCGATTCCCGACGGGGGCAGGCATTTGTGTGAGGCAGGCATTTAGATGTTTGCATTTCCGGGTCTGGGTGTTGATGATAAAATGGCGCTTGATTCTTACAAACGAAAGCTATCGAGCATTTTGCACTGGAACTCGAAAGCAACACGAGAAAAAAATATTAAACTTCTAGAAAAAATTAAGCGAGTAAGAGAATTTATTTGCTTTTAAAGGTAAGAGAACCTTTAAAAGCAAATAAATTAACTAACTAACCGTACTCCTATCACACAGGTTCCAAATTATATACAAACAGAGACAGTTAAACACATAATGTTAAATTTACTTTTATTTTTGAAGTGAAAACTTCTTTAGGCGCGTTGAGCGTTTTGGTAGAGGGAAAATCCTCGGTTCGCGTCACCGACATGCTAATGATAATAGTATATCTATAGCTATGGAGAGCCAGACTAGCGCACGCGCAGTAGCCTGTGTACACATACGAGTATACACTAATACATCGACTATTTCTGACTGACAAGATAATTGTATATTAATTGTTTTTTCAACCACTTTGTATTTATATTTTGTTCATGATCTGTTTAACCCATCATATATAACTAATAAATAAAACATAAAACATTTCATGTAATTTTTGCATATAGTTTTAATTACTCTCAACTTAATAGTTCCGTTTTCACTTCTATCGGCAGTCCCACGACTGCTACTGTTTTTTATTTCTTTTAGGACATTGAAAATAGTTTGACAATGTTAATTCGACATATTTGCATACGTACAATATGCACAGACTAAGACGCATTATAGCACTAAGTAACGTTAGTATTTGTCATCTCCGTGTTCCGTGTGAGAGGCTAGAGTTAGCCCCAAGCAACAAACTAGAAGAGCCGCTAGATGTACACACATGGTCTAAGATCCCGGTCATAAGACAGCAACGCATCAGTAACATCTAAGCTAGACAGTGTGCGATGCGACGGCTGTCTCTTACGTTTATTATGAAAAATAAGACTATGTGATCTGAGCCTAAAATTGTTTATTATTTTGTTTTACTTTTCGTTGATTTCAATGACAACCGATAGTGAAATATTTAAACACCGTCTAAAATAGACATCCAACCAATAACATACAACACATGGATGACGTGGCGGCATATCATTGGTTTAGCATCCAATATTAGGCAGTGACATGTCAACACACATGTGACAACGAGTGAAGTGGGTGAACTAATAACTTTCTCTAGGGACAGTTACTTTACTCTTTGCTAATAACGTACTGTTATAAGCTATGGTTGGAAGCGAATTAACTGAGTTTGAAATATTATTTACAAATCTTTGCTTAGTTAAAAAGTCAGCTTGATAAAATTTCCTGTCGAAAATAGTTTCGTATGTTGAGAGTCCGTACTTACGACACTGGTGCAATAGGTACGAAATCTATACCAATGGGCGCTACCTGTCGGATTTTTTGTTAAGGTGAAGGACCATTGTAAAACAAATACGGTTCAGTTTGTCTATGTCTATGTATTTTTGCTAGTTTGATCATCATATTTGTAATAGATTAGTCTATTGAAAAACTGTAGCCCATTTAATCATCTACTCCTTTCCAATGTACCTACTCCTGTATATAGATATAGGATAGAGAGCATTCTTAATAGAAATATGTAAAATTGTCTCAGAAAAGCTCGAATTAGTAAATGACTATTTAATATTATGTCAAAACTACACGAAATTATCTGTTGTCTGTTGTCAAAAATCAATGCAGCAATGGGTAATTTTCAATGTCAAAACAAATCCAAGAAACCGCGAATCTAATGTTATTGTTAATAATAAACCAATTAGTTTATATTATAAATAGAGAAGGAAATTGTGATGGGAATCCCTTTGTTTATGTAGTGGAGGCACCTGTCCGGCCACGCGGCGCGCTCGGCGGACGTCCGCTGCCTGCCCATTCCCATGTACTTATCGTCTGTTTTGTTGGAAAAAACAAGCTGACCGCTGTCCACAGATAGGTGGTTACATTGCCGGCATTTTTTTTTTTACATAAAGGCTGTATTGTTTGGAAACGCCTATGTCGACGATTAGTCCAGAAATGTAATATGGATGAAATAGTTATTAGGTTGTATTTTGTAACAGGTACAAATAAAATTAATTTCTGGTTTTCGCCAGTCTTAATGAGAGATACCTATGTACTTACCTAGTGTTTCTCAAAACTGACGTTATGTAGACAGGATATGGTAAAACTGCAGCACTTTTCAACCAAGTGTGGCCACAGAAAATAATGATAATTCAACAGTCTAAGCCACTAGCAGACGAAGGGCAACCGAAGTTGTAAAACTTATTAAGTTAGGGTTTATAGAGCTAGAGGGAAAAAAAGAAAGAAGAAAAAAAGAAGATTATTTATTTGCGGAATATGTGTGTAAATGAGATGTTACAAAAATATTTAAGTATATCAACATATTCTACCACATTTTGGTGTGCAAATATTTTAATATTGTTAAAAAAAATATTTAATTACATACGCTCTAACTGTTAAGCCAATTATTTATATTTATAGCTAGTTTAATTATTTGAAAAATGAAATTTATTTGCCGAAAATGTGTGTAAAAAACTATAACAAAAGACATTTGTTAATGCCAACATGTTTTACAACATTATGGTGTGCAAATATCTTTAAAATAATAGAGATTTATTATTAAGATTTGTAACATATTATGTTTCAAATATTTGAAAAAAAAAAAAAATATAATTAGGTTTAACCCTAACTACCATAAGCTATCAGCAGGAGCAGATTTACAAACTTACCTCTCTCTGCATGACGTCTGATAGCTTTTTGCCAGTACGAGTTTTTTTTTTTTTTTTTGGAATGACTAATGCGTTGCCAACCTCGCGGTTTTTACAACTTCACCGGGCTTTAAACCAGTACGAGTGATATGGACTTATCTGGGCAACACCTTAAATGGAAGTGTTTTTGATGGGATTTATATATTAACTTTTATCCCTCCTTCAGTCGGAGTATAAAGTACTTGCTAGTGAAATTTCGTTACTATCGGCTTAGTATCTTCGGCGTCAATCACAGTCGTGATACAGACAGCCAGAAAAAAATAATATTTAAAAATAAGTTCTACTGTCTATTTTTACCCCTTTTTAGTCGATTGCAACATTTTTTAAATACCCTCATGAATGTACAGAATTCACTCTTCTTCAAGTATAAGATGATAACTACCTATCTACTTTGGTAAAATTTCCTAAATCAAGTACACATTGTTACAATAGTTTAACAATTTAGAAAATTACATGGTTTTCTTTGTCTTTGAATTCTAGTGTGATCAAAACACAGAAAACCATTAAAAATATATATATACATACACATGTCTTTACGCCAATTCTCTGACAAGGTAGGCAGAGAGTGTCGAGTGCTAAATCGCACGATTCTTGCAGACCTTTCTGGTTTCCTTCACATTCGTTACCATTTTCACATAAATGTGCCAGTTCTGGATATTCTTGACACAACCCTCGGATAACACCCGAGCGATTTGGTCGTAGAATGTCAACCTTTATCTCCCCGGGAACCGACATCCATTTATTTATATTTTACACTAAACATTATCGTTAATTTCAATAAATTAAAAAAATTGTCAAATCTAAATTTAATTTGAAAAATTTTGCTTGACTATCTGACTGACTAAAAGCAAGTGTGAAGTACCGGTCATTCTTAAACTACGTGTATAAAGAAAATAAGTCGCCACTTTTTACGTTTATTACTAGCTGTAGCCTGAGACTTCGAACAAAGTGAAATTGATTGGTTAAGATCGAACGATTTTACAGTATAGAAAGGTATACCAATGTTGACACACCATTTGACAAACAGACAGTTGAACAAACAAACTTACAAATATGTAATGTCTTGGGTTCTATGCACTATAATATTTTATTTAAAAAATATTTCATGTACAAGGAGCTAGCTGGTGGCGGCCCCTGTCCTCTACCAACTCAATCTAACTTATATTAATATTAAAAGGGGGTAACTTGATGTGCGGACTATATACAAAGATAGATAATAATATGTTGACTTTTAACTATCATTTTAATTGTTATTTGTTAGTTTTAATGAGGCAATTGTTCATTTTTAAAAACTTATTCCTATTATTTGACATTTCGTTGTCGTTGTGCAAAATACGAGTGTAGTATAATTTGATATATTTTAGTACATCCCAGATTATATACCCCTTAAGTACATTACGTTTGGTCATATTTCAAAATAGTGCTGTGTTACGTTTAATTATACGAATACATTTTATTATATTGAATTTATTTCTAAGGATTTTTTTATTTTTAATAGACTGTAGAGTCCAAAGTAAGTTTGTGACCCATTATCTATGTGCTTACCTACATCCTCACATTTAAATTTTGAATTATCCTTTTGGATCCAGTGGCTTTAAAATGATTGAAACGCTTCCCAAGAACCTTTTGAATTGAATTGAAAAACTACAAAATATTTTTTATTTCTATTTTTCGCTCAAACATTTGACGCTGTCAGGAATCGAACCCGAGTCCGCTTAATATTTGTATTTAGCGTATTTATAAAAATGCTTTTATCTTTTGGTTATTTTTGTATTGGTTCTGGAATTACAACAGATACCCATTAAATACAATTTCATGGGTGTCGTCAATAAAACCGCAGAATCCTGTGATTCGCCCCTAATTACATGGAATTCCTATAACGTAATATCAATTCGCGTTTTCCTCGAATAATCGTATAAATTTGAGTACGCACAATACTTATTACCATTTTGTGGGCAGTGCGTGTGCAGTATGGAGTGACCGTGCCATGTGTTCGCGCGGAAGATGACAACGGCTCGGGCCAGACGACATGGCGCCTCATGTGGACCACTTCGAACAAGTAAGTTATTATTTTGACCCACATTCTCAGTCTCGTATATAGCCCAACCACTAAGCAAATAAATAATTTTCATTTCTTTTCAAAGCTAAAAAAATATCAATTATATTTAATAATATGTCAATTATATTAATTATTATATTATGGTAATGTCAATTGTATCTACTTGAAAAATACCTACGACTTTAGTGGATACATTCAAAGTTGCTGTAGGTAGTTTAAGTAAACTAGTTGAGATAGCCACCGCTTGAATATTTTTTTTGCATAAGTAATATCCACATAGAACCAACTGCGACCGAGGTCACTGACAGTTTGAGGAATAATATAATTCTGAAATAATAATAATAATAATGTTTTCTACACAATAATTATTAAGAAAATCGAGAAAAAGGAAGGAGCGGCAACATATCTGTTTGGCGATACTAATAAGCATCAGGCGAGCAGCACGCTCGTTAACTTTCCAAAAAAATATCTTCCGCAAAATGTCTATTTAGGATTTAAAGTGTCCCATCAGTTTGAGATGGATCTTCCACAATGCTTACTTAATATTTTATCCATTAGGTAGAACGATTAAATGGAGACTATCAAATCGAACCTATCCACCAAGGCCGGAGGATCCTGCCAGAGGAACCTCCGCATGTTCGGGCCTGGATCGAAAGCGAGGAGGCGCCAGGGAGCGATAGCAGGACCAACAGTCCGGGAGAGAACCGGAAACTTCTTGGAAATAACCTGATCGAGAAGCCCAACTCTAAACTACAGTCTGGGCTTGCTTTAGTGACATGGGTGCCCCCTAAAAAACAGACAAAATGTCTCGTAAAGACGAAGTTCCAGAAAAGAAAGGAGAAGCTCATTGAGGCTCTACGTCCGCCTTACTTCATCCTCACTGTGATTATAATGAATGTGAGTAAAATTTTTTTTAAACCCATAATCTATGAACTAAAATATAGCTATATCGGCACCCGCGGCCAGCCGACTTTACTTTCGTAACCCTAATAATTGCTAAATTGCATATTTTTAAATTGCAAGTGGATGTCTCAAGTTATACACAAACCAATGTTTTGTTAAACCCACCAAGTGCGCCATCACCCACACTTCGATACAATAGACAAACACGTGTTTCCCACACGTAATACCGGCTCCCCTCCGACAGCTGCAAGAACTGTAAGCGAGTATACCTTTTACATACTAACGAATTCAGTATATAGGTTATGTTAATTAATATTAGATTTTATATATTTCCCCTTATACTATCAAAAGGATCATATTTGAGGATTGCTGTATGAATTCTTTTTTTTTTTTGGAAAAAGTATGGTCGGTCGTCTTGAATTTTATTTGACATAAATAAGATAGTATTTATTCCAAGAATTTGCTAACTTATTGTTGTTAACTTGGAGTAATTCTTCTTACCTTCTTTTTATGAAAAGAAACAGTAAACGAAAGCGCGGCTCACCTCGTGGTGAGAGATAACAGCTTACAAACAACAAAGATGTTGTAGGTGTGTCGCTGCTCTGTGGTCGGGGTGTTAAGTCAGTTGTGCAAATTTACCAGGTACTCTACTCTCCGAACCGGAACATGTCATTGTCATTATGGTGGCAGGAATAAGTAAGGCGATGGATCCCTACCCGGTGAACTTGCTGACCAGTAGTCGGCCACCAGTGGTTTTATTGGTAATGACCCGTTTCGCCTTTTCTCGCTTCTTAACACTTATCAAAAATATTTTAAGGCATCACTTTTGATAGGGCTATTTGTAATTGTTAAAATAATTGACATTCTTTATTTTTAATTGTATTCAAAAAAGGAGGAGGTTGTATGTCCATTCCTACATTTTTAATGTATGTTAATCCATTTCTCCGTAATTCCTGAACGGTTTTTTACTACAATCCAAAATGTCCTATTGCTACCAAAACTGAGTCCGACAATTCCAGGCAAATTGAAGAAAACACAAAATGGTTATGTATTTAGACCACGTAACAATTGAAATCGAAGTCGGTTTTTTGTTATTTTACGGCGCTTACATTACTTTCCTTTCTTCCTTCTCACCTCTTCTGCTCCGTTACTGTTTGATACAAAACATTTATCTAAAATATTATTCGACAGGTGATGCTTCATATGTGCAGTCCAGAAGAGTGGCGTAAATATCTTGAGTGGTGTCCAGACGCGTGGTGGCGCGAGCCCTGGCGGCTCCTCACGTACGGGTTCGTCCACGCTGGGTCTGCACATCTGGCGTTGAATGCTCTGGTCGCTTTAGCAGTGAGTATCTCATTTAATATCTAACTATCTCTTTATCAAGTTGCTAGTAGAATAGACCATCTGCCTCTCCGCCAGGCAGCTCGTGAGCATGAGCCTTAAATGGGTCATTTAAGGCTCATGCCGGCAAAACTTCGCCGGTTCCACCGCCTTACCTATCCAGCAAGTGAACTCTTGAAACTTCTTGAGGTCGTCGCGCCACAAGTCGCTTACTTACTTATACAAACAATGCGAAAGCACCAGGGCGACTAAGAGACTATCACATTATTTGTGCGTATATAAAGTATCCTTCATCGTGTAATAAACAAAACGCGACTCGTAAAATGTGACTGCTGGTTGACGATGAGATACATATGACAATGTGGCGCTACTGAGCTGCACGAACGGCACACGTGACCTCTCACTCCTAAAGTGACGAAATTTACTCAATATTCTTTTGAGATATGTTACCAATACTTTATTTTGTCCCTTTCAGGTAGGATGGCGTCTGGAGCACGAGCAGCGTTGGCCGAGAGTGGCTTTGATTTGGTGCTGTGGCGTGGCGGCCGGTGCCCTTGGGGCGGGTGCGCTGCAGCCGAAAGTCAGGGTCGTGGGAGCTTCTGCGGCTGTGTACGCACTCCTCACGGCGCATATTCCTAACGTAGTACTAAGGTAAGCTGCTATGTAAATCAGCTGATTATGATAGTCTAAATATAAGAAATTATAGATAATCTCTAAAAATATCTCAAATGTGAAAGACTCTGTCTAAAAACATCAGACAATGACGATTGTGAACCAGTTTTTAACCACTAGGTAGACCGACAACATGAAATCAGTGTTGCAGAAAAGAGGAAGACAAGACATAGCAACAAAGCAGACTTTCTATACAAAAATAGTATCTGAAGAACTTTTATTTGTCGATTTATTTTTCAAATATTAACATATAGTATATTTTATAGGTTCGGACATATCCCCCTCTGGTGGTTTCGACCATTGAGCGTGTTGGTACTGGGGACATCGGAAGGTTGCTGGTCACTGATGAAGGCCCGGGACCCTAACCTAAACGATGAGCACGTAGCGTGGGCGGCGCACATGCTGGGCGCTGCGGTTGGAGTACCCTTGGCTTTTCTCGTTTTTACCGGTATGGAACCTTTATTGTAACTGATAACAAAATCATATGATGAAAATTAAAAGCAGGGAGAGAATATCGCGCCTATTTCAAACTAACTAACTTTTTTCTCAAAGTTCCTTACGGCACTTTATAAGAAACAACTTAAAAAATTATTCTATCGACCCCTCGTTGGTCGAGTGGCTAGCTTAAACTACACTGACCATCCGCAAGGCTAGGGTTCGATATCCGACGGCGGCAGGCATTTGAGTGATGAAAATTTCGATGTCTGCATTTCCGAGACTGAGAATTTATAAATTTATTCTAGTATGTTTATAAATATTGCAATGTATTAATATTGTTGACTATCACCCATAACACAAGAATATAATTTGCTTCCTTTGAGGTTAGATTAAACTTGTGTAACTTGTCCAGGGATAATTGTTTATTATTTGCAGTTCAATGTTTGTACTCTAAGAATAAACTTATTTACAGGTGAAAACAGTTCCAAGTCATGTATCGTAGTTAGTAGAATAACGTCTGGTGCTCTCCTTGTGGCTGGCTCGCTGTTGGCAGTCCTTCACAACGTCTCTTGGTACAGGGTGGATAATTTTACCTGACCCTGAACTCGACTTCACGTATATGATCCGTCTTGGTAGGGAAAAAAAACGCAAATCCGAATAAATAAAGCTGGATTGAAGTCTCCGAAGGTGAAACCCTGTTACAAATGGGGCACGGGCTTACGGGATTAAATGAATAGTTACAATTAAAAATACTGTAATAAGACTAGTCAAGAACTTTGATTTTATGAAAGTTTTCAATAGATTAAGCTTCAGTAGTAGTAATAAATTTTATCCGTCCGTCACTGTTATAAATAAGATAGCAGGAACGGATAGATATTAAACATTGACAAATCACCAATTAATTTATAAATGATAAAAATGTACGATCACATATATATTTAAATTTTAAAAAGATTTTTTACAAATTCGAAACTGCATTCAAACGCACAATACGTCTTCCACTTTCAATAGTTTGCCATTTAGTTGCAAGATGACGTAATAACTAATAAGGTTAGTAAAAACTAAAATCTATACGTACATATAAAAAATGTCAACAACTAAAATTTTGAGAGAGAAATTGTAAATCGCTTAAATTATTATTATAAGACAAATCATTGATAGAATTAATAAATAGTTTGAATCGTAAGAGATCAATAATTTCATGTGATTTGAAAGATCACCTTTACACACAGTGTCTAATGTTAAGACTGATTAAATAATGTGTTCTCATTAAGTACCTAGTTGTAGTTTACAATTGATTGTACTTCGAAAATGTACTTCCCGATATTTAATGTTGATAAGAGCATATTTAGTGTAAGAGTGTGTTTAATATGTACCTACGACATTTTTAAATCAGTAAATGTTATTTTGGATACAAAAGTACTACATGATTGCAAGTAATTTCAAAAAAAGTATTTTTAATAATTTAATACTCTAAATCAAATTAAACTATAATGATACATTACCTACATACTGAAAACAAAAAAATAGACGTCCGGTTCAGTTTCGTTATGAATAACATTTTTGAAAAACGATATTAAAATTGTACCGCTTAGTTAAATATTGTTTACCATGTCGTGTTCAATTCAAACTAAAACATTACAATCTAGTCCAAAATACTTAAGTGTACCAATTGTGATTTATTTATGTTCTATAACATCGTTTATTGCTATGTTTATTTTATACAAATGTTAGTTGAAGTGTGTCTTACGTTGTTACATGAGGAATTGTAAATACAATTTATAACATGTTGTATTAATATTAACTCCATATGGATTGTTTCTAATATTTAAAGTGTATATTAGGCATGGGAAAATTGTGATGTGTTTCATATCATCCTAAACTATATATTATTATGATATTGCTCTCTTGTGACAGTCGTAACATGAGATATGTTTGTACTGATTTAGGTGTTGCGAAATTGTTTTGATGTTACCAACTATTGCTATTTTTGAAAATATTTGGAAATGTTTGTGATTAAAATTTGATTGTTAATAAATTACTGATGATGCAAAATGTTTGTTTATTGATTCTATACTTGTTATCGTCGGTGCTTGGTGGAATTCCATTCTTGATGCAATTTATTTAGAAACACTGGTACTTTCCACAATATATTTTATTATTTTTTATTTTTATGATTTAGCTAACCGGTTTCGCTATATAAGCATCAGTATAATGATATATAGGGGTTATATAGCCCTGATGATGCTTGTATAGCGAAACCGGTTGGCTAAATCATAAAAATAAAAAATAATAAAATATATTGTGGAAAGTACAAGTATTTCTAAATAAATTTTGTTTATTGCTTTACCTGTGTTGGTCCGTATTGTCTGTGCAGAAAAGTCGCCTTCCAGATAGGAAGAGAATCAGTTATCTCGTAAGAGGCGAGTATAAATAAAGTTGGTCCAACCAGATTTTTGCAGGTAGAGTCCTGTGCAGTAACTTGCCCAGGTGCTGAACCTTACTAGTTGCTGCCGCCATAATAACAATGTCATGTTTGGATCCGAAGGGAGGGGGGGGGTAGCGGGTAGACTTGATCATTCTAACGATTGATTAGCTAGGAACATATTATTAACGGCGTCTTAAAGAAGCGGCTTACAGCCGTGACTGGTAAGTGTACACATGCAGTCCGCGGACGCTAACGGCTGACATAAACATCCAGCGCGTCAGATATCTGTCGAACGTCTGAACTCTGAACGTTTATTTATTTATTTAAACTTTATTGTACACAAATAAAAATTGTGAATACAAAAGGCGAACTTATTGCTAAATGCATTCTCTCCCAGTCAACCTTTGGGCTAACAGAGATCAAGTATGTAGGTACCGAATAAACAAAACAGAATAATACAAATAAATTTGAATTTTAATGTACATATAAATAAAATAATCCATTAATATATAACTACAAAGCATATTATATAAATTAAGAATAGAATAATTATACATACAATGCATAAACATAAATAATATAAATAAAGTAGACAGCAAACAAAACAAGATTTCTGACCATACATAATTATATATCAATATAAATATATATATTATAATATAATAAGGTCTGATGAAACAAGCATGCACTAAATGCAATTTTCAAATAGATATATATAGATAGAAAATATATATAGATAGAAGAAAACTTCTTCGGGTTCTGCGGTTACGATTGGCGTACCGCAGGGCTCTATTCTTGGTCCATTTCTGTTTCTTGTATATATCAATGACTTACCTTATTACATAAAGGA
>NJDD01002064.1:40473-56123 GCA_002245505.1 Calephelis nemesis
GAGGCCGCGATTCCGATCCGGTGGTAGTTTAAAAAAAATGTCGACGCGCACAAATACCACTTGTATGGTTCATGTGAATAAAGAATATTCTGATTCTGATTCTGATATTCATACGGTTTCTTTTTGAATAGAATCTTATTACTCACCTGCCTAATCGATACAGGAAGCTTATTCCAAATCTGGACGAATTTACAAGAAAAGAATTAGATATAGAGTTCGAACGATGTAAAGGGATGAAGAGAGTCTGAGATGACGATGAACGCAGACTTAAATAGACTTAGACGTTCATAGTCACGTCAGTGGTTTACGTCCGATAGTTTGCACGGCTCAGTGTACTTCGTTATCTTGATTCTAGACACCCCGTCATCCGCGTCTGATACCATGTGTCCAGGTTACCACCCTGCCTCGGTCACAACACATAAAATCTGTGCTGTGTAAAGGCTCCGGCTATTTCTTTCCACATTTCTGTCCCATTTAAAAATGTTTTACCTTTAGAACTGAATCCCAAACAGGGTTTGTCGCTAATGGGAGATTAAATAAGTTTGAAATGACCTTACAACTTTACAACTTACGGCCAATATTAATAATCAATCCTAATTCAAAACTCGCTGTCCAAGATTGATATTTTGATCCATTTTCTGTTATCGCTTGCCAATAACATATCTGTGGACTGGATAAATATGGCAATTAGGTATGGGATAGGCCGGCGGATACGCAGCTATCTAGATTGCTTGAAATCCATTAGATTGAGATACATTATTAACATTGGCCGTTAGTTCTTAAATGTAACAGAGCTTTAAACTTACACTGGTAAATATTTTTGAGGGTCAAAAACTAGGTATGTTAAAATAAATAATAGTATCATGTAGCAGTTGTGCAAATTTGTTACATTTATCAAATCCATAATAATAATATAACGAGGAGATGGTAAATCGGCAGTATGTTCGTCATTACGAAATAAATTTCACCATTTGGTTGAAACTGCTTGTATCTAGAATTAGAAGTAGGCTTAACGTCGCATTAATTAACCGACTTCGAAAAAAAATGAGGTTATCAATTCAACCGTATTTAAATATACATATTTTTTATGTGTGTTCGCGGATAACTTCGTCGTTTATGAACTGATTTCGATTTTTTTTCCTGGAGAAATTGAAGGAAAATACCAAAAATTGTAGGGGCGGCTATTACATTTGTTTATTTTTTGATTAAATATTTTGAAGCTCTACAACGTTCAGAAGGTCTGGAGTCGATCTGATTGATGGAGCCAAAAGACAGTCAAGGGAACTCCTCAACGGTTTACAGCAGTTACCTTGTGTTTGGTTAAAAAAATTTGTATTGATGAGAAATTTACAGCTAGATGGGTTGTGACTGTCATTAGGAGTCTGATGATGAAGACGAAGGACAGTTAAGGAAATTCCTCAACTGTCTACAGTAGCTACCTCGCGTTTGGACTTAATTCATGTATATTGATTAAAATTTGTCACATATATGGGTTATAAGAGTCATTTATTTATTTCCCAATTAGTTTCTATGTTGCTCCAGGCTTCTTTGCAAAATAGACCATTTACCTTCCTGCCAGATAGAAAGTAAAAGGCGAGCATAGGCTTACCGTCAGTAACACCATGACATCTGACTAGGCGGTAGAGTTTTGCAGCGACTCACCCGCATTGATGCTACCGCCTTACTTATTCCTGCCGTCATAACGTCATGACGTGTGCCGGTTTGGAGGGCAAGGTAGCCGATAAACTTAATTTTGCTCGATGCCTAACATCCCGGCCTGAGTTTAGCAACGCACCGTTACTACATTTGGTTTGTGTCTCTAGACGGCAAGAATATCTTACCACCAGGAAATCTGAATGCTTGTTTGCCTTTCAATATCATAAAAAAAATTACAGGTCTGATGATAAAGACCATAGATAGTCGAGGGAATTTTAAAATGGAAGTCTTATTTAGGACAACTTTTGTATTTTTTAAACAGAGATTTATAAATTTAGTAACGAAAAATAATATTAGTATAGCTCCGTTTCTCTCGTACACGGTAGAGCAGTGCACTTTCAACGCGTGCGGGTATGGTTGCAATAACCACTACCGCATGTGTCGAAAGCGAAATTTTTTTTAAACAATGATTTTATGTATGTAAATTCAGTTTTTAAAGAAACGCTTAAGTCCAAAATCGGGGATTATGAGTATTGTCAGTAAAGAATATGTGTATTATTAAGTATGTGTAAAAATCCATCGAATGTTTTAGTGCAAGTCAGAAAAAAAAATAAAAAACAGTCAAGTCAGAAAAAAATAAAAAAAAAATAAAAAAGTTTTATTAAAGTCACCGGATTGAAAATTTAGAGTAAATTAAAGGCTATTGTTTAGTGTATATAACCATCAAAATCCCCAAAAGTGGTATTTTCTAAGTCACATTTTTTTAATATTAAAAAATCGTAATATATCTTTAAATCTAAAGAACTACAACGGAATTTTATTTTTATGGTATTGTAGAATACATGCGGCAATTTTTGCTTCAACATTATTTTTGGTTCGGTGTAAAAGCAAAAAACGCATATTTCGTAGCGCAACCCCACTTAAGCATGGAAAATACCATGAATGTATAATAATACATCCATACTATTTTTAAGAGATAAATTCGTAAAGTATCTTTATTGCTATCTTATATTGACTGGAACTGCTGCAGGGATTTTGAAATAGTTTTCACCCATAGATAGAATAGTTTTCGAGTAAGATCTTGAAGTATAACTATAGAAATAAAATAGTTGCGGTTTGTATAAATTTGTTGACCGTAGTTAGCTAAATTTGTTTAACGCGTCGAAAATGTTTACACTCATTGAGAGTTTTATTTTTAAAAAACGCTGCCAAAACCCTGTTAGTTGTAAAAGCAGTGTACAGACTACAGAGGAACTTCACTGAACATATTGGAAGTTGAGAATCTCAAATTTGCAAATAAGCGACAAAATTCAAAATTTAAATTCATTCTTTTAAAGGGAAAATATATTCTTTAATTTACTAATGTTTGTAAATGAAAGAATATATAATATATTGAAACTGTTTAACTGCATAGTATCACAGTGTAAGCATAAACGGAATATCCAGGATAAAAGGCAAACAGCTGTCGTTGTATCTATTGTGTCAGTCAGTTTCGTTCGTCTCATCATAGCTGTCAAACATCACAACTCTTTTTAACGTCCATAGAAATAGGAATATATAAAGAAGTGCAACAATGTCCTATTGCAAATTTAGTTTTAAAAATAACGTTGGAATCGATATATGACTTAAAAACATCTCTTTGTCTCTTTTTTTGACAAATGTTGATATTATGTACGCCGAAAGAGATAACGAAGTTTTTGTCTAAACTGATTTTGGCGTAGATTTAAAGTTATGTCATGACAATTCTCATGCTTGCCAAGACGCCCAATATTTAGTACCTATTCAATTTTATAGTGATGTACTATTACAATAGTGGATATTTTATTTTACGTTTACCCAAAAAAGAATATTTGGACAATATATGAATGTATAACATTGCCATTGAAAATATCAATCACAGCGTAATAAGAATTCTTTCAAATGCTCACTTCAAAGTAATGAAAGTGGTTCAAACGTAATCTGATAATTTTTTTTTGTAATGACGATGAATCTTATAATAAATATAAAGAGTTAGCTTACATAAAGGATAAACGTATTTGCGCACCACAATGTATAAAAAAATATGCTCGTGAAAATTAAATAAATATCATTTATTTCTTTTCACTACACTTCTCTATAAGCCAATTGAGTAGAGTAGGGTACTGTAAGTAAGTAAGTAAGTGGATATATGCAATTTCACTTCGGTAGGTAAATAACAATTCTTATCTATTTACCTAAACTTAACTATCAATCATCAGTAACAGATCATGTATCGATATAGATACTCTACTTTTTCTGGACAGCCCTATAATGACAGAATGGCAGCCTTATTAAGCTTTTTCCGTCCATATATCTACATAGAGGTCAATGGTAACATCAAACATTTTCGATTTCGAATGTGTATATAAAACCATTTGCTATTATAGAAAATACACCGTACTTTATTTAGGAGCTAGTTTATCAGCTTATTTAGGTTTACTGAAAGGTACATGTTATGGTCGGAGTCAAATACAAAGATGAGACGTCTCCTTTTTGACAAAATCGTTAAAAAATATTGTGACTGAATTTCCGTTAAATGATTTTTTTGAATTAAATGTACCATTTATTTTAATTAAAATCTTTCTACAAAAGTTTCAAAAGTGTTCACGGTGACATGTTTCATTGAAAAAAACATCTAAATGCCCAAATCGATGCTGAACATACTGTACTTGAAAGAACAGTCAGTATTTAAGGCCTGTTATCTACCATCACCACTATTAAACCACGGGCTTAACTACTCCCTTAATCTTTTTTATTTACATCGGAATTGCTTTTTATAATACTCCTTTACGTTTTATTTTTCTGGGTACTCTAAAGTAAAAGGATTTTTAATTTTTCTTTTACAATAAATTAATGTTTAATTACGATATCTGTAAATATATATCTACCATTAAAATTCTGTCAGGTAACACTAATGACTTATTTTTTTCATACAAATATTTTATGAAGTAGGTAGGTAAACAGTCAATAGTTGACGTTCTACAAAATTTAAATACGATGCCATAGTTTAACTCGGAAATATTTTTATAGGTTGTTGAAGAGTTTGTTACTAAAACATTGAGTCGGTAATAACAAAACTGTTTTCAAATTTTCAAAAAAAAAACTATGAATTTAAAATGTTGTGCATCTAATGATGAGTTATTTTAAAACCTTGTTTTCTCTACGATTTGTGTAGAAAATACTCAAATTTTCTTCTTCTTACTTTCGATCACCCCAAACAAAAAATTTGTTTACCAAGAAGTTAACTTTGTTTGCAGAACCTTTGGTGATTACAAGCGCCATATATTTCTTATTGCCAGAAGATCCAGCTGCGTGTATGTATTTGTGATCCTGAATTAAGTAAAACACCATTCAGTTTTATTACGTATATTTTTAATTACACTTAATAAGTAGATAAAGCTCGATACAGACAGAAATACAATTCATTGTAAACAAAACATGGAAACGATATCAAAAAGCTGTAAATGGTATTTTTCTCTGAGATCAACTGACGGCTGTGTAATGCTATTATTATTAACAATATAAATAAATTCTATTATATAATACTAAGCTATCACTTACTCGGACACGCTGTACAATAATTTGTTTCATTTTTATACTCTAGTGAATTATAAATGTATTCTAATAAAATATCCTTATAAAGTACGTAAATGCATATTGTGACAGACAATGCGTCAACTTATGAAGGTAGTAATAATAAATAGCTTAAATGCGGTAAAATTTCGCAAACTTTCTTTGCATTCAAAATAAAATTACATCAATGTAAATAATTCAATAATAACAGATCATGGTCAATTTTCAATCACACAAGAAAGTACAAACTAAGTCCATCTAATCACAAGTTCTGAAGCGCTTAAACCTCCCGCTGCACCAAAGGAATCGGCTGAAAATGTCATACACACTTGGAACAGAAAAAAATCTCAGATCAAGGATAACAAACATGTGATCTAAGACTTTCTTGTTGACCTGCCCTCGTGACTTAATTTACTATTTTCTGCTACCTTTACCGATAGTTCGCGTTTCGTCCTTGAGAAACGAGAGTAAAATAGCTGTTTGTTCCTCGAGTAAACGGGCAGCGGGCCGAAAGAAACAAACTTTCGTACTGGGGGGAACAGATATAAAAGATACATAATACTTTACTATGATTAATAAAAGTCACTGTCACAGTATACTTTATTTCCTGCGAATTTTGCTAATAAAAATGTACAAGAGCACAATAAAATTACAAATATCACAAATACATCAATTATGTTAGCTCTGTAGTTCGTTCGTTATCTTTACAACGCAAGTAGGTACTTGCATTTACATACATTTTTTTTAATCAAAACCTAGTTGTCATTATGTCTATTTCCCATAGTAACTAAATTATTGAAGTATTAAAAATGTGCGTTTTTAATAACATTCACTGTTGGAGTTTTCGTCTTGTCTTGATTATTTCCTACAACTACTGGCAATTTACTGATATTCGATATTGCTTGTTTGTCGTCTCAGAATGACTATGATATCCAAGATAGTACTTTAAGAGCTTGGGTATTAAATTTATTAAAAAAAAAGATAAACCACAATTTTTTGTTGCCTTGACGTGGCAATCGAACCCGGATCACATGTCAAATACAACAACTGGACCGCTAGAAAATGTAAGTTTCTTAATTAAATTTATTATTGGGACATTTAACATTATTTGACATGTTTAAGGAATTTCAATTTTAATTGTAAGGTAGCCGGTTAACTTACTTTTACTCGAGGCCTAACATCCCGACCTCTGGTTGGCAACGCACCATTACCACCTTTGGTGTCTCTAGGCGGCGGGAGTTTCTTACCATCAGGAAATCCGTCTGCTTGTTTGCCTTCCAATTTTATAAAAAAAACTCTAAACAAATACTCTGAAATCGTGGGAATAAGCTTAACTGACAATATGCTTTTCTAAAAATATTGTGAGTATTGTAAGCTTCCAACTAGCTCGCTAACATAATGAATGTACTTGCTAACTATGAATGTTTATTAATAGAGGTATTTGTAAATTTTAACGTAAAAGGTCATTTAAGAAGCTTTAATCATAGAAACCGGTGGATCTCAGAAACCTCTCGGGTTCTAGAACTCTGCTAATTGCAGCACTTATATCTTATTGGTTAACTTTATAATTATGTATAACATTATGATTATCTTTTTGATTTCGCAAAATTTCGACTTGGCTGGAAAAAAATGAGTTCCTAGCGAAAAGAAATTACGACATCTTTTCCTTCGAGGCAATGTGGCAATTTCATAAGTTGGAAAAAAATAACTACTTTCATATAGTACCTACAATGTAGGTACGTATGGTCATGCAACATTAGAAGGCAACGTAAATGGAACATATTAACCTTTTACGAGTATTTTTAGGTGCCTTAGACTGCGATTATTTTTATTATTTTAAACATCCCTTAGAAACTGACAGTCATTGTAAGTTTTACTATACTAACAAAATTGCATTGCGCTCCAGATAAGTCTACGCGATAGAGGGCGTAGCCAAACACAGAAACGTTTTTATTCTAATCTTTTTTTTTTAAACACTACCAATATATTGGTATTTAAAAAATCTACCAATAACATTAAAAGATTAAGCAGTCAACGAAAAACTATTTTTAATATTTTGTATAACACGTTCTGATGACATTTTCGGGGATTTCCTTATCTTTTAATTAGTTCTATTCATTCTACGATAGCATCTACTATTCTTACGATATTTGGGGATTCTCTCGGTAATTAAAATAGCAAAAATAGTATTGTCGAAGTCTTTTGTACATAGTTATTACGTTAGGTTTAAGCATATTTTACTAATATGTTACGGTTTATAATTATTTACAAAATATACACTTTCTGGATGTATGTAATGTAAAATATGTTTGTGACACGATAGCAACTCATTATCATTTTACGTGTTCTGCAAAAATATCGTATGAGGCATTATTGTACATCTGGTCACTTTTGACTAATGTCAAAACATCTCAAATGTTTGCTGCGCGCAGACATATCTGGCGAGCACTCTATTTTCGACTCGGGGTTTTGGTTTACACATCAATAAAAAAATCTAAAATTATATCACATCATTGAATATTACAACATATTTAGAGGCACTCCATGTATTTGACGCGGTATTTGCATGACATACGGCACTAAGCGTTCTTCTTTAGGGGTTCCCAATTTAGTAAGATGTAATTTTATAATCATTAGTACGAGTACCTATAAAGAAAAATTAAGGTTTTTGACCAAGCCAACATTATATTTAACAGCTTAAGGACTTACATTGAACTCCAATTTCGGTACATCTACACTCTTGGCAAGGGCTTGATAGTTCTGCTATAATTCTACCAACGCGATACATTTGTCCATATATATTGCACCCAGCTAGCTTTGGTAATCCTGCTCCAGCGCTGGATAATATCGACGGTAATAAAGATGTAGATGCATGGAGATATGGCCTTGCTGTGTAACTGATACTATTTACTTCCGTGGATGAGACTTTATTAAAGTATTTATCAGTTTTTGGAGTATACGGTTTATTGGTTTTACTGTTTGTATATGTTTTTTTGGTCGTTACAGGTGGTACAGAAGTTAAACTGGACGATAACGAGGGGCGAAGTGTTGTTTCCTTTATAGCTGTTGATTCTCCCAATAATAGATGATCGATTCTGTTTATCTTACTTTGACCTAAGTTATTTAAAGATCCATACGAATATGAAGTTGGCATAGGGATAAACTTAGCAGGGATAATCTCATGCTGATTTAATTTTAAAGCTGGAATTGAAGTAGTTTGTTTAGCTGTATCATCCTTTTCGAAATTTGTAAACTTTTTCATAGGTGGAACGTTTGAAAATGTTTTCTTTGGAGGCGAAACTGTTGAAGTTGTTTTTGTTTCATAAGTTTCACTTAATAAAAGCTTTAAAACACTTCCTAATGAAAATCCTTCATCGTCATCTTCTTCGTCATAATCTGCAGTTTGATTGTTATAATTAACATTCAAATCAGGCGTTGCATGCTGAAGTGGCTTTAAATCAGACATCGAGTGCTGTAGCGGTTTGAATGGTGGGACTGTAGATGATATTGCGATTAAAGTGTTTGATGTTACAGTAGAATTCTTTTCTTCTGATTGAGTTTCGTTTGAGTTATTATCAATTTTAATGTTTGTGATTGGTAAACTATCGTTATTTACTTTTTCAATATGATCAACCTTAATGGATGTTGGTTGATTCACATTGGTTAGGGAATCAGAGATTTCCGACGATGTTTTTGTAAAGTTAGCCACTGAAATAGAAAGGTGAAATATTACATACTTTACATACATGCATATCTTAACACCAAGTCCCATGCGGGGTAGGCACAGAAATCTGCCTTGTTTTATAATTTCATAAAAACATGCCGATTTCGTAGTTCTTGAGGCCATTCTTGGATAAAAAAAGAGTGATTTTCATCTATAATTTTGTCTAATCACCAAACTAACGAAACATGCCTTTTCTAATTTTCACATTAACTTATAATTATTTTGGGTTCTTAAATACGTGGAAACAAACAACGGCTATGACTTATGTTACTTGATAAGGCTGGCAGAGCCATCTCTTTTGTAGCATCTGAACTAACCATTACAAACTTATTCCTTATATCACACATATTTCAAATTCGACGCACAAACATTCTCTCATTTCGACCACATTTATCTAATTTTATTGTTTTTCTAACAAAGCCAACTCACGCTCCGTGACGTGACATAAAGTGACGTGAAAATAAATGCAGACTTGTGCAAAGGGAGTTAGCACTATGAACCTAAACTCCGCTTAGAGGTAGCTCACCTAACGCTCCATTCAAACTATTCAATGCATACACTCCTCTTTTTGAATCATCGGTTTATCTTACACAACAGCTAAAAGCACTACCAATATATGCAATTTAATTCAATTGTTGCAGTACTACATCATCTAGTAGTATTATCTATATCTTCTATTATCTTATCTTTTAACTCCTACATACGTTCTGGCTACGTCTTTTCATGTACAATTACTTTTATTTTCTTCATTAAAATATAAGCTTCACTAATTAAAACCATCTCTCACGGTAAACAAAAAGCCCAAAAGTACAGTGTCATCTGCATATGAGGCAGTTCACCGCCTTACAATTTGTTCAAAAACAAGTAAAACGCATAGTAAGCATTCTGAAAACACTCAACCTAGCTTGAAGCTAATGTTTGAGGTAAATCGAAATGTAATGTTGCAAACGCTATTGACTATTATTAGAGAGATACAACCTAATAATAAAAACATACATTCCAAAGTAGGAATTAATATTTTACTAATTCTTCAATTATTTTAATATTGCACCGTAAGCTGCAGGTACGCGCCGCGGCTGCTTCACTACCCCGCGCCTTGCTCCTTCTTTTCGAAATTCTTATGCTAAATCCACACGTTTGTCGTTTGCCACAAACTACAAACCTATACAAACGCTTGTGATCCAAAATGGTTACATCCGTACGTTTGCAAGTGTGCTGGTGTGTTTTGAACAAGCAAACATGACGAAGGTCCAGCTGTTGTTAGCTAGTAACGTTTGGTGTAACATATTTATTAAAAAATCAAAACGAAAATAGAAAAAAAAGTACACGATTTTGGCAAAGAAGATAGTAGATGGTTAAATTTTAAATTTCATTTTTATTATAATATATTAAATTTTATAATTTTACGTCCCATGCGTTGACTACTTTTTTATAGCTGTGTAAAGCCAAGGAAGTAATATAGCCCCAAACTCCGTGATAGGAAGCCTACAGATGAAGTGTAGGGCAGTGTAAGAAACCAAATAAATTTGTTGTTAAAAGGCTAGTATTATTTCTTTAACATAGCATCTTACTTACATCACTTTATTTTTGCTAGGACGGAGTTTTTGTATCGTCTGCTTTTTTAGTTTTTTTAGGTCCTTATGTAATGTTATTTTTGAGTTAGCTACTAAGGTCAATACTTTTCGCACTAAACAAACTAGAAATTTAAAATAAAAATGTACACTTATTATATATGATCAGTAAGATACTCTATAAAACAGAAATAATGTTATTGTAAATGTATAACTCTGGCTAGGTCCAATTCTTTGACAAGAAAAAAAAAGATGGTTCTAGCAGTGTACGTTTTCTGATGTACGCAATTCTTAAAAGAATTATCGGCGTTGTTTAAATCTTTATTTTCTATTAGGTATTTTATTGAAATGAAAGTTAATGCTTACCATGGTTACACTGTAACTCCCCACAACATAAATCATTTGCATGCTCGTTCTCCATTTGTAATTTGCAGTCTGCAGGGGCATCACATGGTAGTGGAGTGCAGTGAAGCTCGCTCCACGCACAAATGCAAACGGAACAAGCAATTTTAATAGATTTTCCATCTACGACTTGACGACCGTCGCTAGTCAAACAATCTTCTGAAGTAAAAAATATATATTATTAAATTAATTATTTAATCGGTACTTGTAATACTTTATATATAATACAAATCTATATATTATCGGTATGTGTTACTTTTTAGTAACTTTCCTGTTTTCGTTATTCAAGAATAAATCCTGTTCTTTGGCACAATTTAAAGCGAACTTCGTATCGCTTGACATTTACGACCAGTGACAGTCTGTATGGGTCAATTTAGAATACTGTTTTTCTATTTTATCTGCAATTTTTCTCTTAAAAAAAATAGAATTAGCAAAATTGGTAGCAGAAGATATTTATAGTCACATTACACATGCATACTTAATTTTACGAGAAGTACCTTGGCTATCATGGTACACAGTATTAAGTACAAAGTGTCAGGATTCTTAAAGACTTGCCTAGCTTAATTAACATTTAGTACTACTTCAAAATTACACAAATTTACATGAAACATCAACAAAGTTACGAATGGCGATAAACACACACGCATGCAGTATATCACGCGCCTAACTTTACCAACATTTGGCCCAAGTTTCTACACATATAATTAAAACTAACTTTTAAACTTCAAAAAAACCTTTTGTTTCCAATTGCATGGAGGTAGTTAGATGTGGAACAGAAAGCGCCGAAGGTGTACTTGAATATCCTGAATAAAAATCGTCGACTATTCCAGAATGTTTTGGAATAAAACCTCCTGCAAATTACAATAAGTCAATTATTCTGGGTTGTGTAAAAATATTATTTTTAAAAGTAGGTAGTTTAAAAATACCTTTACTATGCATACCTTCTGTTTTACTTGGGGGTGAAAATAAGTTAACTGTTGGTGTTCTCGCATCAATATCTTCCACTGTGACTGTTTTCCCTGTTTCAATTTTAGGAACGTCATTACTGTGCCCAAGAGAAGCTGTGACAGAATATTCATGAAATGAAGTAGACAGATCATTTGAAAGACTCGGATATGCAACATTCGAAACCTCGGCTTCTACAGAAAATGGATATTTAGAAGTTTCTACATGTTTCGATATGAATATTGGGTACTGTGTTGGATTATATGTATCTTCCTTTCGTGTAACATACGTGCCCTTTGACTCCATTGCAGGATAATAAACTGGATATTTATCTTCCTTTTTAAGTGTCGAGTAAGTTGGACTTTCTTTTAAGACATCATCGTTATCAATAACTGCGTCTGCTGCTACAAATGGAATGATCCTATAAGGACAAGTGAGAGTTGAATATTCAAGAAATATTTCTTTTTTTTATATTTTAAATAGTTAAAAATAAATTATTACTTTTATTCTACCGTGATAATGTGACTAAAAGATTTCACCGATAAGTCTGCAATTATTTACTTGGATATTTAAAAATTTAAGACGTTTAAAAGAATCAAACATCAATCTGTTCTTAGTGAAAATGATAAGACTTTCATAATAATTTGTCACAATCACTCAAAGGTAACTTGAGGTTAAAATAGAAATATTGTATAAAATTAGGTGCCATAAAAATTCAAGTTTAATTTGCGTATGTAATTGGTAAAGTTTTACTTACTTTAGGTTAGGTAATGAAGGTGGCAATGTAGGCTCAGTATAATCATAGTCTACCTCATCTTTTTTAGGTTTAGAAACATTTACTGATTCGGGTAAAACTGAAGAAGCTTGAGGACGTGAAATTGGTGGTGTTGTAGTTGAAGTCGTTGAATGTGAAGTATTAGTTGTCAAAGAACTTGTGACATTTATTATAAATGATTCGTTTTCGTCAAATACGTCGATATTTCTATTTGTAATTATGTCATTTGGTACATATGTATGGGCTTCTATTTGAGATGTGTCGATGAAAGGATTCCTTGGTTCTGAATCACCTTTCAAGAAATCAGTGGCATCATTTGTTGCATTTACCAACAATGTAGACGAAGATATTTCAGTAGTACAGTTTATTGTACCATTAACAGTAATTTTGATTGTTTTCTCAGGTAGTTCTGTGCTATGCTTTTCTGACGAATCTTCAATTGTGCTATGTTCTGTTACAGTTGTTGGTGCTATTTTCGTTGTAGTTTCATCAGAGATTTTAGTGGTTTGATTTGTAGTAGCGTTTGGTTGCATTATTATCAAAGTCGATGTGGTTGGATAACTTAAACTAGAGTTAGGAAGCTGAGTTACTTTTGTTGTAGTTTTAATATTTGAAAGTGGCTTTTTATTGTTTGGTGTTACAGAAGTACTTTTGTCGATAACTGTGTTCAATAACTTCACTGTAGTTTCACGTTTTGTTGATTTTGATGAATGAAATGACCTATTTTCATTAAGTGACATCAACAAATTTTCGTTTCGGGTATAAAGATTTGTATATCTCATGTCTGAAACCAAAAAAAATTAAAAATATAATAAATAATGCTTAGTATGGATATAATTAAATTGAATATAGTCATGGTAAACTAGTCATGTTTAATTTGATATTTTCTATCATTGGCTCTTGGTAAAACTTAAAAAACTTCATATTTTGAATAAAGAAACACTCGTGCTGTTTTACGTATCACTGAATTGATCAAGATTGGCGGTCTTGCCATCCGGGACTTTTTCTGATGTTTTCTGATAAATGTTGTAGGACCAGCTGTACAGCTAAAGACTAACACCGTAAGTTGACACTCGATGCTCTTTGCCTACGTTTTAGGGGACTTAGCGTAAAAATAAGGATGTATACTTCGTAAAAAGTAATAATTACATTTTTACCATTAGTTTTAGTGTTGCACTGATATTGATGGGGGCAGCATTGTCCTGGTTGCACCAATGGAGTACATCCGTGTAATGTCGGAGCACAAGATAAATTCTGACATCGTATTGAGCCTCGAAGACAAAAGCAGTGTCTACATTTCGTGTGGTTGTCAGATGGTAACACTCGTTCTCCTTCTAGTACCCACGTCCCTTCATCTGTTTTGCAATCTGAAACAGTTTCAAGTGACATAATGATTGATCTGAGTTACTCTAAATTAGTTTCATAATCATGAATTCCAAACTATATTAAGTTACTGTAATGATGTAATTCAAGCAAAAGATGTACATATTGGATTCGCTACTATAAATAATACAAATTTTAAACTAATTAAACCGAACGTTAAATATTTACTGTCACCTTCCTGTTTGCTTATAACAGCTGCCTAGTTCGATTTTCATTTTTGAAATGTATTTTTATTAAATTTAGAGTTCTGTGAAGTTCCATTTTCAATTTTCCGTTTACTTACCATGGGGATTTCGTTCAAATGGAGGTTTTGTGCTGATATGTTGGCAATAGTAACGCTGTGGACAGCAAGCTCCTGGTGCTGGTCGTGGTTGACAACCATCAGGTGGTGGCAGACACTTGGGGCGCACGCAGCGTCGCGCCCCTCCCAGACAGAAACATTGCTCACACGCCGTGTTGGAGCTCATGGCTGAGCCCGCCGAGTATACAGTCCCGCCTTCCACACAAGCTGGAAATACTTATAAAGTCAATTAATTTTATTTTATGAGCTATGTATACTAGCACATAATGAACTGTTTTACCATGTCCAATGACGGTGGGTGTGACTACAGTGTCGTCTAGTCTTGAAGATGATCCAGACAAATACCTCACACCGTCTGAAAAGTTTAAAATTTTAATAATTTTTTCTACAAGTTTTCAAAATAATGAAATAAACTTGGGTTAAACGCAGCTTAGTATGTTTTCTAGTTACTAACAAATAACAACTTGACCACACATCTGCTATTATAAAGCAAAATAAAATAATGTAACTATGTAACTAACAAAATAAACAATAACTATCCGCTCACGTACTGGGAAGTAAAAACCAAAATTACAAAATACTTTCAAACTCTCACATATGATGAGTGTGAAATGTTTGTAGCTGGAAAATGACAGTACACATTCACTCTCACGCAAACACACACACACACACACACACACACACACACACACACACACACACACATCACTACATACACACACGAATTCACACACATATATGCACACACATGTACAAATACATGTATTATAATTAAAGTGTATTAACTTTAATAACTTTAAATATTGTTTTACTTTTAAAAATTGTAACTATGTCATATATATAAATATTGTAATATTAAAAGACTAATAATTGCAATAGTTCAGTGAGCAGAACATACTTCCTTATTGTCCAGAGGTGGGCGTAAATGTCTGCGACACAGTTTTTAACTGTAGCAGTCGTTTACGTGCAATTTGTATTTGTAAATATGTTCTATGTTCAATAAATCTTTGAAATCTTTGAAATGTAAGAAAAATATAGCATGTCCCTTCTGTTATTTATTTACAGTACGATATGCTCTATTTGCTTTAACGATTTGCAAGTGTTTGTAGTCTCATCGGTACGAAAAAAGGCAGATGCAGCAACAGGGGCTGTCGCTTATTACGTCAAGCCAAAACATGCGAATCGAGGAATGGAGAGTACCAAATAGGCACTATAATTGTGGGAGGTGGAATGAAAACGTAGGTTAATGAATTTACTGTGTGTTACTTTGAGTAACCGAATATTCAGTGATACTTCTGGAGC
>NJDD01002064.1:74974-85840 GCA_002245505.1 Calephelis nemesis
AATAATTTTTCTCTAAAAGTAAGTTGAATACCTTTTTTCGAAATCTGCTTAATGGAAGTGATTTAAGATTATCAGGAATTTTGTTGTATATACGAATATGAAAAATGTCTGCCTTTATAAGCAGCTTTATGGTATACGTCATGAGGTTGTCTTTCTCGACTGACAATTAGTATTGTTGAAATAGTACTGTTTTAAGAGCTTATGGTAACCCCCCCAGTTTACCATTCCTCGTCGGGAGTGGTTCGGTTTTACAAATTATTTGATCAATTTTAAACAGGTTAGGTCAAACTAGTTCTTTTTTTCGATATAGTCCAACCACGATTCTAGTCAAATCGGAATATTTCAATTTGTCGCCAATAATATCAAAAACACTTGGTGATAATTAACTATACTTCTAGCATGTCATGTTTGACCGCCTCTTTGGTTAAGGGGGCTAGCGTTAACGTCTGACTCAGCCGAAATATTGCGAGGCGAGGCATCGATTTCTGATAAATTTTTTGAATGGCTAATTTGTTGCTAACCGCGAGGTTTTTACAACTTCACCGGCGATAGGGCATTTGCATGATGAACATTTGAGTGTCTCCACCCTACGGGTCTGGGTGTTCATTAAATTTATTGTGGTATCTATTTAAGTATTTCTATGTATTAGTATCATTGACTAACATCCATAACACAAGCATTAAAATTGCTTACGTCGGGGTTAGACTCAATTTATTTAAATTATTCGGAGAAATTTATTATATACCAGCATATTTTATTACATATCATTGTTAGTCGATTTGTAAGTTACTTTTAAAGTTAGTGTTACTTAGTTAGTATTAGTGTGTTAGAGTATTGATCTACATCATAGACCATTATATTTTTGGATATTTGTTAAGAATAAATTAAAATACTACTGAACCCATTTGTAAAATTCTATCACCATTAGAATGCTACGGTATAATTATTGAGTAACACAGACCTTTTTTTTTTTAAACAAGCAGATGGATTTCCTGATGGTAAGAAATTCCCGCCGCCTAGAGACACCAAAGGTGGTAATGGTGCGTTGCCAACCAGAGGCCGGGATGTTAGGCCTCAAGCAAAAGTAAGTTAACCGGCTACCTTACCCTCCGAACCGGAACACGTCATGACGTTATGGCGGCAAGAATAGGTAAGGCGGTGGTACCAATCCGGGTGAGTCGCTGCGAAACTCTACCACCTAGTCAGATGTCACGGTGTAAGTGACGGCAAGCCTATGCTCGCCTTTTACGAGCTGCCTGGCACAGGAAGGCAGATGGTCTATTCTACAAAGGAACCCGGACCAACACGGGGGGTTTATTACAAATTATAGTAGAGATCCCTACTGAAACTTCAACAATGTACCTCAAGTTTTTTTTGAAGTTATAATAAAGTTAAATAGATTTCATCGCATTATTGTGTAGACATTTAATGACAGAATAAAAAATGTTCTACAATTTTCAACAACGTATAAATAACAACAAAAAGTCAGATGACAACACACAACTATTGTAGTTAGGTTACCATAACTTATTTTATTAATTTTAAAAGTCGATATTTAAAGTAACCAAATTCAGCTCAAGTTATCCATAGATTTATGTTAATCCTAGTAAATTATTTAATGTCCAAGACTGTGTTAATATTTTAAACCACTCTTTGAATTATTTAAATAAAATATATAAAAGAAATATGGAATTTACAATATCCAATTAATACAAAATTCACTTTAAAATTAGCCCCCGCTGCTTCGTAAAAACTTAAAACATTACAAAATTTAAAAAAGAAAAACAAACACACCACAACACAGGAATCGAACCGGGAGCCACTGGGAGCAAAATCCAGCACCGGTCCATTACACCACAGAAGCGGTTACGAGCAGGATGTTTTGTAATTTGAAAAACAACCATACGTACAAATACCTTCACTTACTCACTGTCCCTTCTGCTAAAGGTAGAAAACATCGAGTAGTAAATAGTACGATTCCTACAAACCTACCGAACTTCTCTACTGTTTTAGGGCCAGTCATATGAGGAATTGGATTAAAACAATTTTTTCGTTATTTGCAAAAGCTATCCGGATCTAGTTTATATATGTTATATATGATTTTTGATGATATTTACTAGATTTCCTGCAATGTGAAAACACGATTAAATAAAATTACCCTGATAGCATTATTCGTCGAAAAAAGTTTGATATCTTACGTTTTTCGTATTTATTATTAAAACGTGAAGGATTTTTAGCAATGTCTTATAAGATCAAATACATTATTAACATAATTGCGCCTGCGAATTTTGAATTTTAAATAAATATATTTATGCCATAACCGCGAAGAGGTAGACAGAGACACAACCAGGGTACCCACGACTAGCCGAAGACACAAAGTCCCACGGATCGTACCCCGGGGCCTCAAAAAATCAAGTACGACGCCGTTACGTACCTGATTTTCAACTCACAAAAAAATTAAACTAATTCGTCTAAATTTCGAATTGAAAAAAAAATTGAATCGAAATTGGTAAAGTGAATGTGTCTTAAATTTTGATATCTTTGTCAACATCCTTCATGTTAAAACATGTATGTTTTTAGTTTTACACTTTTTATAAAAAAAAATACATACAATGTAGGTTGTAACGTTAAATTTAAAAACTTTCTTTCGAAATCGCAAAACTACATTGAAAATCGCAAAACTCGCTATTTCATTCTTAAATATGAACCAGTGCAAGTACAATATTGCATGTCCTCGCTAACTTTGTTCCACCCGTTCAGGTGATTTTGCTCCGCAACATCGTAGAAAACCATCTGTGGGCTAGAGTGTTTTTTGTATTTGGTAGGGTTGTAGGAAAGTAAGTAAGTCGTAAGGAAATTTGTGAAATTTTGTAAGGGCTATGTGTTGTCGGCACGCTTGTTTATCTTGTATTTGGACAGATGTGGGGATGCGTGTGGGTGACCAAGTGTTTAACTAACAGTTATATGCTGGGGATGCTGTACTTTTGGTCTACACCACCTGAGCTGCAAATACTGGTCACAATTATGAAATGTAATTGAGATTAGGAGGCTTACAATTGATTGCGAAGAAAACCAAAATATTGCTATTTGTCCTAACATTATTATATTATGGAAGCAAGAGTTGGGTATGTCAGAAAAACATGAGAGATATCTCACAAAACAGACATTCAATGCAATTGTGGATGGTTGTAGGTACCCGGGGAGACCAAGGTTGACATTACACGATCCAATCGTGTGTTATCCGAGTGTGTTGTCAAGAGTTTTCTTACCGGCGTGTTTGTATGAAAGGGGTAATGAATGTGGAAGAAGCCAGAAAGGTCTTTAAGGAGCGTTAAAAATGGCACCTGATACTCTCTGCCTGCCTCGCAAGGGACTTGGCGTAAAGTTATGTTTGTAGAGTATTTTTTACAGGGAAAACTTTCAAGTTGACCAATTTTGTAGTTTATAAAATATAGACATAATACAATAAGTAAGTAACCTACTTATATCTCAATTTATTTTCATAACCTAAACTCGAAATTTGCAAAAATTTTAAAACTGCACAGTCAAGCTGAAGTTCGTACCTCATTTGCAATTAAATTTGCCGGCTGCCGTAGACTTCCCAAGCAGTATACAATAATAATAAGTATTAGTGTTATAACAACAAGAACAATTAAGGCTTTGGCTGCTAATTCAGGCGAGCCTCCGCTATCTATGAGTAGTTCAAAATGAGGTTGATATATATTGAAACAGATTTCACAATAAAATTAATAAACACCCAGACCCGGAAATGCAGACATCTAAATGTTTAACACGCAAATGCTTGCTACCGACGGTATTCGAACCCGAGCCTCGCGGTTCATATAGTTTACAAGATTTACCAGCTAAAGAAAGCTCTAGTGATAATTACCTATCTACGATATACTCTTACCTAGATATTATTCAAATGACTAATTCAATTATCTCAATGAAATTATTCAAGATGAATCAAAAAGTATGATAGAGTGAACAGTCTCTCAGCTCGATGTATGGGCCGCCTCATACAGGTCGCCGGGTCAAATTCACAGTCAATGGAAAACCGGAAACTACGTGTTTGCTGCAGAAGGAAACTAGATGACAGTTAATAGTTACTCAAGTTTTGGATAGGAAAAGATCAAAAAGATTTTTTTATGATATTGGAAGGCAAACAAGCAGACGGATTTCCTGATGGTAAGAAATTCACGCCGCCTAGAGACACCAAAGGTGGTAATGGTGCGTTGCCAACCTTAGGCCGGAATGTTAGGCCTCGAGCAAAAGTAAGTTTACCGGCTACCTTACCCTCCAAACCGCAACACGTCATGACTTTATGGCGGCAGGAATAGGTAAGGCGGTGGTACCAATCCGGGTGAGTCGCTGCGAAACTATACCACCGACATAATGCAAAAAGGTAAATGTCTTCATATAATTAGGGATTTACCAGAATTAACTAAAACAAGTATTTTTAAAAGCAGCCGTGTGAACACATTCTAACCAAATAGAGGTACAAATATATATAAAAATGTAGGTGAAAGTCGGTGAGAATCTAATTCGGGCGAATTTCCACGAATGATTTACATTTTAATAAAGTATTACTATTAAGACAATAACCAAGATCCGTTGGAGAGATTCCACCACGGTTCCGTACCAGCCGGTCTTTGTTTGAGCAAAACTTTCTTTGTATCGAAACCGAAATAATTCATAGCGTTTATATTAAAATGCCAAAAACAAACGTTTACTGCCATACCTGAAAGATATCATTATAAACATGTGTAATAAGCACCAAGACTCAGAAATACATAACACCCATCTCGTAAATGCTTGAGCCCGTCGGAAGTCAAACCCGAACCTCAGTGACAATCAGTAGCGTTAGACGTGTCCGCTAACCCTTCCACTAACTAGCCGCCTGTAAAAGTACACAACTATTTTCAAGCTCTTTTTATTAATCAAATATTATATAATATATAATACTAATTAAATTGTTAGACAGCATCAGTATCTAAAATGTATGTTGGTAGGTATATATAAATTGTTGTTTACCACAAAGTTTCTGATCATCAAAACAGAAACAATAAAAATTGTAATAAAAATCACTCGAGTATCTTGTTAAAAAAATTGTTTTTTATGGGAGCTTTCATCATCATCAGCCGGAAGACGACCAAAGGACGATATGAGCCTCCCCCAAAGAGCGCCACAAGTCACGGTCACCAGCCGCTTGCATCCAGCGACTCCCCGCGACTTTGACCAGATCATCAGTCCACCGGGTAAGAGGTCGTCCAACACTACGTCCTCCAGTGCGGGGCCGCCACTCGAGAACCTTTCTTCCCCAGCGGTTGCCGGTTCTGCGAACGATGTGGCCTGCCCATTATCACTTCAGCTTGCTGACTTTCTGAACTATGTCGGTCACTCTCGTTCTCTTGCGGATCACCGAACTCTCGTTCTCTTGCGATCATATCTCGCAGAGAAATACCGAGCATAGCTCTCTCCATAGCACGCTGAGCAACTCTGAGCTTATTTAAGAGGCCCACATTTAATGGCCAAGTCTCAGTTCCGTATATCATCACACACTGGTCGAAGACTTTAGACTTTTGGCTCTGCGGTAATTTAGACAAGAAGATACCCTTTAAGTTCCCGAACGCTGCCCATCCGAGTTGGATTCGGCGATTGATTTCTTTCTTGAAGTTGGATTTACCTAACTGAACAGTTTGACCTAGGTACACATACTGATCAACAACTTCGAGAATGGAGTTCCCAACGTGAACTGGTGTAGGTGCAACATGAATGTTGAACATGACTTTCGTCTTGTCCAAGTTCATTCTTGACCCACCTGTTGGGAAACTCTATCGAAGTCACCGAGCTTTACTACTTTACTGGGAGCTTTACTATAGAATATTATATCATAATGTAAAAAATAAGTTATGTAAATGCAAATTATTTTTTTGAAAAGGCTAAAATATTGTTAACTGCGAGGTTTTTACAACTTAACTGGACTACAGTAGAAACTATATTTAACCCACTCCATGAAGGAAGTTCAATTCGACGGCATATTTCGTGTTTTTGGTTTTGTTGTATGTTAGTTACGCTCGGCCATTGACGAATGGGTTTTGAACGTTGGTTAAAGTTTTATTCTTCAATATGTTAGTTTAATCAATTCTGAGATAATCCCTTTAAATTTTAAAGTTTTCGATTTTTAATTAATAACGTATATTGTTTGTACGCCGTGACGATATAATCATTAAATTGTTGATGATTTCTAGCAGAGTCACTGGTCTGAAATAGTTTAGTATACTATTCACTTTACTATTTATATACCAAATGGCGGGATATTTGTACTGATGTTGTGTCTATCTATTTTTGGCGCACCGCGAATATAAATTTATCCTCTTAACATCTCAGCTAAAAATTTAAACCTTTTAAGTTTGTGCGTAAGAAGTTCTAGAAAACATTCACTTAGTGGGCTAAGTGAAAAAGAGAGAGTGGCCTGAACTACTGTCGACTGTAATGTAATGCGCTATTGTTATGATAAGTGTGAGCCTGGTCTAAACCAAGTGCTGTAAACGACCGTCTGCCCACGGTATACACGGTCCGCCGGCCCGGCTAGTGCCTGTAGCCGTGTACGAAGCAGCCATATGTTCCACCGATGTGACGTAGCCACGGACCGGCTCGCTGCGACCACTGCCTTACTCATATTTTTAAAGAAAGAAACACTTGTACTGTTTTACTAATCACTTATAATTTATTACTTTGTAATTAATAGCCTACCGGTTTCGCTTATACAGCATCATCAGGGCTAAAACTTAAACTCAGTTTAAGTTTAAACTCAGGTTTAAGGTTAAACTCAGGTTAAGGTTAAACTAAGTTTAAACTCAGGTTTAAGGTTAAACTCAGGTTAAGGTTAAACTAAGTTTAAACTCAGGTTTAAGGTTAAACTCAAATTAAGTTTTAGCCCTGATGATGCTGTATAAGCGAAACCGGTAGGCTAACAAAATAAAAAATGTCCAGGATTTTTTCAGGCAACCCATTTTTAATATATTTTCTGATATACCAAATTTGCTATAAAACCGGTTTCATCCTGTTATCAGCTCGGTGAAGGTCGACCTTCGGATCTTCGACTATAATATAATGGCGAAAAACAAGTTCACGTGGTGGAACACAACAGCGGTCGGCTTGTTAACTGACTGCTGAGGGGCGAGCTTAGTGCTCCAAATCATTTTGTATAATAACATGTTAAAATATTTAAATTATTTTACAAACATTTTATAAAATCGAATTAAAACATGTGTATTAATTTACGAACCAAAAAACTGGACTTTTATTTAAATACTAGTCTCGTCCAACGACCGCTGGAACTATACTTTATTTTAAGACTAGCCAGAGCCCCGGTTGCGGTCGCGCATGACTTGGTGACTTGGTGAACTTTGCTTTAAGAAAAGACACTTACGTCTTCTCTTGTATTCCCTCCCTATTCTAACCAATGAATATTTTGGTCGAGTGTTTTCATGATACAGTTACAAACAACCAAACAAAAAACCGAACAATCAAATAACGACTAAACATTTTTTGATTGAACGTTCGAGCACAAAATATGGGTATAGACAATCTTGCCATATTATGTGGTTCCAGTAACTACACCGAATATTTTTCTGGATTCCGGAATAGTGTTGAATAAACAAACACAGCTCTTTTGCAAATTTTGTATGTATAGAACGCAGTTGATAATTGGCAGATTAGTCAAAATCATTTACAAATAATAACTGTCACTAAAGTAACAGTCCTGGTTGAGGGGTTAGCGTTCTTGCCTCCCGTCACCGATACCTATCTATCTGACACCGTTTGTGTGTGTCCAAGTTTTACCTCGAAAAGTTTATTGTAGCAGTTTAGTGTACGAGCCAACGTGACACTGGCGGGGGATCATTGTTCATTCATTACTGAACAATTGGGTTGATTCCCAAAAGGAGAAGACATTAGTGTTCTGAAAACAGATGTCTGAACATCTAGGCGTGGATGCTTCATAAACATGTTGCGTTACGGCTGGCAGTGTAATGATATCGTCGACTGACATACGTTGGCCAAGCTATGAAATAAGACGGAAAACCAGCAGACAGTTTCGTGTAAGGATAGTGGGCAATTATATTTGTGGCATGGACCGATTTAATCTTTATTTATTTAATAATAATAATCTTTATTTATTTTCTCCCACAAAAAAGCGGCCTTAAACATAGTGTAACTTAAAACAGTATTGTAAAGGGAGACAGGAGTCCAAACTGAGTAAACCCTGTAACATGGATCTGCTGGCCACCACCCCTTATCACCAAAGTTACATTTTTTGAAATATTAATTTTCATAAGTTCATACATGTGTACCACAGAAAAAAACTTTTGCGCACCAGTGTGTAGGCTTGTGTGCGTGTGAGTGAATTTGTGTATATAAGTGTTAGTATGTATTTTTATGCGTGTGTGTGTGTATGTTAATCATAAATAAATGGTTGTGATATGTGTCCACATATTTCGAAAAATTTACTGCGCTGTTATGGATAGTTACAGAGTTATGATTTTATAATATCTTGATTTTTACTAACAAAAAATAAGAAAAGGTGGTTTAACTGTGTTTTAACCGATTATCATTATTTTAATTAGTGTTTATTTATGAGTGAATTTTGCCAATCTATTGAGAGTTCTAAAATATTAAGTAATAATATGCGTAATGATTGTTTATGTAAGTTTTTTTAAGCAGCACAAATTAGTTTTAATGCAACTGTCAATAATATGCAGCATTATTGAAGTCATGCAGAAAAGTGACGAAACTACTTGGGTACTACTTAGCTTAGGAATCGCGCATCTAGTTGTTTAAAACTTTTAGCAACTTTCAAATACATAAAATGATGACAATCTTATTAACTATCCACATCTGAGACATCAAAAATATGAACCATATATTCGTAGCTTTCATTTAAAATTCGAACACTTTAAAGTGGCCGCTTACTTTTATTTTTCAACCTTTGAAGTGACCACTCTCCTTTGTTTATTTACTTAAATGAAGACTAGGTTCAAACTCAGACCGCTTAAAAATGTTGGCTTATCGCTTAAAATGTTACGCGAATGTAATGTTAATATAAACCACACACAGTTTTTCCCCCGTGTTGGTCCGGGCTCCTTTGAAGAATAGACCATCTGCCTTCCTGCCAGGCAGCTCGTAAAAGGCGAGCGAAGGCTTACTGTCACTAGTACCGTGACACCTGACTAGGTGGTAGAGTTTCGCAGCGACTCACCCGGATTGGTACCACCGCCTTACCTATTCCTGCCGCCATAACGTCATGACGTGTTCCGGTTCGGAGGGTAAGGTAGTAAACTTACTTTTGCTCAAGGCCTAACATCCCGGCCTCAGGTTGGCAACGCACCATTACCACCTTTTGGTGTCTCTAGGCGGCGGAAATTTCTTACCATCAGGAAATCCGTCTGCTTGTTGCCCTCCAATAACATAAAAAAAAAACAGTAAAACTACAAAAACAGACTCCTTTTTCATAACTAGGTGGCGATTTGACAAGCTCGTTGCAACTGTAAGTAGTTCAGGTACGATCGTCAGAAATATGAGAACATGGTTTGCATTTAAACATTAAAACTACGAATATATAAAGAAGTAATTGTGGAATATATTATTCCATGGGATGTCTTGAGGTTACGAAGACGTCTCCGTCGAAGTAACGTAATGAGCCAAGGGCTATGCTACTCTGTGTAACTTGTCTTTGGAACTAGATTGTGACATGTATTGAAATAATTATTGTTAAAAAAATTGAATATTAGTACATACAAGTATTTTATATATTAGCACTTAAACAAATTAATTTATTGTGATAATAATATGTCTAGAAATGTATCGTTACGGTATTACGCGTGAATTAGTTGCAAAATATATGTACAGATTATCTCTGCAAAACACACTCTTTATAAACAGTAACATTGGTAGCTCTACCGTAGAAGCGAAAAGCACTAGCGCGTTGATGTCTTTTTTAGGAACGTCTTTTTTTGTCTGTTAATCACGTTTTTAAGCTGACCCCTGCTAAGTCACTGTAGCAATAACTAATAGCCTTCTTCGACAAATAATGAAAATTAAGTTAAATCGGACGTCTATTTAACAAAGGATAATAGGTAGCCAGTATAGGTATGTGCTGTGTAAAATTTGCAATTTTGAAAATTGTTAAAATGTTGCTAATTTTAACTTTGAATACGTCGGCTTATCAAACACTGAATCTAATGTGTTGTTTTAATTTGGATTTTAAAATAAAATACGTTAATTGGGTGTGAACAGTTAGAGCATTATAATGATGCTATTTCAATTCCGGCATTTTGTAGAAATGACTAAAGTATACTCACAAGAGCTAGTCCAATTAACTCGAAATACCAATCAAATAAAATCTCAATTGACCGAAAAGGCAAGAAAAATGAGTAAGGATGATATACGAGTTTGTATCCTTCGCATATGTCACTGGGGTCGTCGACCGGCGATTTGCATGGCGGACCTGTGGCGCTGGCGAGCAGCACGACCAGCACTGGCAGCACGGGCAGCGCGAGCGACATGTTGCCGCGACGGCGCTCCGGATGACACTGGCGCTGAGCCTTGGCCACCGCTGCCCCATGGGGCCAGAAACACTAATTACACTATTTACTTAATATAGCTTATCTCCACCATACGGCGTCGAAAATATGAATCACTAGGATAAGCACACAACCTCGCTCACATTTTACTTATTATAGTCTCATAAATATAAAATATGTTGTGAAATAACATATTTTAATAATTATTATACTTAAACCATTTCCAATTTCTCATAAATATTTATCTATCATTCACATTTAAATTCAAATAATCAGTTTG
>NJDD01002064.1:95309-112058 GCA_002245505.1 Calephelis nemesis
TCCGCGGACCGTACTGCCGCCATCCCGCGCGGGCCAAATGGCCCACCACCCTGTGTGCGCTCCTCGTGTCCCCTCTTGAGCAGAGAGGGGTACTGAGGAGCGCCCTCCATGGTCCGAATTGGTTTCACCGGGGTCCCGGCTCTCGACCCCAGCTACTCAGCCCCCCCGCCACGACAAGGCTCGGACCCTTGGGGGGGGTTCTTCTGGAAAACCTAACCTAACCTAACCTAACGGTGCTTGTTACACAAATAAAGTAATTCAAAGTTACATTTTGGGTGTAAAGTGTGACCTAATAAATGCCTAGCAAAGGCAGAATCCATTTTTCCCAAGCGCCAACTTCTAAGATACTTCCTTAACGTTATTAAAAACGTTGATGATGCTGTGAAAGGTAAAACTGGTTAGCTATAGTATAACTTAAAGGGTAAACTACAGTGTGTAGTGGAAAAGTACAAGAGTTTACCTTAAAACAGTGTCACTTAACATCCTGTGCTCAGTACAGTGACGCACATATGGTATATGTGGTGTTTAGACCACGGGTATCTCTTAGCATCAGGAGAACAACGTAGATGTTCGCTGATCTCTCACATAAAAAATAATAATAGTGTGTGCGAACATTAATAACATCTTTGCTCGCGTAGGCAGATCGGCCGAAAAATGACTATGGATACCTAACAGAATCTAACCACGGAAACTGAAATTTTATCAGTATGACCAAAAAAAAAGAAAAAAAAAACAGAGGCACAACCAGGGCACCCACGACTAGCCGAAGATACTAAGTCCCATAATGTGATAGGTGGCAAGCCTATCGCCAACCGGGCACGTTTCCAATCCCGACCAATATTTATTTTTTTTATCAGAAAATTGGAAAAATCCAATTTTCTATTTGTTGGCCGACCCGGGATTCGAACCCGAGACCTCATGCAGTCAAGTCCAACACCCGGACCGCTCGACCACAGAGGCGACTACCAGTATCAGTATGACCAAGGACACAAAAGAGTGGACGTGGTCAGATCAGTCTAACAATGCTATCTTTAATTGTTCGATCGAAATGAGGAAAAAAGACAATTCTGCTGATTTTTTCACCGGATCTTCTCAGTGTTTGGCCGATCCGATCCAGTAGTAGTGTACCTAGTCGTGTCACAAGTGTCTCTTGTAAGGTTAATGTGAATTTTTTTTTTCTATTCTATTTTATTCTGTTGCGGTGCCAGGATAGTGTGTCAGGACCTTTACACATCATTCGCGGAAGCGTTTTTTGTAACCAATAGGTAAGCGTGAGATTAGTGAATGTTATTTTGATGTAACAAGTTCAAGTATTTACTTAAGTAATATGGCAAAGAACAACTGTAAACTATGTCGTCCTGTTTTAGAGTTTCGCTTGAGCGGTTAAGGTTGTTATTTATAAAATGTGGCAATCACAAACATCACATGCATTTTATTGAAATTTTAGTATTTATTGAACAAATTTCATTGGGAACGAAACTGGGACCTCAAAAAGTCAAGCTATTACACAGAGGTGAAAAAATAATAATATTGCAACATGTACAAAATGAAATAGTTCATGGTTGGGATTCCGAAAAAGTAAATCATTAATCTTGAGAATTTGTTGTCTTTACTTTTTTGTAATTTGCTGTATTTGGAAACACTTACCTTTAGCCGGAAGCTCCGCTAGGATTTTTCACTATGGAAGTCGATCACATTCTGTAATAATCGATGACACTATAGTCATTTGTTAAGCTTTTAGTGTAATTAGCTAACATAACTTCAAATATGTAATTTAAAGATTATAATAAACAAAAGTATGAATGGTTTTTGTTCTTATCTAGGCGGCTTGTTATTTTTAGTTTCTTTCTTTATTTCGAGTTAGTGTAGTTAGACGTGAGGGGATCTACCACACCGGTGTAGGTGTGTACCGAGATTTGTTAAGGAGCGCAGCCCAGAACGACTAAAGAAATGCGAGACAAAACTGTTACTCCTCAAATGTTAAGTTGCGTGACATGTGGCTAATGGTGTATTGGCAGACGTGGAGCTCACATCAAACCGTTTCTCAGTAAATAGTGGTTACATATTGTGTGTGTGTGTGTGTGTGTGTGTGTGTGTGTGTGTGTGGATGTCGCTCAGTAGTATACGAGTCTCGAAAAATACAGTATGTACTTGCCCACCTTGTTTTTACTACTCTTTGAATTGAAAAAATCAAATTTAATTATTTTTAAATTCTTTGTCTCCAATAATAGCTGTTTCGTACATACCTGATAGTACTCACGTAAATTGAATGAACTGTGAAAGAGATAGAAGTATAGGCTTTGCTAGAACGGTGATTTTAGTAGTTTTAGGTTTGATAAAACTGATAACATTACATTTAATAACGTTGTTTCAATTTAGTATGAAAGCAGAAAACATTCTTGAGTTAGATTTTTTTTATACAAATACTTTATAAATACGAAGTGCGTCAGGGCACCACGCTCTGGCTTCCTGGGGGTCTACTCGAACATGCTGTACGTCCAATTTATTTTAAACTGTAAAGGTTGCTGCGCAAGCAAACGATATCATTCTATATAGAAACCGCAGTGGGTTTTAGTGAGTATCTCGATAATCATTCATTGGTGAGTGTATAGCTCGGGCTAAGATCTGTAATGCCCAGGAAGTGCGTAAGTGCAATTCCCCTGCGGGATAGAAAATATAACATACATACATACATATCTTCACGCCAAGTCCCTTACGGGGTAGGCAGAGAGTATCGAGTGCCATACCTCACGATCCTGACAAACCTGTCTTGCTTCCTTCACATCCATTACCCTTTACATACAAACACGCCGGTTTCGGAGACTCTTGACACCACCCTCGGATAATATCCGATTGATCTGATCGTGAAATGTCAGCCTTGGTCTCCCCGGGTACCTACATCCATCCACATATGCATTGTATATCTGCTAAAAATATAACAAACGGCTCAAAACGTCCCCCATCGACTTTCTCACACACTCACACACGCAGGGTATCAACATAAAGACGTAGCATTGGAGTCGAGTCATCGCGAATGCTAACATGCTCTGGGGGGGGGCATCTTTTTCTCCAATACCCTTTCCTTGATGTGCCCAGTGTACTGTGTGCCTAGAGGAAAAAGTTTAGTGGAGTCAAATCCGGAGGCAGCGCTCGCTGTAGGCTTTGTGCTATTCCTACTTGACACAGTTTTCCGATAAAGAAAAGAAAGAAAATTCTGTCATGTAGATTACAGACTTGTCACACAACATTTGATGGATTTGGTTTAATGGCCCTCTTTTGGGCCTTGTGTAAGCCCATAAGCCCAAACGTGCAGATTGCGCCTAGTCGACATTCCATTCATCCATATCCACCCTGCACATCGACGTGATTTTGAGACTTTAGTGAAAGAGAAACTCTACTTTCTGGCGATAGTCTAAGACTTATAAACCTATGTTATTTTTGTGGCATTCGGGTGCCATAAATGACATTATATGCACAACGGTACAATTTATATTTTGTCAAGGAATCACATTTAAGCACTTGGCCTGTGCCTGGGCTACATTTCTAATAATTTTAATGAAAGAAAAAAAATGCAGGTACAAATCTGTCTAGGATGAAATTTTTTTTTCTTTAAAATTTATAGAATTTTAATATTTTTTTATGAAATTGGAAGGCAAACAAGCAGACGGATTTCCTGATGGTAAGAAATTCTTGCCGCCTAGAGACACCAAAGATGGTAATGGTGCGTTGCCAACCAGAGGCCGGGATGTTAGGCCTCGAGCAAAAGTAAGTTTACCGGCTACCTTACCCTCCGAACCGGAACACGTCGTGACGTTATGGCGGCAGGAATAGGTAAGGCGGTGGTACCAATCCGGGCGAGTCGCAGCGAAACTCTACCACCTATTCAGATGTCACGGTGTTAGTGACGGGAAGCCTATGCTCGCCTTTTACGAACTGCCTGGCAAAGGAAGGCTGATGGTCTATTCTACAAAGGAGCCCGGACCAACACGGGGGGTTATTTTTTCTTAAGAACCGTTCCTTTTTTCTCCTTTAGCTTTCATACGATCTTGATATGACTGTTACGTTGTTATGATGATGAACCGATTCCCAAAACAAGACTGTATTTAATTGCGACTGTATTTTTTATTATTCAAATGTATTTTTTCTTGTTTGTTAAACCGATTTTAATAGTTATTTTCTAGAAAAGTAGGTCCCGTCTCTTAGGTGGTCCCATATTAATTTTATCATTATCAGTCTAGTAGTTTCGAGTTGTATTACTCAACGTTACAAATACTAGTGTCATGTTATTAAAACTTACGTGGAACCGTCTCGGGAACATTGCATAACTTTTGAAAAAAATATGAAATAGCAACGTGGTAATTAAATTATTAGAGTCAGTTTTTTGGTTTACTACGCTTAATTATTTTTGAATTCTTATTATTTAAAACCTCTCTACCTGGTAGCTTGTCAGAGGCGAGCATAGATCAAATGGATCATTACCAACGAATCCACTAGCAGTACAGTGCTGTGCAGCAACTTGCCGGTCAGAGATCCACTACTGACTACACTATTAATGCAGATTTCAAAAGAGTTTTGTTTTGTGAGTTTAAAATTAGTATAAGATTTGGGAATTCATTTTTCATAGGGTACCAATGAAAAGTTAAAGCAAATGCTATTAATTAAAACATTTTTAAAAGATAGTTTCTATACTTCCTATCGTCGGTGCTTGGTGGAATTCCATTCTTGAAATAATTTATTCACAACACTTGTACTTTCCACAACGTATTTTTTTCGATGTCGCTATTCAAGCATCATCAGGGCTATATAACTTGTTAAAGTAGAAGTTTTGTGAATAAAAATGTTTTTTTTTTAAGATTTTTAAAATAACGTTTCGTTTTCACCTTATATAAATAAAAAAAATCCATCGCTGCATTACATCGTATTTGAAATACCTACACAAAAATTACAGTTGCGACTTATTGCTCAGCCTCAACCTCAAGGCACCCACGTGAAAACAGACATATTTTTGTGTTAACCTTTTCATTTAAACATTATTAGAATCTATACTTGCTATCATCGGCTCTTGGTGGAATTCCATTGTATACACACTTTTTGTAGTAAACACTTGTACTTATATCCAACCAAATAAGTACTGAACGTTAAACTAAAACAGTCTTCTTATCTTTAGTCCTGATGATGTACAACATCATGAGTGTGAAACCGGTTGGCTAAAGAGTAACGTATAGTATTAAATAAAGTGTATAGTGGATAAGTACAAGTGTTTACAACAAATTTTCTTCACGCCCATATCCCCGAAGAGGTAGGCATGGGCACAACCAGGGCACCCACGACTAGCTAAAGACACTAAGTCGCCAACCGGGCATATATACAATCCCGAGCAACATTTTTTTACTAGAAAATTGGAAAACCCCTATTTTCTTTTTGTTGCCCGATCCGGGATTCGAACCCGGGACCTCATGCAGTTAAGTCCAACAACTAAACCGCTAGACCACAGAGACGACCAACTGTAAAACTACAAAAAAGTGTGTTTAGCCATCATTCATTAAATAGGCACCACTTCAAAGCTATCTTGTCCACATTTATACAAAGGTGCCTGTAAAAAATGAAGCGCAAATTTGAGTTTCATGCCCTCACGGGTGCCAGTTTCAATAATACAAATTACGTAACTATTTTTATGTCAATCGATTGGCTCTGGGCACTTGTCGCTTATTTTGTCACTTCTGTGGTATCTGACACAAATATACAATCATGAGCGACCGAAAAATGTTTTTCGGCCAAATTTTAGTGTAAGAATTTAAGGAAAGAAAAATGTCGGATAAATTCTGTGATTCAAAATTAATTGCAAAGTTAGACAGCAACTTGAAACCTAAAATTTTGCGCACGTACTTCTCACATTAGGAAGAGGAGAAGAAGAAGGAGGAGGAGGTTATAAACGTTTGTATAAAACTTTTCATTTCTTGAACTTAATTGCATGAAATCTTGAATGAATCGAGAACGATAGTATTGGTAAAAATAATTTACAACAGGCTAAATAATTATTTAAACACAATGATACTTTATTCAATCAGGCGCTACTTTGTGGAAATCCATTAAAATAGGATAAAGCTTTTATTTTGCGTATAATATACGTAAATAAAAGTATAACAGGCTAAAAGTAGTATAACAGTCACGGAGGCACAATTATGAGTACATAATAAACCACCGAAAGTATAAGAGATGCAACTTCCCTTATTAAATTTAAATCTAAACTCTGTTTATATTTAAACTTTACGGTCCTTTTCTGACACACAATTAACTTGGTTAAGATGTGGTAAACGTTACAAATCAACTTGATACATTTGTATTGCTTTTTTATATCGTTATTCGAAATTCATTTACGTAAAAAATCCTTTGGAACACAGGATTATGTTATGCTAGCTTGTGTCTCACCGGTAATTAAAAGATAACAAGTCTTAGAAATACCCACACTGGATTGTTTTTTTAAGGAATAGGTGGTGAACGAGCAGACTGGTCACCTAACGGAAAGTAACGTCCGTCGCCTTCGAACATCTTTAACACCAGCCGTCTTGTTGATAAAAGTAGATTATAACAAATCTAACTTTACTCTAAGGTTGAAGTTAACATTACACAAATTCGGTATTAATAAACATGGAGTATAGCTGGATTAAATAAACTACTTCGATTATAATATTTGATTCAAAGATAGTCCAGGTTGCTGCATAGTTTAGTGACAGAGGTCATAAGGGTCATGAAGCTATGACATTAGTCATAGCTTCATGACCCTTATGACCTTAGCCTATAACATTAGTTCCAGTAATTTCGATATTTGAAAAAATAATGTATGAAAAATGTTTAGTTACTTTCCTAACCTTAACATATTAAAAGAAAATCAATGTAGATTTAGTTAAGGTAGATCTACAATTTATGCATTTTTCGACCTGTTAAAAAAATAACTGAATTTCTGAACAGCACGGGGTATCTGCTTTCTGTATTTTTAGATTTTAGTAAAGCATTCGATTTTGTTTCACATAAAATATGGCATTAGAGGAAAATCATTAGAGTGGTTAAGAAGCTATTTAGAAAATAGAAAACAGTATGTTGAAATATTAAGAATTTGTGAGAGTCGTAAAAATTTCTATACTTCAAATTATTTTTTTAATAATTGCGGTATGCCACGAGGTAGTGTTCTGGGTCCATTACTTTTTTAATTTATATAAATTATTTACCTAATGTTAGTAAACATAATTTAATATTATTTGCTGATGCTACTATCCTTTTTTTTAAATGTGAAAGTAAACTTTGAAGCGTTTGAAGTTGACTTGGAAGCGGAAACATCGGCAACGATATCCAAAGTCTCTGCATGGTTTGATGAAAATGTTCTTAAAATAAACCTTTTTAAGATAAAATTAGTAGCATTCAAGCGCATTATAGGGAAACTAAGAAGTAAGATGTTTTTGTAAATAATATTAATATTGAGATTCTAATTACTTTCTAGGAATAAAAATTGATAAATTTTGTAATTGGAAATATCATATTGACTCTATTTGTAATAAAATTGATAGATTTCTGTATATTTTGAGAAGAGTAAAAGAAGAACGCGTATTGCGTTTAAGCCTGCTACTTCTCTTATTCTTCTTGATTCGGTGTTTTTGTTGATTGGCTTGGTTTAATTAGAATCTTTAAAGTTAAAAAAAGTGCATAGGAGCAATATATAGAGTTATTCAGTTGCACTCTTGTTAACCACTTTTTAAATGCTTAAAAATGCTACCTTTATTTTTTTGATTATATATTTTTGTTATATGAGTAATCATAAACATTTGTTTATTTAAAATAAATTCTGAATTTCACATTTTGGAAATAGTGAGAAATTGCATGTGCTTAGCCAAAAACTTAATGTTTATAAAAATAATGTTTATCGTATGTGTAACAAAATTCCTAATAGGCTTATGTTGTCTTTAAAAAAGTTTAAGAGAAAACTTTCGACTTGTTAGATAAAACTTACTATAATGTAAACGATTTTATTTGCAGAAACGTTTAGTTAATATTTTTTTCTTCTTATTTTAATTTCATAGTAAATAATATATTCTTGCTTGCCAAGGAGTTTGTTTCGCCGATTCTTCTCCTGACTGGCTAGGTTTGAAAACGGTGGTAATGTGTGGTAGATAAGATTTATTCTGGTTGCCGAGGAGTTCATTTTGCCGTTTCTTTTCTTGACTGGCAAGGTTTGGAAACGGTGGTAGCTTATGGTAATTAGGGTTGAAACTAATCACATCTTAAAATTTTGTTAAAATATTAAAATATGAAATGTTATAGATCTAAATATTCAATTTGTATAAATTTAAAAATATTTGCACATTACAGTGTGGTAGAATATGTTGTAACAACATCTTTTGTAACAGCTTCTATTTCTAACACTTTACTGTTTTGGAAGTGCCTTTCGCGCAGACTATTAAGTTTAGAAATATATACATACATATATTTGAAACCTCAACATCATTTTTGAAGACCTATCCATAAATACCCTCACATTCATGAATAGGGTAAAAAAATGCTTGAGTTTTAGTGATATTTTGAAATTAAAATGTTAGAGTGTTATGTATTGTATTTTTTTCTATTTTTGTTTCCTTTTATTTACATCTGCTTACCAAGTTCAACAGGTTCAGAAAAAAATGGCTGTGATATACAATCGGATAGACAGAGAGCCGTGACGAATCTATAAGGGTTCCGTTTTCAGCCTTTGGCTACGGTACCTTAAAAAGTAAGTTGAGGTTGACGGAGTATCTTTCTTGGACGAGGTGGCGAGGTCTGCTGCAGCTTGCAGTAGACCCACGCCGGCCTGCTCTATGGCTTTTAGTCTCATTATAGGTACGTGATTACCAATTTGCAAAGAGTGTGTATAATTATATAAAAATGCATGTGTCTGTGAAAGCGCTGCGTGAGCTATCTCACGAGGCAAGCCGCACGATCGATAAGAAGGCTCCTCTAATGCTGGTTGTTCGGTTACGTGTTTTATTCAACAGTAGATAGGATATTATCAACATAATTGGTGAATGAAGAAAAATGCCTTAATTCATATTTTTTAAACTTATATGTATGTGAGTGGGAGATAAGCTTTAAGTTTTTGTTGGTGAAGAGTAACAACAGAACTCAGAAAGTCTGTTGTAAAGCTCTCTTGAAAATCACAGGCTCACTGCCCGTCTGGCAGCTGGCCCTTTAAGGGCTACAGATGTGTTGTGACATTAAACCTTTACTTTTATAAAAAGAAATATTTTATTTTAATAATAAGAACAATTACAATAAGATTTTAACTAGAAAAAGATGTGAATTGCTTGAGATTTAGAATTAGTATGAATGACTTTACAATGTATTTCCTATCGAACACTCGGTGTAAACGTATCATTATGAGTCTCTGAGACTGATAAACAAGTGATTAGTAAATGAAAGCAAATGAGTCCAAAGTCTAACAACAGAAAAATACAACATGTGTGTTTTATATTTCCTACGTAGTTTTAGCATTTATTTTTTATGCAGTTTAAATACAAACTAGTAGACGCATTACTCGTACCTAACGATAAGGAAAACATGTCGTCTGGAGACACCAAATATATTACTGGTATCTTATAAAGAGAAAGTTCGTACTTATATAGGTATGCCAAAATATTCTTCTCTATACTTCGAAGCAAAACAATGTGAAACACTAATATTAAGACAGCAGAAAATGTTGATTAAAGGACGTTGGTATTATTTAGGTGCCAAAAGCCACACAAAGCTTCTCTGGCAAGCTATAGAATTGGTACAGTGATTTGTTACAATAGTGATTTTATTTGGAACGATGGAGTTGTCACATCCCTACTCCACGAAGATATTTCAAGTAAATATAATGCTAATTAAAATTCATTGAGCATTGACTCACAAAAATATGGAATGTGGTTCTGAAATGTTTGTGGCGGGTTTCTGTCCATACCAATGTCTTACAAATGTGAGTGCCACCTGTCCGACACACAGCGGTCCAACTGTATGTGGCTTGGATTAATACTTAAACAATATCAATATCATATATATAATTCTTTTGTGAGTGTGTATGTCACTGAACTCCTTCTAGACGGCTGGACCGATGTTGATGAAAGTTTTTGTTCGTGTTCAAGGGAATTCGAGAATGGTTTAGATTCACAATTTGGTCTCTTGGAAAATGTTTTTTTAGTTAATTTTTTAATAATAAGTCGTTGTTGATTTTGGAATGTTTCACATCGGATCCGACAGACTGCGCTACTGTCTAAGCATTAATGGCAAGCGATACGAAATTTGCTGGGTCAGCTAGTTATAGATATAAAGATTGTGTTTTTACGTCTTAGCCACAGACTTCTTTACTATGGAGCATTTACACATATTTTTAAGAACAGAATTTTTTATGGCCATAATTTTAACCAGAATGTCTAAAATAATTAAATAAATATTCCTCAGCAAATAACCTACGCTCATTAATGTAAGCTTCAAAATGTCAATAAAAGTCCTATTCTTTTGTTTTTGAAGAGGTCTAGAACAAACAATCTTGATAACATTACATATTATGTAATACAATAATAATTAATAATAAATAAATAAATATCCCTGGACAAGTCACACATATTAAATCTAACCCCAAAGTAAGCAAATTATATGCTTGTGTTATGGGTGTTAGTCAACGATTCTAATACATAGAAATACTTAAATAGATACCAGAATATAAATAGTTAGGCGTGTACCCTAGCCACTCGACCAACGAGCTCGAACAATGTGGCTAGCGTACACGCCTAACTACAGCGACCAACCACTACGCTTGAGTTCGATTCCCGTCGGGGGCAGGTATTTGTGTGATTAACATTAGTCTGATGTCTGCATTTCCACGTCTGGGTGTTTATTAAATATATTCTGGTTATCTATTTAAGTATTTCTATGTTTTATTTGTATCTATTGACTAACACCCATAACGCAAACATATAATTTACTTACTTTGAGGTTAGGCTCAATTTCTGTAACGGACATTTCTCACGGACCTTCGCCTCCGATTCCGATAAGTCGGAAGTTCCGATTGTTGTCACAACTTCGTTTCTGATTTCAGCTCCGACTTCAGGACCGACTCCTCTCGTGGAATCAGAGGTCATATACGGAGTTCCAAGCTTGGCGGCAGCAGTCTCCATCAACGTTAACATGCATGTAACGTCTGGAAACTTCGTCCACCTAATACTTATTATTACTAAATATACATACAATATATAACCAATAACCTACTCGTATACTACTTACTTACTTTTGGAATTATTATTAATTTCTAATATTATAAAGGTTACACGGGTTCCAAGCTGCACTAACATTTATTAAGTAGAGGGATTTTAACAGTTAATTCTTGACAATCAATATCCGCTGACTTTTAGGTTAGTTAGGTAGGCTGGCGTTAGTTTAGGTATATCAATGAAATATAAATAAATAAATAAATATACCTGAACAAATCACACAAATTGAATCTAACCCCAAAGTAAGCAAATTATATGCTTGTGTTATGGGTGTTAGTCAACGATACTATTACATAGAAATACTTAAAAAGATACCAGAATACATTTAATAAACACCCAGACCCGGAAATGCAGACATCTTAATGTTCATCACACAAATGCCTGCCCCCGTCGGGAATCGAGCCCGAGCCTCGCGGTTGGTCGATTTAGTTAGGCGAGTACGCTAGCCACTCGACCAACGAGACCAACCATATAAAAAGTAGCCACATTTACTTGTATATTTGAATGGGATGGCGCAAGTATACATGGTATATGAAGGTACTTTCTCTAGAGGCGGCGCTACAAATTGATATTCGGGCGACACATCTCTTGCACAATGTCTTGCGTAACTCTTGTAACACAATCGTGACGTATTTATATATCAAACTCGTGTACATCTCAAACACTACCGGCTACCTCTACACACGACCAGAAGACACATTAGAAACATGTTTATCGTTCCTCCCATGACTAACTGTCCTATCTCAGTTTAGACAATTTCCAGAAGCCACGCTTTTTCAGTTTGGTCATTTTAAGTTGTGTTTCTAGCTATACATTAGAGAAATGTCAATAAGTCGAGAATCAATGATCGTACAATTACTTGAGTTAGAGAAAATCGTAGATGACGAATTCAAGAAGATATTTGTAGTCCTAAGTCCCAACTCAAATCGCCGAATTAATGAGTTAGGACAGTTAGTAATGCGAGGGACGTTATGTTCAATGTATTCAAAAGTACACAAAACATTTTAAGGACGTCTTTTACAAATGCAAGGAACATTGGTCCCGGTCCCCATTGAAGAATTATTGTCAACATTACAATTTGCTCCAGCAACTCGCGGTCAGCAGTACATTATTAGCACTGTGACAGTGACTAAGTGGGACTAGCGCAATGCTCGCTACTGTCATGTTTCGGTTTACGTTGGTAAGGTATTCGGTAAAATTACACAAGAAGTACAAAAGAAGTTAGCTTCAGGTTCGCAATGCATCATTGCATCTTTTTTTTAAATTATTAATTAAATAATGAATAAAATGAAATGAATTTCTTCGTAGGTATACGGTGCAAATCTAATCGGGGAATCATTAAAATTGTTTTAATCTCAGAGACTAAATTGACGTTAGCAATGTTGCAAGTTTTTCGCGATTTATAAATAGAGTCGTGCCATTATCGAAAAATGTTAACAAAATATATTACCGATTTTTATGAGTTACATTGAAAAATCGTAACATAGATATTTAGAACGAATTAATACAAAATTAATACGCTTCATAACTGTAGGTCAAAAAATGTTATTATTGGTATTTTTACAAAACAAATTTTATAAAATGCAACACTTCTATTTTAAATATTTATTTTTTTTTGTTTAGACAATGACTCGGTACTTAATATTCAAAATTATCTGATTCGTCGTCTTAATCTATAATTAACCTATTGATAATGTCGCAGTCTTTGTCTGTGACGTACGTTGTGGAGTTATTTGAAGAATCCCTTCACCGGAAATGCTATTTTTTATTTAAACTGTATTTTTTTTATGGCAAAAGACAGCGAACAAGCTCGCGGCTTCTCTAATGCACTGTACCACCAGTGATCTTGTTGGTAAAGATCCGTTTCGCCTTTGCTCGCCTCTCACAAGTTGCCAGGTTATACTGGCAACAATATACAAGTATTTCTATATATTGATATCCCTGCATAGCAACAATAATGCAAGCATATAACTTGCTTAGGGTTACGTCAATTTGTGTAGTATTATCTTACTTGTTTTATTTAAAATGTGGGTTATTTACTTTTTTTTTATTTAAAAAATGACGAAATATAGTAAAACAACAATGTAACAGAACCAGTTTTTTTTTATGATATTGGAAGGCAACAAGCAGACGGATTTCATGATGATAAGAAATTTCCGCCGCCTAGAGACACCAAAGGTGGTAATGGTGAGCTGCCAACCTGAGGCCGGGATGTTAGGCCTAGAGCAAAAGTAAGTTTACCGGCTACCTTACCCTCCGAACCGGAAGACGTCATGACGTTATGGCGGCAGGAATAGGAAAGGCGGTGACGCCAATCCGGTTGAGTCACTGCGAAACTCTACCACCTAGTCAGGTGTCACGGTGTTAGTGACAGTAAGCCTTCGCTCGCCTTTTACGAGCTGCCTGGAAGGAAGGCAGATGGTCTATTCTTCAAAGGAGCCCAGACCAACACGGGAAAGGTATCACCAAACTTGATACACAAAACAACAGTAATTGATAACTTGCACACGACAGGTACATCGGACGTATTTGAACACTTCAATAGATTGACGGACGAAAGGGTGACATAATTTGTAACTCAGGGAATTGCCAAAAACTGACTTCGATTTCAATATAATATCGTCTAATTACACCATAAATAGTGTATGTTCCTTGATCCCCATTAGATTCCATCAGCAAACCTAGACTTGGTGACAGTGGGACCATCTCGGAAGTGCGCTATCTTAATTCAAATAATAAACTTTGAAGTAACGTTCTCCTTTTGATGTCAGTTCATAGTGACTAATAAATTTAGGTATTAAGTATCAAACAAATTTACATTTGTCATTCTCCGCAAATCGATATTAATTTACGTTTTGAAAAATCGGTAAAGTTAATAGGAAATCATAAAGTTTCATAGGAAAGCCCTACAAAAACAACACGGGTATCATTATTCGTACAATTGACATTTACATAATATGTCTCTGAGATTAAAAACTTCTGACAGCTGTAAGATTTTTTCTATCATATCACGACCAGTTGCAGGATTACATATAGATGATAATATTACAACCATGTTATGAGCTGCCATCGTCAACCTTTGGTGGTGAAGGTGAAACAGCCCTTTAAAATTAAATATTAAGCAATTAGCAGTTGTAATTCAATAAAATAATAAGTACGAAAATGGCCGCCCGACACTTGCCTAACTTATTGACAAGGTCGTGTATATAAAAACATATTGCAATGCATCGACCTCCATCCTCATTATCTATTATTGTTTGGATATAACATTAAACCTATTGGTTTATTGATTAGGCCAGATCCGATAACTCCACACCCACACACTAGTAATTTTATTTTTAGTAATTTTATGTTGGAAATGTAAAAGCTTTAAAATTATTTTTTTATAACTAGTAGTTCGGGGCGACCTACCGAACCGTACCCAACCCAGCTCCAACGAAAAAAGCGGGGTGTTACAAGTTTGACGTTTCTTCCCCTCTTTCTCTCTCTGTCTCCCCACTCTCTCCCTCTTTCCCCCTATCTCTGTCCCTCTTCCCTCTCTATGTGTGTTTGTGTGCGTGTAAAAGTATCTAAGTATGAAAAATGTATGAATTTGGTGTTGGTGGTAGATATCAGATATACTTTCCAAAGTTAAGACGATCAAAACCTCATTCTAGTTTTCGTTCCTATGCGTGTTAAAGTCATACTCAGAGAAACTTTCAGCTTTAATAAAATAGCAAAAGTATGGCTGTTCATGGATCTCAGTCTGTGAAGCTACGGGACAGATAGTTAATTATTATTTCATACACGAAACGTGAGGTTAGTTTAGTAAGCCTAACTATAAAATCGACAGGATCGGAGGACGTTGGAGTCTTGGTGAACAATTTTATAATATAAAATAGTAGTTTTCCTGAAAAGGTAAGATAGAGATAGTCGACTGTTGCTATATTATAGTATATGTATGTTAACGCACCCGATACCGATGCGGATATCGATTTATTGGCGATTTTTTGACATTTCCGATGTATCGGGAGCGGTGACACTAATCTTACCGATACACTAATACATTTAGTCGAAGATCAGGTCCAAGATTTTTTAAAAATAGGTTTTTTAATATATTTTCTGATATACTAAATTTGCTATAAAACCGGTTTCATCCTGTTATCAGCTCGGTGAAGGTCGACCTTACTTCGGACCTTAGACTATTTTGTGGCTTGGCGCTAAAGATAACCCATCTGTAAGCACCAGCATCAACTGTAGTATCCTAACCTCTGATTTGTCATCAACTATAACTATCAAAATTTTGCTGACCTGCAATTTACAAAACCTGCATTTTTTTATTATTCGTATCAGTATCCGATATACTTTTTTTATGAATAGCTTTTTTTATTTAATTTTTTTAAAGTCGTTTTTAACAGCTCAGTGACTGTAAATGGTTGCAATAACACGACTATTTTATTTTAATATTATGTAAATGAAGTGAGGCCTGCGCAGACGAGAGACAGAATTTAACAAAAAAATGTAAGTACCTATACTAACATGTTTTTGTTCAATTTATCGCTCAAAATCGTATTGAATTATTAATTGATAGCTAATAAATATACCTTATCGGCGCAAGTTCCTATAACTTAAATATACCTTTTTTAAACACGTTTAAAAATACTTTGTCTCTTATTGCACTAGATTTTTTTACAAACTTTGTTTTATTGGCGAATGTATAAGATGTTTTGTTGAATAGCTGTGTTTACAAATGAAGCTCCATTCATTTGTACTTGTTTATAAGTCACACAAAATATTCTGTCTGTGGATAATATAATTATCTTACATTCATATTATTATTCTCAATAATAACTTATATTGAGAATTTATTCCGTTACTTTAAAATACCGTATAAAACTATATATTTGATGCCATTTTAATTAGCTAAAATAAATTTAGTGGAGATTAAACTTCGAAAATGTAACTACAGGCATGCTATTAAATCGATCTCTAACAGTGTAATTTTTTCTAATCTTATTGCAGGAGAACTATCGAAATCGTTTTGATCGTGTTCTGGAGGATGAGAGGTAAATTAAAATAAGTACTTATTAGTTTTATTCCATAAAATATATTCAAATGAAATATATATTTTCTACTAAAAGAAGGCTTACTACTACGTATACATACCTACTAGTTAGAAACCAGAAGACTGCGACACTAATATAAAAGAAAAGACAAAGTTAAAGAAAAAAATGGTAGCTTATTGACAGGCAAGTACACGGTACACTAGGTCACAACACAAAATAATCATTTAAACAAAATTGAAAGTTGAAATAGATACTTGTGGAAAGAACACCAAATGAAGAACTGAAACTACTGGAAAATTACTACTATAAAAATCCAGTATTTACAATTTCTAATTGTGAATTACCACTTGTATGGTTCATATGAATAAAGATTATTCTGATTCTAATTCTGATTAAACCTTAAAGATAGTTAAAAAACGTGTACCGAAACAATT
>NJDD01002064.1:112991-130181 GCA_002245505.1 Calephelis nemesis
CTTGGCGTTAAGATGCGTGAAGAGGTATGTATATGTAAGAGGACCTACATGTTTCTCTACATTCTGGATTTCAAGTTATTTGGTCTTTTAATATTGAGTGTTGTTACATACATACATACATACATACATACATACATACATACATACATACATACATACAAACATAGTAGAGAGTATCGAGTGCCAGACCTCACGATCCTGACAAACCTGTCTCGCTTCCTTCACATTACTTACCCTTTTCATACAGACACGCTGGTTTCGGAGACTCTTGACACCACCCTCGGATAATATCCGATTGGTCTGGTCGTGAAATGTCAGCCTTGGTCTCCCCAGGTACCTACATCCATCCACATTCGCTTTGTATATCTGCTTTGTCAATCTTCCATCTGTCATTGTTTCCACATGACCGAACCAGCGGAGCATGCCCTTTCGTATTTTAACACGAACACTCCCTTTCAATCCTACTCTTTCTCGGATCTTACTGTTACGAATGCGGTCAGCGAGTGTCACAGATGTTCCGTAGTGCTCTCATTTTAACCGCATTTATACTACTTTCATGCTACACACACTTGCCAAAGTAATTATGGAAGGCACTTGTAAAGAAAAAGGTGTATATTTAATTGAATTGATTAAAACAAAAGTAGTGGTGTTTGAGAGAAACGTAGACAGAACGGATGTAAGAGTTTTAGTTGATGATGTAGTGCTGGAACAAGAGAATGAAGTTCTACATATCATATCTTAGTTGTGCTTTTGGCAGGGATGGAAGGTACAACTTGGATGTCGAAAGAAGAGTGTGTGCGGGGAATATTGAGATGCTAGACCCGTCTTACAAATTTCTGTGCTTATTCCAACGTTGTTGTTTAGGAGCGAGAGTAAGTTGGAAAAATTGTGAAAGTAGGAAGAATTTGTCGAAATGAGAGTGTTGCTGAAAATCTTTGCTGTGACACCCACTGACTACATTTTTAACGGTGAGATCCGAAAAAAATGGGCTTGAAATTAAGTGTTGGTATTAAAATGAGAAAGGTCACTCTCCGCTTGCGGGGTCATGTGTAAAGAATGGCAGCTGAAAGATTGACAAAGTTGATATACAATACTAGTATGAATGGATGCAGATACCTGGAGAGACCTAGGTTGACATTTCAGGGTCAAATCGTTAGAGTACCTACTCGCCGAGGGTTTTGTTAAGAGTCTCAAAAATCAGCGTGTTGGTATGAAAAGGATAATGAATGTAAAAGAAGCAACGCAGTTCTACCAAGATTGTGATATTTTTCACTTGATACTCTCTGCCTAACACGTAAGGGACTTGTCGTGAAGATACGTATGTATATAGATTATTTACAACGAAATATCGTTAGCCGCAGCGATTTTCATAAGAAAACAATCAAACCTCCATTTTTGAATTTATTTATAAAGTTTATAAACTAAAAACGTAAAAAAATGATGTTACAATATCACATTATCTACTTGTACTCGCATCTCATAAATTAAATATTAACCAACAGTTGGAGTCAAAACTCCGAAACATAAACTAATAACAGAAGTAACAATGTACAAAAGACAGAATAATGGTAAAAGGAAAGGAATGGGAGGGACAAGGAATATGAGGTTTAAAAAGGATATAAGGATAGGATAGGAATATAACAGGATATGTAATATAATAACATGACATAAAACATAATTTTACACAACTCCTACAATAATTGAAAAATTCAACAAATTACAGAATGATACTAAATCAAGTATCAAGGAATATATAACTATTACAATGATAGTATTGTTTTCTGATGTGGATAAACAGCGGACCATAAGTTTTTAAGGTGGTACATTATACAGAAAGTAACGTTACTCAAATAATAAAATTTTACGAACTGTTACAATTTAGTTAATACTTTTTTGCTTTTTAAATTTTTGTTCTTCAAAGCTTAACAAGTTTCACTATTTCATTCATTCCATATATTTATATTTTGACTCTTTCAATTAAAGTTTCACATACTTGAAAGAAGTGAGAGCTTTTTGCCTAAACGTTAATCTATGTTTTAAAACACGTATGTTGACAGATATTTTGATACAGTAATTTGTATATCTTGCGTCTACGAGGCTAGTTCTGTTATTAGGTAATGCTAATTATAATACTGATTTAATTTTACTTATGACCAACGTTGTCAATTTGAGATTGTAAATTGTTAATGACTTCCGACGGTAGCTGGTCTCCGAGAATCTCGAACAAGTTGATCCGTTGATTGCCGGGTATAGATTCGTACGCAGCCAGCTCCACTCCTTCTTGGACCTGTGAATAGGTTTTACAAACATTTATTTATTTAATTCTTTATTGTACACACATTTTAAACAAAATAACATAGTCAGTAATAAATAATATTTTACAAAAATTGAGCTTATTTATTATTTTTTGGCACATAAATACACATGTCAAATCGTATGCGTGTGTTTTTTTATTTTCGTTATTCAAGGGAGTTTCATGGCGTTTTTTTCTATACTTTAAACCCATATTCCATAGGCAAAGCTGCCCGATTTCATCAACGTTTTTCCTTATATTTAATTTCTCCTTGTACCTAACATATACAAAAATTTATAACACGAATAAAACTGAGCAAAGGCGCTACCTTTTAAATATAGCAGAATATTTTTTCTCCAAATAATTGTAACACGTAGGGCATATTATGTAAATACATAACAAAAATTAAGTATTTTATTTGTTTGATATTTCATAGGAAATGTAAAATATTTGAGTTCGCGTCATGAAGAAGCGAATTTGGGTATTTTAAATGCAAGCGAAAATAAGATCTTCTATCTCAACATTGCTTTTCAGCAGGTAACTTGTGTGTTAGAATGATACACTATTGCCTATGAAACAAAAAATAGAATTTCAATTTGTTTCTTATCCATGTTAGCGTAGGGTGTTACAATTTCTACAGTAACTGTTATAAGCACATATTTTTCCCATCGATATAGGTATTTTTATTTTAAATTGTAATTATTTATTTCCTACACTTGTAAACTTAACTTGTTGTCTAACTAATATTATTAACGCGAAAATTTGTGAGAATGGATGGGAGTTAGTTACTGTTTCATGCAAAAACGGCTTAACGGATTTAGATGGAAACCCTACAGATTCCGTTTTTAACTTTAGTTAATACATCAGAATAACACATAGGCTACTTTTATATTCATAAATAACATACTTTAGCAGGCGAGCGAAGCCGCAAATGGAAGTTGGTATACCATAACGGTAACATGAGCAGGTCAAAAGGATGTTGCGTTAATAAATTTGCATTGCAAATTTATACTTTGCATATATATTATTATATCACTCATTTTATAATGTAAAACAAATTGGTCACTGAGCAGTTACATAATGTTTATGGTGGACATTTGATGAAACACAACTATTTTGTATCTACTAACTCTCCTTGTACTAATCAGTAACATAGTAGAAATCAAGAAAGCTCATCTATTACAATGAGATTTAGAGTATAAATAAACAAATTCAAACAAGAGACGATAAAAAACGTTTTTTTTTAAACGATCGGCCGTTATCCCTGTCAAGAGTCTCGGAAATAGGGCTGTTTGTATGAAAAGGGTAATATGAAAGTGGTGATTAAGCTAGGCAGGTCTGTCAGGATCGTGAGGTTTGGCACTCAATACCCTCAGCCTACCCCGTAACTACTAAGCATGAAGATGTGTTTGTACATAAATAGCAAACTTAATTAGTTTGTCACTTTTTTTGAACGAAATTTATGAGTTTAACACTGTCGTGTATGTAGTTAGAACTTGAGCCGTAGGTTTCAATATTAAATTTAATCAGTTGCAAATGAAGTTCTACATATTTTGATCTTTAATACCAATAACATGACATACCTTTTGTATAACAGCATCCTTGGGGATGAGGAATGTGCTCTGAGCTTGTTTGATGGCCTCGTTGCTGAATACTGCTCCTTCCCGTTGGGGATAGGCAGCCACCATTGCCGCGAGTGCCAGGCAAACCACGATAGTCTTCATTTTGCGTTCCAATATCTGCAACGTTAGATTCTTTTAGTAAAAGATATTTACGGCAGAACCCAACAAAGTATGACTAAATAGGGCTGTTACAGTAAAGATGCTATTAGATTACATATTTCTAAGTAAGGATATATCATCAAACGAAGCACACTGTTCTCCTGAAGGGAACAGACAGCCTGTGGGCGAACCGTGGTCCATGGATGATATAAGTGCGTCGTTGTCCAGCTGTTGTCGCAGTGTCTTATGTACAAATATTTTGTTGTTTGTTACACTGTTCAATTTTACTTAGGCCCTACAATAGAAATTGTTAATCGGAAAAAAATCCTTAGCATTTTATAATGTAGGTAGTAAGCTTAACATTAAATATCAAGCGTCATAATATCCTTTCTCCAGACATACCCGTGTTGTTTTGTTTGTTGACTGTTTTTGACCGGATAATTTCGTGAAGCCAGATCACTTAGCCTTTTCTACTTTCCTCGCACAAAAAGTATCTTTTGTCCGTATGCTGGTTCTAACCTACCTGCCCTTCTATTTTTAGGCAAATTGGTTTAGCGAACGGCCTTCAGTTAATAGTAGCTTTTGTTAGGTATATCTACAGAACATTTCGGAGGAGACGTAGCTAACTAAAAAATTTATTTTGTTTATAAATTATAAGCAACAGTTGTAACATTGGTCACCGACGGATGTGCTGTACTACCTGCAGTAGATCGGCCATCAATATCGGGATCATTATTGGACTTTCACTTTGTCTGCGTATTTCGTCAATTATCGTCTGTATGTTGCGTAAGGTGAAGAAGATATGCTCTGGCTGTTGAGCACCGGCACACATTGCGCAAGTTTATGCCGCGTTTGTAACTTAATATGGTGTTTGAGATGCAATCTACATTTATTTGTTTCGAAATAGATATATTTGACAAGACAACTACCTATAGTACAATAACGGGTATTTCGGGAAGCTTATCATTAAACTTAAGTAATGGAAACAGTTTGTGCCTTTGAGTTTTTATGAACTATGTTACATACACGTAAATAATAAGAAGCTAGATTTGGCATAAGACATTGGAGTTGCTTTTCACGAATAAAAATATTTTTTTCCTTAAAATATAAGCCGATACCTAGACACTTACTTGTAGAAGACAAACTACTTAAATTAACACCATTTTGGAAAATTGCAAACAAAGTCAACATTAGAAATAATAAAATAAAGAAGAAATTAACACATATCAAAGAATAATATAAAAAGGCGTATGTGACACTTGGATAAAAAATATTTAAACAAAATGTCAGAAGATAATATATTACGAGTAAAATTACGAGTAAAATATTATATTACGAGTTAAATATCTATATTTGAAAGTTTAATTCATTAATCAATGTAACTCAGGAATGTAATAATTTTATAGCACTTCTTCAAAGTAACTTACTATCTTTTAGTACCTATATATTGTGGGTTACTTTTATTGATATACTTTCGCTGTTACTACATTCACGTAATAACTTAAAAGGGAAGTTTGAGTGATATTTCGTTCGCAATCCAAGGAGGACAAATATAAACGATCGTTATTTACATTTGTAGTAGGTAGGTAGGTATTATACGTAGCATTATACGAGCGTACGGATTTTGAAAACATGAAATTTGAGAGATTTGTTTTTATAATTATTTAGTATACTCCGAGGTTCACAAAATTTTATTACAAGTTAAAATAATTTAAATAAATTTTATGGAATAATCAATGTTTTAAAACAATTTAAAAAATATTTTTAATTTAGGTTTATTTTATTAAACTTGAAAGATTTTTTACAAATCGTAATAAAATTACATTAAGGTATGTATTCACAGACAAAATAAATAAATATTATTTTTTACCATATAACAGTTTCAAATTATTAGTAATTTCCAACAATGTTAGATTATAGTGTTTGTTTCGAGTCTCAGTATGTTACGTAGGTAGGTACGTGTGGGAGACTCACCTGAGAGGCTGCACATTGCGGCGCGCGCGGACGAGACCCTCTCATATACGGGCCCCTACCAAACCGCTACACTTTCACCTTCCACTCCTATGTAAACAGTGCGGCCACGAGAATCATTTTCGACCCTTGATCCTGCTAACTTTTTATTGTTATTGAAAGATAAACAAATGGGTTCAATTACCGGCACCATGCAGAATTTATAAATATTGACCGAGCGAGCGTAGCGGTCGAAGGCCGCCGTATTAAGATGTAATTTTTGTTTAACAATAACTTGAGTACCTAGCTTTTGATCTGATCTCAATGAATTTTAGGTGAATAAGTAAATATAACTTGTACAAATTTAAAGGAAAAATAAATTTATACAATTATTATATTCCATTTGTGCTTTATAACGAAAAGGCGTAACTTGTAAATCTGTTTTTAAATTTTCTGTACACTTAAATACTTTAAGAGAAATAGGCAAAAGGTAATTTATTGAACCTACTGAATGTACTTAGAAACATGACAATAACAATGACAAAGACAACGGTAATTAAGTTTTTAATTGGCGGGTGACGGCGTTAGTGACGACGTCATGATATGCCATCGTTAATTTTTAAATTACCATCGTAAATTAAGAGTTTGTGACAGTATCGTGACGAAGTCATGACAAACTCGTGCCTGGTACACACACACACACGCGCACATACACACACACACACGCACGCACGCACGCGCGCACACACACANTTTCTGTGTATGTCAAAACAACGATCATGAATGCGAAATACAGTAGAGCTTCATGCACGTTTAACTCATTCTGTAATATCCAAAACAAATGTACGAGAAATCACATTAAACGACTAATTTACGAGGCTTCGGTGTAGGCAGGTGTGCTGGTTACGATCACCGTGGCAGTACATTCATATTGGAAATACCACATGAATATGATAATTATACTGTAATGGTTACAACCAAGTCACCAGTGCGCGCGTAGCCTTTAAAATTTATATTTCCTACTGTGTGTGTAAATATAATAATCACAAAGACACATTTATTTTATTTCAACAGTCACTATATAGAGGTAGTTGCCATAGGTTTCGGAAATCGACAAAGAGCAACCTTTTTGGAATTTACTCCTTAAAAAACGATTTGAGTTATAAGGCCCGGTACGGAAATTTTATGAGGAGTAAAATCAAGTGTAACACGAAAAGTTGAGGCGTTACGTAGAAAGAGACAAACATATATTTGTAGGATTGAACGTGTAAAAGAATGAGATGGAATACATTACACAGCGTATCTCATTCTCGGGATCTCCTCCTGCGGGATACTTCGTAGTCTCCGTGCAGGAGGAGTCGCTATCTATCAAAATAGGTACTTAGTGACTATTTGGATCACACTTCTAATGTCTGCGATGATTCTAATTTAAGAAGACATAACTAAATCTGCCGTAGGAGACATGTGTGCTGCAAGATACATTTCGTAAGGAGTAAACTCCAATCGTGCGTCGTAGCTGACACACACACACACTTTTTTTTCCTTTATGGACAGTTACTTTACTCTTTGGCTTCCCGCACCACTAAAAATAGAAACGTCATAACATAATTTAACCGCTTTTATTCTCCATCGTCTAATAGACAAAGGCTGTGAATCTCCTGTACACAAACAAAACTTATTTTATATGCATTCTATATTTTTTAAATGAACTAAAAATAAAAGGGTTCGCAAATTTTGGTCATGTCAGTTTAGTCTGGACATGTCAAGTTGAGACTTTTGAAATTTAGGCATCCGCCTCGACACCTGGATCGACAGCGACAAAATTTGTTACACGGGTACACGATGGCCTGCATATAGACGCGAGCTCTTTGTACCCCGGGAGCTTCTGTCGGTGCTGTGCCAGTGCGGATAAGCTGTAACATAAAATTGGTATAATTTATCGCACAAAAAAAACACGGCACGGCAGCCCGCACGCTTGTTTAGTGGCTGAACGCTAAATAAGGATTAACTCAAACGATTACGATTCTCGAAGTGACTTGACCAAAATGTGTTCATCCGATCCCCAGATACATAAACTTGTCAACATTAACACTGTTTGCGGGTCAATTAAAAGTTAACATGTCAATGTCTCTGTTAGTCAAAATATTTAATGTTAATATTTAATACCTACTCAGTTTTTTTTTCTTTCTACCTTTATATTAATTTATGTTTTTCAAATCTTAGTCAGACTACATCGCGCCACGATGTGAAGATTAATACAAATAAAGCTGCTAACTGCCAGGTGCGAGTCGGATTCGCCTATGAATGGTTCCGCAGCAGCAATCATGATTCTAAAGTTTTTCAGCAATATAGTAGTTCATACAATATTATGTTTATAAACAAAGGTTGCGGTTTACATTTCTTCTGCAACTTTCGAGAATTTATAACATCAAAGACATTAATTTATAGCTCATGCTAAACAGTTGCGCAATTCTAAATTACGCAGCGCCATCGCTTGACAGTACCTTATTCTCCCATGATGGCTACCGTCACTAACACCGTGATATCCTACTAGGTGGTAGATCTTCGCAGCGTCTCGCCCGGATTGATATCACCGCCTTACCTATTCCTGCTACCATAACGTCCAATGCTTGCAGTTGAAGTGTTCCGGTTCGGAGGGTAAGGTAGCCGGTAAATTTACTTTTGCTCGAGGTCTAACATCCCGGCCTCAGGTTGGCAACGCACTATTACCAGCTTTAGTGTCTCTATGCGGCGTGAATTTCTTACCATTAGTAATCCATCTGCTTGTTTGCCTTTTATTACAATAAAAAAAATGTTTGCTAGATCTCGTTTGAACTAATCAGTGAAAGTTTAAATTGTTAGTAACATAAGGTTTTTAGTTTTATCTTTCTCTTATTTCGGAAGCTACAAGAGGGGGGAACACATTTTTCCACTTTAGAAGTGTCTCTCGCGCAAACTATTCGGTTGAGAAAATAATATAGTAGAAACATCAATGAGGCCTAACCTATGTATAGATACCCCACACTTGTGGATTTGATGAGAAAACATTTTTTAGTCTTAGTTCTGAGAATGGGGAGCCCCTAAAATTAACTGTATTTTTTTTTTATTTTACGTAAAAATCTTATTGCGGTTCACAGAATACATCTACTAAACAAGTTTCAGTAGCGTAGCTCTTACAGTTTCGGGAAAATGTTTGTGACATACGGACGGACAGACAGACACACATGACGAATCTATGGTTATTGTATCTCTAAGGTTTCCGTTTTTTAGTCTTTTGGCTACGGTACCCTAAAAATGGTGTGCAACTCCCTGATTGCTAATTACGCTTATAAGTAATTTCTTTCCCGTGTTATACCATCTGACTTCCTGCCTCGCAGCTCGTTAGTTAGTTTTTGAGTTAATGTCACACTTAAACAAACTTCAAAAATATGTAGACTACGCAATATTATAGGGCTCCGTGTGATCCATTTTCTTAGACGACCGATCACTGTTATTCTCACACAAAAAACAGGAATACCGAATTTATATGATAATGTTGTCACATTTTGTGATTTGCAGTTATTGATATGTTTAATTGTTTTGATATTATTAAGGGAACTGCTGGTAGAATGCTTTGCAGCACTTGCCGGGTAGGGTTCCAACGCCTTAAAGGTAAGCCCATTCTATAGTGACAGCGTTTAACAATATCATGTTTCAGCTCGGAGTTTTGTTTCTTGCGTGCAAGTAAATATTATTCAAAGGTACCAACAAGTCGTGAAGAAATTCAAGTGGATAAAACATCAGATAATATTATTTTATCTTTTAATAGCAAAGATGCATCCTGGAATAAGCCGTCACAAGGGATCGATTTATAGACAGATAGAATTGACGTGCGAATATATTTAAAACTGTTCAAACAATTGCTACTGATTTTGGTTAGATCGTGAATCGTGATCGCGAAACATCTTACAAAATAAAAATCAGAATGCTATAATACAATTTGTATTATTTAGATATCAATGGTGGGACGAGGATCTTGTAGCTCATCGATGCGGTAGTGTCAGCAGTCCTATATAGTATATGATCTGTGGTGTCACCTATGAAAACGGATCACGAAAGGGAAAAGTAATTCCACACAATGTAGACAGGGACCTACTCTGTGCATTTTCTTAATGCGGCCCATCAGCATTTAAAAAAACGACACTTTTGTAATTTAAATTTGTTAATGTATAACTTGACTAATATTTACAACTGTATCTTAATTACATACATACATAATCTCTTCACGCTAAGTCCCTTCAGAGCATCGAGAATCTTTTCATATTTTGTAACTGTCTAAATTTTGTATCTGAAAAGCGTTGGTCGTATTTCAGACAGGACAACTTCAGAGAGTATAATTACTGTGTTAGATGATAGTCCATGCTCAAAAATATCCAAAGCGTAAATTCAAGTTAGACAATAAAACAAATGGGGAGACAAAAAAAGCCTTGACAACGATCAAGTTACACAATAAAGCTATAGCGAGCGCTAACAAAAACTTTAATATTCAATCACAAAATTTTAAACACAAAATTTATACGTCAAAATCATCATTGAAAAAAAAACATAGTCAAAATGTGGTTCATCAAAATGTACAATGTATTATTACATAGAAGATTGAAATACGACGATAACTTATAATGGATAAGTCAAGAAATTTCTGAATCACTAGTATCAAATTTTTCGATCTAACTAGCCTGCCCATTGTTATTTCTTACATTGGTTAAACGAGCTCTACGGATGTCCGTAAGGATCGTGTTGAGAAGTCCGTATCGTGGTAGCATACCCAGCGACTGGACACTGCTCCACGAAAATGTTTAGTACAGTCAGTTATACGGGACCTCAAAAGGTCAAGTCCGACGCCGGACCGCTAGACCACAAAGGCGATAAATCAAAAAAGTATTTAAGGGGCTGGCTTAGAAATAGGAATATGGCATCGATCAGTGCATCGCTGACATGTCGCGGTTATGTTAGGTCTATTGTGGAAGTCTCTCGGCTACCCTTTCCTGTGGACTGGAATATAACTATGTATGTAGGTCGGTTATGAGTGAAACTAATTAATTTAGGTAGGTCGCGTTTTATTCAATTTTGTTTAATGAAAAAGTTAGTGTATCGCGTATTTCTTCGTTGTCGCCAAATGTCATTAAATGAGCTTGAGTAAGAGGTCACCGCTTTGCTCAAGAAAAAAATTTTTTAATGTTGCGTGTCGCGCGAAGTGCTTTCTTCTAGCTACCTCACAGTCTTTTTGTTGTCGCAGTACAAGTTAGTTCAAGTCCATGCGACTACATGCAGGTTTTTTTTATTTTGGTAAGTAATTGCTTCTTTAAATAAGAATACTGATACGTATGACAAAAAACTCTGTTTTCGATTTTCATTTGTCGGTTTGTGAACTCCCCCTACCTGACGACATCTCGACCGACGCTCCAGGACGACGCCAAGTGGGAGAACATATTGTGGGGAACCGTCAGTCTTGATTTATATTATTTCAAAATCTAACTATTACCACTGCATAAGAACTCGGCTATGCACTGCGACGAGATGCCGAAACTCAGCGGGCTTTTCTGTTTTGCTCATCTTACAATACGTATACATTATGAAAGTACACATGATACATGATACATGATACATTATATTTTAATAGTCGTCCGTCATTATATTTTAATAGGGTGCAAAAATTTCTAATTTACATAGAAATAACGTCTGCTTTTAATGGTATAAAATTAAATCGGTTCCAGTAGTTGCGGGACCTATTCTATACAAACAAACACACAAGCAATCTAATCTTTGCTCTATGACATAATTTCAACCCAATTGGTTTAGCTGGTTAAAAGTAGCCTATGTTCATCAGGGATACTGTTGGCTTCCAATGGTAAAAGAATTTCAAACCAAGCAAACTAATAATAAAATCTTTACTCAAAATAAACGTGCAAACTTTCTGAGCATGCTGTACATTACAGCGATATATTATATTTATATGAATAGAAAAATTGATTAGGCAGGAATAATGCGTCTGTGAAACCATTTAAACACAAATTAAACAAAATTTCAACCTTATCGGTCAAGCCGCTTAGTACGAGTAGTTGACATACCGACGCCAAAGCCAAAGTTTAAATGTTAAAATATGTGTAAATTTTAAATTTCCATAAACTTAATTAAATGTCTGCACGCCACAATGTGGTGCAATATGTTGGTATCATTTCCTTAATTTTCACGGAGCTCTCACACTCACACGACTATACTCTCAAAAATGATCTCTTTGACAAATAGAAAATTAAAAAAAAACAGTTTTTGTTAATTCTATATCTGAAGACCTAAGTTATAATTCTCAAAAATCGAACGTGTACAGACAGCGACGAATTAAATTAACATACCTATATTAAATATAGAAGGTTTATACAGATTATGCAAACAATAAACGCTACAGTTACATTATATTAATTTCTTAGACTGAAAGTAAGATGCGCTGTACCCAGGTTGAGAACTGTTACCTAAACCTCAGTTGTAGGTTAAAGTGAACGGTAGAAGATCCCGGAGTGACCGTTCACCTGACGCGGAGGGACCGCGCTGATACTCTCCAACAATAGAATGCGCTTAGGTCACGCGGTGTGGCAACTGGCAACATCGTTACAAACTCATTATGCGTTACATTGTGCACACTTTATTTAAATAATGAGAGGGTATTTACATAAGTAGGTATATTACACATTTTGAGCATTAGAATACAAAGATTCTTATTCCAACTGTGTATTTTATTAATTCGATGGCTATATCTACTATCTCTAGGCGATAGCCCCAGCAGTTGCTATTAAAATATTATCAATATTACTATTAATACATTATAGAATGTATAACAAATTATGATACGCTTGCGCGAATGTTCTTGTTGTCATGTTTGTGTACGATAGCGCAACAAATGAATATTGTATTCTACCACATAAATGATAGTACTTTCATACTGATAATTAAAGCAATTTGTGCAAAAGTATTCCCTAACCATTTCAAAATATCAAAAATCCACAACGTTAATATTCTAGTTTTCACTTCTGCCGGCACTCCCGGAGTGCAACCCGTTTTTTTTTTACTTCCTTTGAAAATATATCTTGACAAAAACAAAAGTAAAGTATCTTCAAGCCCATATCCCGGAGAGGTAGACAAAGGCATAGCCAGAGCACCCACTACTAACTGAATGTGATAGATGGCAAGCCTATCGCAAACCGGGCACATATCCAGTCCTGGGCAACGTTATTTTATTAGAAAACTTTAAATACACATTTCCTCCTTTTTTTATTGCCTGACTAGGGTATCGACCCCGGGACCTTAAGAAGTAAAGTCCGACGCCGAACCGCTAGACCACGAAGGTGCACTACTACCTAGAAGAAAAAAAAAGAATGAGCAAAATTACAAAGTAGGTACATCCGTTTACTCTTGACGCCATGATACGAGAAAAGTAGATATTCACTTTTATATTGGAGATTACTGGATTGAATCTAAGGCAATTTAATTTTTTTTATGATATTGGTAGGCAAACAAGCAGCCGGATTTCCTGATGGTAAGAAATTCATGTCGCCTAGACACCAAAGATGGTAATGGTGCGTCGACAACCGGAAGCCGAGATTTTAGGCCTCTAGCAAAAGTAGACAAGTTTACCGGCTACCCAACCCTCCGATCTGGAACATGTCAACGGCAAGCACTGACGTTATGGCGGCAGGAATAGATAAGGCTGTGGTACCAATCTGGGCGAGTCGCAGCGAAACTCTACCACATAGAGTCACAATGTTCCCATGCTCGCCTTTTACAAGCTGCCAGGCACAGAAAGGCAGATGTCTATTCTGCAAAGGAGCCCGGATTAACACGGGTAAAATTTATTTAAATTGAATGAAGGGTATTACACAGCTCAATGACTGACGACAAGTCTTATCGTCAGTCATTGATATATAGACATATACACATACGAGATATATGTCGGATACTCTCTATAACGCCGTCTAGGTGGGTACATAATATATTTGAAAATATTACGTCATGATGATTTTGTATTAAAACTTAATGTCTTATTATCATCAAATGCAATGCCTGCAACGTTCAGTCTCTGAGAGGGTTCATACATCATTACAAATATGTTTGGGGTTTCAAAGCCAAAGGGAAAAACGGAACCCCCATAGATTCGTAATTCCTATCTCTCTGTCCGTCTCTAGATAACAGCCAACTTTTTCTCAAACTACAAGAGCCGTGCTTTTGAAACTTGGTAAACAGATGCATTCTGGAAAAAATATGAAGGTTTTCAAACAAAAATAGAAACATAACAAAACATTTTTTGATTACCCATACTTAGGACTAAAACTCAAAAAAAGTTTTGAAGTGAAAACTTCTTTAGCGGCGTTGCGCACTTTTTTGGAATGGGTAAAAGTAAAGAACCGGAGGTCGTTTTTTAATCAAATCCCTTAGTGTAGATTATCATTAATGGTCTTCAATAATGATATTGAGGTTTTTACTTTCATTTTTTTCTAAACTTATTGGTTTGAGAGGGAGCCACTTTCAAAAGGGGTAAACAATGTTACTTATAAAATAACTTCTAACCTCCCTGTAACTTCTAAAATAAGAGAACGATACAACTAAAAAATACACAATTTACATTAATGGTCGATGGTACATTACTATATAAACTTCTATCCAAAATTGGTTTGAACGGCACTTTAACACCAACACTTAAAATAGCTGTTTTCTTTCACTATCAAGAGATCATCATCATCATCATCATAGGCCTCCCCCAAAGAGCGCCACAAGTCACAGTCACCAGCCGCTTGTAACCAGCGATTCCCCGCGACTTTGATCAGATCATCAGTCCACCGTGGCCGCCACTCGAGAACCTTTCTTCCCCAGCGGTTGTCGGTTCTGCGAGCTATGTGGCCTGCCTATTGCCACTACAGCTTGCTAACTCTCTGAAATATGTCGGTTACTCTTGTTCTCTTGCGGATCACCGAATTACGGAACATATCTCGCAGAGAAACACCGAGCATAGCTCTCTCCTTAGCACGCTGAGCGACCCTAAGCTTATTTAAGAGGCCCACATTTAACGGCCAAGTCTCAGTTCCATATGTCATCACTGGTAACACACACTAGTCGAAGACTTTCGACTTCAGGCTCTGCGGTAATTTTGACAAGAAGATAGCCTTTAGCTTCCCGAACGCTGCCCATCCGAGATGGATTCGGCGGTCGACCTCTTTCTTGAAGTTGAATTTACCTAACTGAACAGCTTGACCTTTATATAGTGATCAACAACTTCAAGAATTGAGTTCCCAACTTGTACTGGTACAGGTGCAACATGAACATTGGACATGACTTTCGTCTTATCCAAGTTTATCCTACGACCCACCTATTGGGAAACTCTATCGAGATCACCGAGCATCTTGCTCAAGTCTTCCAGCGATTCCGCCATGACAACGATATCGTCAGCGAATCGAGGGTGAGTGATGTATCTACTTGCCATTGATATTTATGCCGAGACATCTTCCAGTGCAGCACTAATAAGATGAGATGGCGCTGCGTAATTTAGAAACGCGCAACCGTTTAGCTTGTTTTTATATGATATCTTTGATATTATAAAACCAATCATATTGCAGCATTGAAAAGAACCTACCGAACTCATAAAACATGATTGGCTTAGTTCTGTTACGGAACCTCTCATTACACATAGGCGAGTACGTCTCACACCACACTCACACTTGTTCGGTTTTATTTCTTATTGTTTAATTCATATAGGGATGAAACGATAATACCACTGAGGTATCGATTCTTATGCTCGATACTGGTGTCGGTTGTCAAGTATCGATACTTACTAGTATCGTATCGTTTTTGGAAAATGTTGAATGAAACCCGTAACAAATATTTGTATTCTTTATTGAAAAGTACTAATAATATTCTAACATGAAATAATAATTTACGAGTTACTTCCGACCATGAATGTCGCGGGTGAGCACTAGTACAACACGTCAGCTTCAAAATAATTTATGAAAAAAAGCCCGATTTCGTGGTGCTGCTCAAGAAAATCAACTTTTGTAAATGTCTACCGGTTTAACTTTTTTCGGGCATAGACAAACATTCTTGTCAACTGCCAAGGCTGCTAACAACACAAAACTAAGCCTATGATGCGTTCAGAAGCTTCAATTAACGATAAACATTTTTGACGTGACAACAACGTCTTAAATTAGGTTGCGGCTCGGAGTCACTCATGAAAAAGTGTAACGCCCGGTAACGTTACGATGAGTCACCGAATGAGAGAGAGGCCCGCCGGAGCGGCGAATGCCTTGCGTCTCTCTCCCACTCTTTAATAATATTCATATCAATAAATATTCTACCGAAAAAAAAGACGTTGTCAAGTAAAATCTTCGCCCGTAAAACTGACTTTACAGGCAACCATTTTTTTTATCAATGTCAAAAGATAAACATCCATTATGTTAATTTCCTTAAACTATAAAATTTACTGATATGAGTACTTTTAACCGAAACCTCCTCGATACTTCATTTCAAAGTAGCGATACTAAAATGTACTTGCTATTCGAGAAAAGTATCGTTTCATCCCTAAATTCATACGACACATACATTTAACTTATTTTTTTGTATTCGATTAATTAAAAAAAATGAAATGTATACCTACCAATGTATATCACACATCACCATACGATTTTAATAGAATTGACGAGTATCAATGAAATTGTATTCAAAGATTGCTAAATAAATTAAAAATGTGGGTAAAGCAAAACAATGACAAGTTTGGGTTTGTTTGTAGGGAGGAGGGAGGAAAGGGGGTTAATATTTTTATCCAACCAGTAATTGCTTAGGAATCAAATTTTAGACAATGTTCAGTAAAACATGCTTTCAATAAACATCAAAAAATATGAATGAATAAAAAGTGTTAACATGTATTTTGTAGTAAGACGGAATATGTACTGGTTACTACTTTTGCCAAAATAAAGTCTGTAACCTATTAACAATCTTTTAAGAATATTTTTAANNNNAAGAAGTTAAATGAAACACAATTAAATTATTTATGGCCGATGTTACTGTGCAGTCAGCAGCTTGAACGGGCCGGGGGCACAAACTACGAACAGCTACCTACCTGCAGGAACTCAATCTCATGTCAGTACACCTTACGATTGACAACTATACTCGGCGGTCACCACTATCGCACGATGGCAGGGTGATGACAAA
>NJDD01002064.1:139152-192664 GCA_002245505.1 Calephelis nemesis
GGCCTGTTTTATTTATTTAAGACAGCATATTTCCGGGGTGGGCCCATTGCTACCAAGTCTATGTCCGCCGATGGAATTAAGTGGGAATCGAGGATACTACTCAATTTTTGGTGTTATTAGACGAGATTAAATTGAAGTCAAAACTTGTTGTAAATTATATGAGTATTAACCATTCAATTGAAGTGTTCAAATACTTCCGTTGTGCCTGTTTTGAGCAAGGTATTAATGACCTACTGATATTTTGTAATATTATGTTGTAGTGGTTTCGGTATAATTTATTGTTTTGCTAAGCAAAATGTAAGACTTTCAAATTAAATGAATAAGAAGTTTTTTTTGGGAAGGGCTTCAGAAGTAACTCCACAGCAATAGAAGGACTTTACAGCCCACGTGTCGAAAACCAAAGAAAAAATTTGTTAACTGGGTCATAAAGTCGACTACATCACCAATCGTTAATTATTGATGTAAATGACGAATCAGATAATTTTAATCATTGTCTGAATAAAAATAAAATTAATATTTAAAAATATAAGTTTTGTTATTTTATAACTTTTGTTTTAGGAAATTATAAGTATAATTTAATATATTATTATCGTGCGATTATGAAGCATATTAATTCGTAGTAAATACCGATTCCGATTTTCCAGCGCAACTTAGAAAATCTATATTAGGTTTTGTTAATATTGTTTGATAATGACACGGCACTATTTATGAATTGCAAAAACTTACAACATAAAAATAGAAAAATAGGCTATAGATATCTATATATTAATACATAAATCAAAAACTGTCGACTTCTTTTTACGAAAATTGCGATTACGGAGGATTATGAAATTTGGCACACTTATAGTTTACGTGTAGGAGAAATGCAGAACGCTATTATTTTAAATGATAATGCTTAATAAAGTGCATTAATCCAAAAAATAAAATATTACACGCATTACCAAGCATTTGAACACACAAACAAATATATTGATGATAACGGTAAAAGATCACAGATGGCGCACTAACTATTCAGGAAACAAAGTAGTTGGTCTTCTTATCAATAAGATATTAAAATTTATTATAGTCAAATTTTTACCAATGGGCGACCACCAGTAGCTATAAATAATACAATCTGTGGGGACCGCTGCGAGGTACATGACAGGCTATCCGACAGCTTCATAACCGATGATCTTAGCAAGAATGTTTTTCTACAATATTCTTCTTTTATCTCGGTGATTGTTTTCCACAGATATGGAATACCTCACATATTATGTATACAAGCCGACCCGGCAAACTCCTTTCACTTGGCACTCGATATTCTGTGCCCACCTTACAGGGGTCTCAGCCTGAAGTGTGAAATGTTTGTAGGTATATGTGAGATCAAATCAAACATTTCCCTATGTTCAAATATTTCTCCAAGTACCAGATTTTAAGTTATTTGGTCACTAAATACTGAGTTGATATGTTTGTGAATTCTAAACTACAAAGCATATTATTTGAAATACGGAGCAATCAGTAAAGCACCATCTACCAATCTAAAAACGAATGAATTAAATCGAATGCGCTAGTGAATTATAGTCTAATTTACATTTTGAATTTTACATCTCTCCCACGCGAACCCCTTTACCAAAAAGGATACATAGCACCCTATAGCCTTTTTTGGAACATAAAGTATATGTACTAGTCAACTTTCGTTACTATCGGTCCGTTAGAATTATTTCATTTCGGTTATATATTTAACACATTTGATCGCCTCTGTGGCTCGCGGTCCGGCGTCGGACTTGACTTCTTGAGGTCCCGTGTGTCAAAATGTGCGATAGGCTTGACACCTATCACACTGTGTGACTCGAAATGAAATGACATTTATTTGAAATAAAATAATATTGACGTAACAAAGTATATATAAATAGATTGGCAAAATTTGCGAAAACACATATTTACCTCGTAAGGGACAGTTGTCGTACTCTGGGCAGCACCGGCCGGGCACCAAGCGAGGCAGGCAGTCGTCCCTCACGAAGCAGGCCACTCGGCGACAGACCACCTCTCCACCTTGGCAATAGCACACCTTGCAGGGCTCCGTGGCATCTACCAGTTTCTCTCCATTGCCGTATATCCGCCCGTCTAACTCGCACTCTGAAAATTGTTACAGAATATGTTCTACATTCCAGGTTTTCTGCGTAAGGTTTGTATTCCTGTTATGACAGTATTACCCGGCCGCAGTCTATGTACGTATGAAAAAAAGTTAATCCAATGGGTGCGCCGCATTGTGGCCAGGTTTGTGTGCAGTGCTGACCAGAACTGCAGTATCTAAGTCAAGTAAAAGTAGTATAGGTACTCACCACACTGGTAGGTAGGGCAGCAGTGGTCCGGGCGGTGCACAGCCTTGCAGCCGGGTCTGGGCTCGCAGCGCTGCTTGGCGCAGTGGACGTTGCCAGCTGTGCAGGTGCAGCGCTCGCAGGGGCTGGCCCCGGGGAACTCATCCCCCGGCATGTACACAACGTCACCTAACGCACAACTACCTGAAATGATCAAATATTTAAATTAAATGACTGTACACTGAAAGCAACGAAAATGACATTGAAACAAAGTGACAATAACAAAACAAGCAACAAACCGACAGCCGAAGATATTACACTCGTAAGCTGTACCAAATATCCAAAAATGTGCAAAAGGTGTTAGGATTAAGTTCGATGAAATAGTTTTACATTTAAGACTAATGTCCCATACGTACATGGGTTTTCGGTTGCCCAAGTTGGAAATCGAATTTTCGACGTCATTTAGATTTCGAAGAAATATTTTGATTAAGTTTCGTATATGTATCGTTTAAGTCCCGAGAAAAGGTGCCTTTAAAAAAAATAACATTCGAAATTCTAAAATAAGGAATGAAAGTTTGCATGGATATAGTACCTAGTAAATAATAACTAATGTATGATAATTTAAGCGTGTGAACAACCGCTATGTTACAATACTGGGTGGTATTACAACTATTTATTAACAATATTCAAAACAACATTTTAATATGAATGTATAATAAATGTTAATATGTATGAAAATCTAATTCAATCCGGATACCTAAACACCATTTGCACATTTTTGAATCAATTTGAATGAAATCAAGTGAATAAATGTGATACAATCTTTGCAATTTTGATATTGTTATGATTCTCGTCTGTAAAATGAATAATTTCCGTTTATTATATTTAAATTGACAACGTTAAAGCCCGCACTTGTACAACATTAACTGCCTTATTTATAAAAAGTAGTTAAATAACCTCCTAAACTTTGCTTAACTAATCATTTGATTAAGCCTTAAACATTGTTTAAGAATTTGTTATTCATAAAGTACATTTTGACAATGCTTAGTTAAATACTGTTTAACTTGTTAGGTTTTGGTAGAAATGTGGCTGTATGCGTATTTCTTTTGATAAAAGTGGATTAAACAATTGTCATCCGTTGTCAACATCGTTGTTTCTGAATACGGTGTCGGACATCTATAATCTCTTGCTAAAGAGTATTTCTTGTCTATAACTACCTACCTGCTAATGTGCTGGGCACTGCCTGGGCCTGGGCTATGTAACTTGTTGGCGATTTTTTAAAAATTGTGATGCCAAAGTTCAGTAATACTCGTATTGTACTACAATAAAATTAAATTTATTAGAGTAAATAAAGTTTATGCAACATAGTCACATAACATTCGAACTGATACACTGCATTTCAAAAATAATGTTTTTTAATGCATTTACATTATGATACTACTGCTAAATATAAAATTATGTCATTTCTATAATATTTTCCCCCGTGTTGGTTTCATTGTAGAATAGACCATCTGCCTTACTGTTAGACAGCGCGTAAAAGGCGATCATAGGCTTACCGTCACTAACACTGTGACTATTGACTATGAGGCTAAGATTCGCATCGCCTTCCCCGGATTATTACCACCGCCTTGCCTATTCCTGCCGCCGTAACGACAGCGCTTGCTGTTGACTTGTTCCGGTTCGGAGAATAAGGAAGCCGGTAAACTTACTTATTCTCGGTGCTTAACATCCCAGCCTCAGGTTGGAAACGCACCATTACCACCTTTGGTGTCTATAGGCGGCGTGAAATTCTCACCATCAGAAAATCTGTCTGCTTGTTTGCCTTCCAATATCATAAAAAATGCTCTGGAAAACTAGGTATTCGTTTGTTCATGGGAGCCATTGACCATTTCCATAATAAAACGTATTATTATAGTCCTACATTGTTCCAAAATCCAGCATATCCTGTCCAAATTTGTACAAACTTCAACGAATTCAAAATATTTCAATGCGTGTATTATACAAAATTCATAAGAATACACAAATATGCCATATATTGAATGGCTATTTGTTGCATTTTGTCGTTGCACATAAAATCAGCTGTTTGAAATTTAGTCAGCCATTTTGTTGTTTAAGGTTTTAAGCAATGGTCCGAGGTTGTTTAAAGTGACAGCTATTTAAGAGTATATTTAAACAAATGATTAACTCTAAACAGCATTTATGAATAAACATTTTTTTAAATTGGTGATTAAAAGTTAAACAACGTTTATGAATAAACCTGTAAGTGTTACCTCTTCCGCTCTAATTACCATTGTAATATTATGAATTTAAATTTTGTTAATACTAATTGTACCACAATTATTTTCGTTTTTGTAAATTTATAACAGTCGTGTTTATTTAAAGCACCTTATAAATGTTCCTTACAATTTTAGAAGTAATGTAGATTTTAAAAGTACGTAAGTGTCAACCTTTGGAAGCAACAATCGGCAACCGCGTTTCCCCGTGTTAGTCCGGGCTCCTTTGTAGAATAGACCATCTGCCTTCCTTGCCAGGCAGCTCGTATAGGCGAGCGTAGGCTCAGCATCACTAACACCGTGACATCTGACTAGGTGGAAGAGTTTAGCAGCGACTCGCCCGGATTGGTACCACCGCCTTACGTATTCCTGCCGTCATAACGTCATGACCTGTTCAGAGTGTAAGGTAGCCGATAAACTTACTTTTGCTCGAGGCCTAACATCCCGGCGTCAGGTTGGCAACGCACCATTACAACCTCTAGGCGGCATGAATTTCTTAACGTCAGGAAATCCGTCTGCTTGTTTGCCTTCCAATATCATAAAAGAAACCCATCATTTCGGCTCATTCTTATCGGCAACTTGGATATAGGTTAAAATTAAAAGTGCCAAGCTACAAGCGTGCGGCGACCCGGCCCCCGGCCGCTCCGATCATTACTCGGTAAAGTCACACGCACATAATATGTATATTCTGACAAAATATCGGAAATAGTTATTTGTTAATGGTTTCTAATTCGTATTTTGTTTTTGGTTGTTAGATTGGAAACAACTGTTTTCTATTTTGGTGTAGAGTTTAAGTTGCATCTATTATTTATATTAAAAGTCCAAGCTACCAAGGTAAAAAAGAGAATTACCTCCGAATTTTTTGACCCTGCAGCAATTTACATGAAACTTTAGAATTAAGCTTATCTTACCCTAATCTTCAAAATCTATTCTATTCCGACATGTGCAAATTACTCTAAGGTGTGAAAACTACCCCCTTTTGCAAAATTTCTATAACGTTATAAGTATAAGCATTTAATGAGTAGAAAAAACTTGTTTGAGCTAATTTAAAGTTGCTTATTGCTTCAATACGGTATTTATGGTTTTTTAACCCTGTTTGATGTATTTCACCCCTTTTAAAGCACCCCCTTTATAAGATATGATAATATAAAATTGTTTTTTCTGACTTTTAAAAAGACTTTTTTTCTGGATTAATTATGTTGAAATAACTCATTTTGTTTGTGTTCAACGCAAAAATTTTACATCCCCAAAAGTTCAACCCTCATAAATCATCCCTTATTTCAAAAAAAAGAAAAACAAATTTTTAGACTTATTTATTGTGAATGGATATTTGTTATGTACTTATTTGAATATTTTATTTTCATAATTTTCAAACCCTATAAACCATCCCCACACACACACACACACACACGCACACACACACACACATCACTACATACACACACGAATTCACACACATATATGCACACACATGTACACACACACACACACACACACACACACACACACACACACACACACACAAACGAACATACGACGCTCCACACCATAAAATCGGATGAAGCCAGCTGCACGGTGTTTTCTTTCGTGTTCTCCAATGTACACTTTCACTTACACTCTAAAAACTACTTTGCTCCAAAATTAAAAAAAAAGTTTTTTTTGGCCGTATCTCGGTAAATTTTCAAGCTATTTAGTGGCTCAGAACGTAGTTTTAGAGAGAATTTCATAAGCTATAAGCATACTAAAGTTTTACAATTTTTGAGCCCTTTATTTTTAAAAGGGCAAAGTTTAAAGGGTTCTAAAATGACATCAGTCATATGTTAGGGTAAGCTTTGGAAGGCCATATCTCAGTTACTTTACAAGCTAAAAGAAATAAAAAAGCAAAATGTTAAGGAAAAATCTAACTATTGTTCCTCACTCATTTTGACTTGTTTCCTATAGTTTTTCCGAAATTTTGAAAATATGAAAAAAATTGAAAATTTCGAAAATAATTTTTCGACTTTAACCATATTTTTTTTCGGAATTGTGCATTCTAAATCGTTTAAACTCTCACATATCATTGTAAATATTGCAAGTATATTGACCATGAATCATCTTAATATTGCAATTTGGGTACTATTGTTAAGGGTGAAATTGAGTTTTTTTCTAGAAAAAAATATAGATCGATTTCATTTCGGCCATAACTCTCTTACTTTTCCATTGTAGAGAGTTCTAATAACCCGCGTTTAATTACAACTTCACCGGACTATATATCGTCTTCACAAATTGTTGGTAATTTGTGTTCTCGTGTTTGAGGTTGATTACATTAGGTACATGAAATTCTATCTAAGTTCGTTAAGTAGTTTAGGCGTAAAAGGCTAACATAAAACATACATCCATCTATCCATCATCAGTCATCACAAACTTAAACAGTATAATATTATATACAATAAGATACTCAGACGCGCTGGTACGACCGTACTCACTGGTAAACCCTATTACAGAAAAGTAGGAATGTCGATTTAAAATCGATTAATCGAAGAATCGATTACAATTGATTATTCAGATCGATTTTGAACCCTGCATCAATTCAATGAATCTATTCATAAACCTCCCGAATCGGACCGATCCATTCAAAGAACTAGCGATAATATTCCTCAATTGGCTGCGGTATTTTTTTTAAATTTTTTGCTGTTGTCTTGCGCAAAAGCAACTGGTAGTACTTGGTCGATAATTTGAACGCATCATATAGTAAATATTTATTAACGCTTCCAAAGGTGGCGTTACTTGCGTTAAAAAACCATTTTATTTTTCTATCCGGCTGTCAAACCTAATCTATCTATTCTTGTGAGTGAGTTTATTTATCAAAACTATAGTGTGGATAAATATTATTTTATTTTAATTTGAAAAATAGTAAGTTTTATTAGATTGATTGTAATCGATTTATCGAGAAATGTGCGTTTGCGTTGCAGTTTGTATTTTTGTTAAAGTATTGTTATTTTTTTAGCCTAAAATGTCCACTAAAAGTGATACATGCTTTCACTTTGTAAAAAAGGGATCAAGTGGCGTATGCAAGTATATAAGTATATATGCAAGTTCGGATCAGAATCGAATACGAATCAGAAACAAACTCGAGATCGGATCAATTTAGGGAGTAAGCCCCCCAGTGGCGGACTAAGGGTGGGGCGGTGGGGGCGGTCCGGGCCTCTGGCCTTGGGGGGCCTCCAAATGGTTGCAAGTTCCCTCGATCAAATTGCAATTAAAGCGCTTTATTCATTAACGTTTTTTATGGGTCTCCCGCTAAAGTCACACAAGGTCATACAAGCATTGCATAGTGTATTGTATGTACCTTCGTAGGAGTCCTGTCAAAAACTTTAATGTATTTAAAGGGCTTAATCGGAGTTGGAGGCCCCGGATACAAATAAGTATAGCCTGTAATATAGTTACATTTTTTAAATTAAAATTACATTTACTTACTGCCTTACATTTCTAATGTCTATTTTCGTAGTTTTTTTACTTTCGGCTTTAAAATACTAAGTATAGTACAACCATCAATATAGTACATGTGGTATTTATATTATTTTATATTTAACGCGTCTACATCGTCTAATAATAGTACGGGGAATTCCCCGGACGAATGAATGAAGTAGTCAAAATGTATTTCATGGATAAGTGCATATTATTAGTCTCGTAGTTCTAGTGTAAGGTGCGATACGTTGAAATTGAGAAATACGCCCTTTCTTTTAAAAATAATTTAATTTCGTAATCATATTTAGATATATAAAGTTAATTTAGTATTAGCTAGTAATACGTTTTTGGTTTTTGTTATGATTTTGATTATTTTTCAAAAGGTATACAATGAATTAATTTAATGTTTGGGTGAACACGTTAGGTGAACAATTATTGAAGATATAAAAAAAAACCAAGCATTACGGAAGCCATTTCGACAGCACCCCTGATAAAAGTAAAACAGACCAAATGAGCAAAATTATTAGATACGTTTATAAACAATATGATATCGTGGATGTACGAGAATCTTTCGTGGGTTTCATTTCGATGTCTGGAAAAACTGCCAAGGATATGTCGAAAGGAACAGCCAAAAAAAGATGTACTTGATATTTTGTTGTGCAGGGCTCTAGGTTATAACAATGCAGCATCAATGCCAGGTATTCATGGAAATGTGCAGCAGAAAATCCAAGAAGTCAATTCAAAAGCGCCTTTCAGTCCTTGTTCGAATCATTCGTAGAATCTTTGCAGAGTCCACGCACTTTCATTTTATTCGGCATTTACGAAGAGATGGAAGTTGCTTTGTGAGAAAATAGAAAAAAAATTGAAACGTTTATCTGATATCCACTGAAACGCACATAACGAGTCAGTGAAAGTACTCAAAGAAAACAGAGAGCCAATGTTCTCGAAAATGTAAAAGATCTTTCATAAGCAAATTTAGATACAAGATCAGGAGCAAGCTTGCTATGCCAGCTATTTGTGATTTTAGCTTTTTGACTTATTTCGGCTCTCTATACTGGAAGTTAATTTGGTTACAAATATTTACAGTCCCCTAAATTGATTCTGAGTATTAGGACTTACTGGTATAGTTAACGCATCGAACGTAACTGAACACCGAAAATGGCACCGTGACCTCGTCTAAGGCTAAGATTTTCAGAGATTGAGAAGTTCTATGGACAGCTGCTGTACAATTCAACAGGACCCGTTGTTAGATTGGCTAAAGACCCTAGAGCCAAACTCACCCAACATTACATCCAAGACATCCCGGAGTCAGCCTGTACGGAATCTCAGATAGCCTTGAAACAACTAAAGAACAATGAACAAATCCTTAGCGAACACCTTGGAGCCCTCATTAAGCTCGATAGCCTCTTTAATTCGGGACGTATGCCGAGGTGCCAAGGTCCTTGGAGACTTGTCTGTTTAGCTCCCTGTACTTGCATGTCAACCAAAGACACAAACCTGTTGTTCAAATCGTCCGTTGATTCGCATCCTGCCAGGAACTCGAAGCGATTTTGAAGTTCAAGCTGAAAGTTTTGCGGGGTTTTGGCACTGGACTGGGGTTGGACGAAGCGTAGACCTTATCAGCCATGACCATTCAAGCCTTTTGTTGTTATTCAATGTGCCTCTTACCATCCTGTGATCACTGCCGGTTTTAAGCCTAATTAACATTGAACGTCATTGAATATGTGGCGTCTATCTCATTTTTTGTCAACCCATCTGGGCTAATCCAGAACTTTAACAGAAGTAAGTTGGTTGGTTCACGGGTATAGGTCGAAAGTTAAAGGGTATCTTCTTGTCCAAATTACCGCAGAGCCTAAAGTCGAGTCTCCGACTAGTCTGTGTTACCGGTGATGACATACGGACCTGAGGCTTGGCCGTTAAATGTTGGCCTCTTACATAAACTCAAAGTCGCTCAGCGTGCTATGGAAAGAGCTATGCTTGGTGTTTCTCTGCGTGATATGATCCGCAATTCAGTGATCCGCAAGAGTTCGAGAGTAACCGAAATAGTCAAGAAAGTCAGCAAGCTGAAGCGGCAATGGGCAAGCCACATTGCTCGCAGAACCGACAACCGCTGGGGAAGAAAGGTTCTCAAGAGGCGGTCCCGCTCCGGAGGACGTAGTGTTGGACGACCTCCGAAATAGTTCAGAGAGTCAGCAAGCTGAAGTGGCAATGGGCAGGCCACATTGCTCGTAGTCGGACGTAGTGTTGGACGACCTCCCACTCGGTGGACTGACGCTCTGGTCAAAGTTGCGGGGAGTCGCTGGATGCAAGCAGCTGGTGACCATGACTTGTGGCGCTCTTTGGGGGAGGCCTATGTCAAGCAGTGGACGTCCTCCGGCTGATGATAATAATAGGACTTACCAATATAAAAACCCTGGATGAATATTTAATGACCGAACGAAGTGCAATTATTGTAGAAAATGCAGTAATTTTCGGTAGTAAAAAATGCAATGATATGGATATTAAAATCGAGAGAGGAGGAAGAGGAAGAGGGAAGGAAAAAAAACTATGGTGGTTGAACTTGCTTGCGACGCTGAATTATCAATTCAAGATGAAACACAGCGGTCAATGTTTTAAAGCATAGACCGATTTATACAGAAATTGTCGCAATGGTACAAGACTATCAAACAAGTAAGCAATGTTTTCCAAATAATTGAAACAAGCTTTAGATGATGTCCTGACTGTAGCAAACTAATTAAAAATTACCTTCGATCTACAATGAATCAAGAGCGACACGTCAATCTGGTGAAGTGCTTTCGATTCATAGAAAAGTTTCAAAAGAAATTGATTTCATTGAAGGTTTTAAAGAGTTGAAGTAAAATTTAGATAAGAAAACAAAATTTATTACAAGTGTAAGGTTTATGTTACCTACATAATATATATACATATGTTACATTATGCCTTCATTTTACGTTGTTACATACTTGCATATCATCAAATACGTGTAAATAAATATATTGTTTCTTAATGGTGGTGAGTGGTAGTGGTGTGGTCTAGCGGTTCATTTGTTGGACTTGACTGCCTGAGGTCCCGGGTTCGGATCCCGGGTCGGGCAACAAAAAGAAAATTATGTGTTTTCCATTTTCTAATAAAAATAACTTTGCTCGGGATTGGATATGTGACCGGTTGGCGATAGGCTTGCCACCTATCACATTGTGGGACTTAGTGTCTTCGGCTCGTCGTGGGTGCCCTAGTTGTGCCTCTGCCTACCTCTTTGGGGATATGGACGTAAAGATACTTTTTTATTTCTTAATTCTATTACATGTTTTTTGAAAAATTATATTTACTTGTTTTCCTGTTTATAAAATTCTAATTTAAACTTGAAAGTAAAATCTAAATCAAATAGACATAATATTATGTAAAAATAAGTATAGTATATACATATAAAAATAAGTAGGCAAACATGTTTAAAATTAATAAAATATTTTTCCACTAAGAAGGGCCTCATTTCGTTATGCCGCCCCGGGCCTCTGACTGGGTTAGTCCGCCACTGATTAGCCCCCTGGGTTCGATTCCCACCTCTACCTATTCTTTCGAAGGAATATAGGCGTGTATTATGTTTATTAATTTAATAATACTTCTATTCAATTACTTGTATTTTCAGTAAATGGTCATCAATAATGTCCTGTATCTTTATTAGGCAATTAGTCATGTTTAAAATTGGTTCGATTAATCGAAAATCGATCTTTTAATGCTCGATTTAAACAAGAATCGATTCTAGTATGTCCGATTTAAATCGAATCGGAGATCGATATTTTTTAAAATGAATGACATGATTAAAGAAAAGTTTTGCGGTCTCGACAACAGGGGCCGCCCTACCATGAACGTTTAAAGCAGTATTATTTCAATCTTGCTAAATGTCTGCCTTTATAAGCAACTTTATGATATACGTCATAAGGTTGTCTTTCTCGACTGACGATTAGTATTGTTGAAATAGTACTGTTTTAAGAGCTTATGGTAACCGCCCAGGTCAGCGCCATGTCGTCAGCATGTTTGGTGTTTGCAGGTGGCGTACAGTACTTGTCACCAGAAAATTCATATATTTAATTTTTAAAAAAAACCTAACCTATTTTACATTTCATTTTACAAAAATCTATGTATTGTACGAACGAAAGCTGTTAATATTAGGATTAGAATCAGTGCACTAGATAAATACCTTCTCTGAGACCTAAATCCGCGCTGGTCACGTTGGGCAGAGGACCTGGAACAAAATAATCAGTTTTAATAAAAGAAACATAGGTGAAACATGTAGGTCAAAATCTTAATACTCTGACCCCAAATTGTAAATTATGTTATGAATAGTCAGTGAATCCAGAACATAGAATTAACAAAATTATTTTTATAAGCTCTAAGACCCAGGAATACGGATATCTATGTACATTACATTCTGTATTTTTCTGAAATCGAACCCAGCGCTTGTCCAAATCCGGTGGCATTAGACACGTGCGCTACTCGGTACGTCATCGCCAGTATTTTATCAAAACTTAAAATAACCCAAAGTAAACTTTTGTTTCGTTGCATCTGTGGCTGTAAAGACAGCGCACTCACCTGCACGTGCCCACACACACCGTCACGCTCTCCTACCGCACCTGACCGTCGCTGTCGGGTTGTAGTATCAGGGACAGACATTGGTGAGATACTTAGGTCTATGTCTTGTCACGGGACTACAAGCGAGGGCATTTCGTGCGATCCTTTGTATGTATGTCTCGTAGAGTACAACAAGCTGGTACTACAACACGATGTTTTGTAATCTTATACCTTCCAATCCGGCCGATTGAAATGTTTAACATGATTACAATAGTCTCAACAGGCCTGGAACACGTCGATACTACACGTGGACGGCGTCATTTGATGCAGCAGTATCGGCAGCAAATCATAGGAATTTTGAAAAATATAATAGTACTAGCAGTTTCACGCAGCTTCGCCTGCGTAGCTTGGCTTCTACTATACCGATTACCGATTTGGATGAAACAAATCCTATGTCACTCGTGGATAATGTAGCTTTCGAGTGGTTAAAGAATTTTTAAAATCGGTTCAGTAGTTTTTGAGCCTATTCATTACAACCAAACAAACAAACAAACAAAGTTTTCCTCTTTATAATATTAGTATGATAATAGTTATAAAAATAATAGTTATATCTTTGTTCGAGGAGCAGGAGTACGAGTTGGTGCCTAACGGTATCCACAATGGCTCGATTCCCGATGGGAACAAATATATGGAAGACGGACATCGGTGTTTGTACTTCTGCATATGGCTTAACAAATGGTAGATAGGTATATAACATACGGAGACAGGTAGGTAGTATCGTTTACCCAAGAACGCGCAACGGTCCAAATCTTCTCGCGACGAGGAGGCTTCGCACCTGCGCTCGAAATTGGCCTTCGGGGAGGAGGGCATGGGCTTGTAATTATTAATAATTACGGAGGTGCCTGACGCCACTGTGACCGCGAGGTGGTGCGTGTCGTGCCAGACTTCATACAATCTGCAGCTCTCTATTAAGTGGGATTGCACGGAAGGGGATCATGAGATCCAGTCCCAGTGCCTGGCTGCGAAGGGAAAGACACCGTGGGATTTTAGCAGGAGTCCAATATAACCCACTGCCGCCCCCAAAATTGGCGACATCCATGAGGATTTCCTCACGTTAAATAAAAAGAAATATTACTATCGTTTACTCACACGCATATCGCAGGCTTAATAATAATTCGTGATTTGTTCCCAATTTGTTTGTAAAAATGTAGAGATTTGTATATTTTAAGTGTGTATTTATTTTAATACAATAATTTATTACACAAAGTATTTTCTTTAATTTTCCTTTCACCACAAAAATTAAACCTCGAATGGACAATAGTACGTATTTGTTGTGGAGACGAGCCACTTATGTTGTGTTCCGTAGAAGCCCCCCTTCCATTAGGTACACCACCACACCGAACTCCCCACAAACACATAAGGTACTCGAGGTTTATGTAAATCTCGAAATAAGAACCACTTAATGTAATTCCCATTCAGGGAAGTGCACCGTTTTTCCTCGAAGCCATTTTGTTTTCTGTCGGCTCGTGTAACCTCGGGAGCCTTTCTCCTTGGGACTTCTCACAGAGCACGAATGAGTAATGATCCCTGTTTCCATCCCTTTAATGTCAGGCTTTAAGGTCCATTATTTCAGCCCAAACGCTCACCTCACTTGTAACATACATCACTTGTAATTTGGATGGATATGTAGAGTACAGAAGTGTAAATATAGGGTGTACACAAAAATAAAACAGCCCTTCAAATGGACGATAATCTTAGATCGCTGATTTTAAAGTACAAAAAGATTTTTTGAAGAACACTTTATTGTTTTTTAGTTAACGCTTATAATAATTGTTGTGTTTTTTAAAAATTTGACGATAAAGCAGTTCACACATTCGTACACACATATCTTTACGCATTGCCGTTCCCAACACCGACGCAACTTTACCTACTTTTCTTCTCCTTAACAATGTTTCATCACAAGTAGTTATAACGTCCAAGTCTATGATTTATAAAAACACTAGATAAGAACCCGGCTAAGCTCGGGTAAAATGTGACACAATATACATTTAGATGCAAAATGTAGGTAGATATTTCTCTAATCACCGGTTTTCAAGGAATATTAAAGGTATCAGCAAGACATAGCTTCGTATAGCTTCATTCATTGTGTTTAATATTGTGTGCCAAAGCTTTTTTTAAAATCAACATTTAAAGTAAAGTAACATAAATTAACAAAATAAATTGTAATGAGTACTTATCCGAGAATTTAGCAGAGATTATAAAGGAATATTCTCTATTACACATCACAAACCGGAACATTTATTAACTACCCAAGATGGCGACTGTGATTTGTCTGTCAACACATTAGAATTTAACATAGAATTTAACAAAATACTCGACAATCCGAATTTTGCGGATATATGTTGTCGACTCAAAATCATTATTTGCTTATGTTTTATTATTCAGGTAAGGTTTCAATCGAGTCTACCGTACCCCTTGACAAAATTATTAATATAGATTGTTGGCGGACATGACATGGCATTCGACAAATCCGGATTGTAGAGAAACATTGACCGTGTACGGGTCACCTCACATGGTACATACATGTAAATATACTTCACTACCTACATAGTATGAAACAAAATCGCTTTCCTCTGTCTGTCTCTATGTATGCTTAGACCTTTAAAACTACGCTACGTGCAATTTTTGCATTTTTTTTATAGATAAAATTATTCAAGAAGAGAGAAAATATAATATATTATCATAGAAGTTCGTCCACCCGTGCGAAGCAAGGGCATACCACGAAGGAGTACCTGCTTACTAATACACTAAAGTATCAAATATACACTACAGTACTACACTAAAGTATATATAACTATATCATAACATTCTGAGAATTCCGTTCAACGCGTAGAAACCAAACCCAAGTAGTGAGGTTTAAAAAAAACGACGACTTTCATACAAATTGACAGGAGACACACAGAAGCCAGTTATTAGATCGGGCAGGTTCAGATATCAATCACATCTGAACTTTCGTGTGATCTTCGCATCACGCTCAACGGATGAACCACTTTTGTAATTTTTTTGTGTTAGTTATTGTCTGGTTAAGGTTCTTTTGAACAGATAAAAGGGAAAATTACAGGCGAAATACCACTTCAATACATGCAAAACAATACTTTTGTTAAAACTGTAAGTAGCTGTCAAGCGATACAAAGTTCGCCGGTTCGGCTGTAGTTTCATAAATTTACTATAGACATTATAAACTTAAAGATCGAGTCTTATAACAACCTAAATTATGAGACTCCCAAACAAACAACGAAACTTTTCTATAAAATGTAGTTGGGCTGTTCCCTCGCGCTACGTTGTGCACGCGTTGGTGGGGACCGTAAAATTTTTCTTGCCACATAAAAATATTCAGTCTAAAACCTCCTGATTTTTGAAAATAGGTTGAAAATAAAGTTACTTTTATGATGTTGGAAGGCAAACAAGCAGACGGACTTTCTGATGATTAAAAATTCACGCCACCTAGAGACCCCAAAGATGATAATAGTGAGTTGCCCACTTGAGGTCAGGATGTTAGGCCTCGAGTAAAACTAAGTTTACCGGCTACCGTACCCTCTGAACCGGAACAATTCAACGGCAAACACAGACGTTATGATGCCAGGAATAGGTAAGGCAGTGGTACCAATCCGGGCGAGTTGCTGCGAAACTCTACCACCTAGTAAGATGTCAGGATGTGACGGTGACGGTAAGCCTTAGCTCGCCCTGTACAAGCTGCTAGGCATCCTTGGTCTTTTCTGCAACACCGGACTGACACAGAGAAAAGTTGTACAAAATACCGATGTAACAATTGTAACTTACGGCCAATATTAATAATCAATCCTAATCCAAAACTTGCAGTCCAAGAATGATATTTTGATCCATTTTTATGTTATTGCTTGCCAATAACATATCTGTGGACAGGATAAATATGGCAATGAGATATAGGATAGACCGGATAGAGATACATTGCTAACATTGGCCGAAAGTCAATATCAGATCGTTATATTTCTATTTGTATGAACTTCAAAACACGAAACAAACACAAGTTTCACTTAAATCAGTATTGTACCCACAAGGTCCGGGGCTACTTTCCCACTACCGTCCGCCATCAGTTGTCACCGACGGCAATTTTACAAATATTTAGAACTAGCTGCGCCCCGCGGTTTCACCCGCGTAAGTCCCAATCCCGGGGGAACTCCGGGATAAAAAGTAGCCTATATGTTATTCTGGGTCTTCAGCTACCTACATACCAAATTTCATCGTAATCGGCTTTGTAGTTTTTGCGTGAAAGAGTAACAAACATCCATACATCCATACATACAAACTTTCGCATTTATAATATTAATAGGATTTCAACTAAACCCAGTTAAACCCAACAAACACAGTAGGAGTAACATTCCTTCCAAATTATTGATCTATCGTATAACCTAATACATAGCTTACTTTCAGCCACTTTACATTTTTTATTGAAAGAATTCGTAAAAAAATAAAAGTGGATCCATAAATAAAACTTGCTATTACTGCTACTACGGAACCCTTCAACATGACTACTTTTTGCATAATATAGAAATCATTAGGTAAGTTCTTAGGTACATCTAAATGCTCTTTCACATTAATTACGCAAATCTTTTCGTATTAATTACACACTGCACGCAATTATTTTATTAGATATTACTAAATCATAAATGTAACAGCACAGTCAGTCTAAAAAAACGAAAATATCATCTTTTCATAGACAAGTACTTGCCAATTTAATAATATGATCAAAAGCTATAATACTACTTCATAAATCAAATCTATAATAATACTATAATTCAAAAGCTATAATAATACTATATACAAGAAGTTTGTTGGCCGCATGACGTTTACTGTGGTCATGTACTCCACTCATACACTTCTTTAACAAATCGAGTAATGTTATGAGCGTACATGCGAAAGGGCCCCAAGGGTGGTTTTGACTCAAGTTGGCCGAGTGGCGTGAAGTGCCATCAACCGACATTGGCGGCGACCTCGCCCTCCGAACCCCAAGTGGGACTCCGCGGACCTACCCTCAATACATCATTAGTGATGTTGACCTCAAAACGGTAAGCTGTCGTTATGTACTTTGCTTCTCAAAAGAGAGACATGCGATGTGTCGGCGGCTCCGTCGACCTCGATAGAGCGTTGAGGAAAATAACTCAAACTTGGAGACTACTCGTCCGTTACTCATCGCGTCCGATCGGTTTTACCCGAACACGTTAACTCCACGTACGAGTGTAGAAACAACATATTATCTCAACAACCTGGGACTCACTTCACTTATTTCGTTCCTGTTTTTTAAAATTTTCTAATACCTTGAGATTTTGGAAATTCTTCTTAATGTTCAAAATTTTCCCATTTTTACCTATGGACGGGTAAATATGCAGACCGTCTGTATTCCGACCTGGCAGTTCACTTATTTGTGCACCACTGTGCCCAGCTGAGGATCCACAGCCTCACTTATCCCTGCCATCATTATGAAAGTGTTTGTAATGTGGTGTTATATTTGTGATGTGTTTGTGTCAAATAAAAAAGGACGGTGTTCTTAATCTCTGTGTTATGCATAAGAAATTCACTTATGAATATGCCAATTTCACACTTATAAACAGACAACGACGATATACGGCAATTGTTACATCAACTTGAACATAAAGTTCACAAAGTACAAACGTAATGGTTTCAAATTGTATTTGTATTATGATCAAATTGATTTGTAAAGTTTCATGATCTTTCCATAATATACAATTTCTGTCACTCCCAGTGCAACGTCTAGGTTTTTTAGCTTATCTTATAATTTATAATCTGCCGCAGGACGGGACTGAAGAAGTTAAAAGAACGCAGCGGTAGAAAATGCAGCATTTTTCCTTCTACATTTCGGCAGAGTATATTAAGATTACTTCTTGTCATAGCCATTTCATTGCTATGGTCTGATTTAGAGTTACGAAAGCTCGTCAAGTAGGCAACGCAAATTTAACTTACATGCCTCAGGATGGCAACGCACCATAATTTATTCTCTAAACCTTTAGAGTATTTTTATCTGAACAACCTTTGCTCGCTAGCGTTGTAATAAGAAATTACAGATAACAAATATAGTTCGCAACCACGATACATTAGTCGATGTGTGGCGTGGGAGGTGCTCGCACATGTCGTCTCACTGCTGTGGAATGATAACAATGAGTCAATCTCAAACAAGTGGTCGGCTATGAGCTACCTCGACGGCCGACGGCTGACGGCACCGAGCGCAAACATTCCATAGTAATAATATGAGGTAGGTCTTTTTCTCTCACCAAAAGAATTTAAGTTAAGTTAATAAATAACTCAAGCCAAGTTCGCTTTCGTTGGGTTGGTACCCGTCATCTACCTGCAATAGACTAGTTCCCCAGACTAACCTTTTAAGCTAGGCTCATAAACAAGGACTTTAGACCATTAGTCAAATATTAGTTTAGATTATTGTTATTGTTATATGATCGGAGAACGAAAACCCCATTTCGTGTGGTCATTACATCTTGCCTGAAGGGATGTACCGATTTCGCATTTATTATACTTTTGTGTGGTGTTAGTATCAGAAGGTTCTTATGAAAAGAAAGAACCGGGCAAATTGTAGGGAGAAACAATAATCTATTATATAACACTGTTAGTTGTAAACGAGTAAGTAATGTAAAGATATATGAGGTTCACCGGTTCGGCTAGTTATATCTCTGGCTGAGCACTCTGCTCGCCACGTAGCCCGGTGACGTTGTAAAAGTCTTTAGACGTACACAACAGTAGTCATTTCGAAAAAAAAAAAAAAAAAAAAAAAGGCTAGTTATAAATCCTCGTTTCTCTTGGCCGTCGCCTTATGCCTGAACGGATCGTCCAATTTCGTCAATTCTTATAGTTTGTGGTAGTTATAGTCAGGAAAAGGTTCTTGTAGGAGAGAAACCAGGAAAATTGTAAAAAAAGGAAAAGCAGTACATTATTTTTTCCATACAAATTATTAGTAACTGTTAATGTCAAACGGTATGAAGTTTGCCAGGTGGTCTAGTTATATTATGTATACAAAAGAAAAAACAGGCGCATTATTTATAATTTGTCAGTTGCATAATATATTACGCGTTCCGTTTTCTTGTTGCTAAGCCACTTCAATTTCTAAATTCATTTTGTTTAATTCCTTATGTTCCCTGTAATCTATACTGTATTAATATGTGATGCCAAAACTTTGGACCCCTCTTTACGAAAATTGCTCGGACGCAGGAGCATAAAATTTAGCACACTTACAGTTTATGTGTTTGACAAATGCAGAACGCTGAAATTTTTCAATAATAGTGCTTATAAAGTCCATTAAATCAATAAACAAAACATTACCCACACTACCATGCATTCGATACACACAAACAAATAAATTGATGATAACGATAAAAGATCACAGATGGCGCATCAACTGTTCATAAAGTTTAGTAGTTGATCTTGCGAAATGAAGATAGCGTTCTTATTAACAAGATATTAAAATGCACTATGGTTGAATTTCGACCAATGGGCGTTTTTTATTTTCTGTTACATTGTTGTGTAGCTAAAGTCAATATCAATTTTCGTCATAGTTATTTAAACAATTTCCCTTTCTTTTAGATCATAACTTTAGTTCCTTATGTTCAATAAAGTGTTCCGCCTTAGTTCCATACCTCTTCTGTGGTAGGTACTAATCGTTTTGTTCACTTTTCAACCAATTATTTAATTTATACCTAACCTACACAAAACGTTCTCAGTTTTAAGCTTCTTATTTTTCTCTTGCACTATTTCATTTTCATTTCTCTCGTTGTTTTATATATTGTACTTGTTACTTAATCGATTTAGTTATTCAGTTTGTTTTCTCTTTTGTCCTTTTTATGGATGAAATGCTTGAAGCTAGTCGTTTTAAGTGTTCCTGCCTAAACAGATGAAAATATTATATTGAGGTTTAGGTTTAGTTACCATAAAATACAAGTTATTCCATTGCAAGAAAATTATTATATTTTATAGTTACACCATGTTTATTAATAACAATAGTAAGCTCGGACAATACTAGGAGAAATCAATTTTAATTATTAAGACTGTTAAAGTTTAGTATATATAAAGTCACCAAGCGAGCCAATTTTTTAGCAAGAGAAACACATCTCGAGATATTGAACATAATATACAATTGCATCACACTAACTTTGTCTCTTAATTTCATTAACAATAACTAAACACACTAAACAGTCGGAAATAACGGAATGTCCACAAGCTGCCGGCTGTCGGGTAACCGGCCGACACCCACCACGGCACGGCCGACGGCGGGCTCAGGGCCGGCTTTCAATTTAAATTCACTGTGAATCGAATTATCCGATTTTATCTTTATTTATGCACATAATTATCAGTGTTTATTTGTGTCAATGTTTGACAGATCAAATGTGTGTCGTATTTGTTTTAAGTATTTCGAGATTTATTATCTTTTGTATTAGACGTATATGAGTTAAGTCAATTCACATAAGTAAAATAAAATAGGTACATCACAACTTTAGCTAAAACGCCACAATAGTCAAGTCCTGTGTATGTCTAGGTTGGTAAACCTGCATGAACAGCCTAAAGTTGGCAACACACCGATATGCTTGTTTGCCTTCCAATACCAAAAAAAGCAAGCTTCAAACTTATGTAATTAAGCTTCCTTTTTACATTAAAGATTTTTTTTTAACTTTTTTTTCTAAATTTTTGTCTATCAATTTTTGCCACTTTATGGACACAACACAAGCCAAGTCAATATTAAAATATATCTTACAATGAAGTGAACTCATTTTGTTCACAAAACCATTCGCTATCACGCAAGGGAGGTCTAAATTTTACCGAATAACTAAATGTGAATGACACGTGTTTTTTATTTACATTTATTAAATGTTTCAAAAAACCTTTGATGTAGTGAGGTACTTCAAGTACTCATTAGAAATAAAAAGAAAGATTTCTATTTGAAATGGAACCCAAAATATAAATGTTGATCTAATATATTTGTAGTAACTACATAACATTAGAAACCATAGTAATACTTATAATAGAAATGGTGGACGGTCAAATAAGTGTATACTACTAGAAATAATTAATTAGAATACATCAATAGTTCCGACAAAATATGATATAACTTATATAACACTGCACACCTTAATTTAATGTGTCTAACATTTATGTTACAATAAGTTTGGCAATACGAAGCGGAATGAGTGTTGCCAAGTTAGATAATAGAGTTTGGAACGTACTGTGGCATCACTAAGTGCCAACATAACGAATTTGTTTCTGCGATCTACGATTCTGGGAAACGAATATTTGCGGTGATTCTATTGAGCACTACGCTATATTAAGTATGTTAGCTATCTTTTCCAGTAAAACAAAAACAAATACGATGGAACATTTTAGACTTGTCAGATTAGGGCTAGTCCGCACTGCAAACTTTCACCGCGCCATTTTTTGTCTCGCAATTCTGTAACATACTGAATTTTATACGAATATCTGCACCGGAGCTGTAAAAGTTCACGCAGCAAAAAACTAGATGATTAGCGATTTATTTCGTCGCAAAGATTAAAGTGCGCGGTTAAAATTTGCAGTGTGAACCCGGACTTAGTCTGATCACGTTCCTACACTTTTAGTTAACGCTTTCCGAGAAAAGTGTTTAGAAATGTAAACTAATTTGACAGGAATAACCGTCTTTTCTCTCTTTTGTTGAAGGAACACAGCGATAGCTTAAAGTTTGTAAATGTGCTATTATAGATTTACTACTAAAAAGTTCTATCACATCTTAAAATGATTGGGGAAAGGGATTGAATAATATACAAAAAAAATGACGGAGCTACTTTGACTGAACATTTTTAAGCCGAAAACGTTGTTATTTGTCGGTTTGTTACTACACTCTACAAAAATAATGCCGTATGGTCAAATATGGGTGACAATTCAAATTGTAAGCTTATGTAGTAGTTATTATTTATGTTATTTGATTAGATTTCATTTTAATCAGGTTTTCACTTTTGGATACGAAACGAATTCTTTATTTGCGGAAAATGTGTGTTGACTTGTGATTACAAAAAATCTTTAACATACTAACATACACACCCACTCACACACACACACACGTTAAGGTGTACAAATATTTTATGCATATTTGTATTTTGTACAAAACACAAATCTAAATAAATGTAAGACGAAAGGCGATGTCAGATACACTGTTGACATAATATTATTATCTCCACTGGACGCTCTTTGGGCCACGGGCTTCATAGAAGAGCAAAGGGTAACAACGGACAGGCGAGCACTGTTATACTTGTAACTGTCACTGTGACAATGTGACACTTGGTTGAATGTTACTTGCCCGGAGAGTAATCACCGTTACAGTATAAAATATAATGGCACTCAAATACTGTCGTACTGCCACAATTTCACACTATATTCTTACCGTAAGTGAATGCTCGCCACTGCCGTGTTCCAGCCCAAATAACATACTTATGTAAAAAGCTTGACATTCCAGCGCCATGGTGGCAACACACCATAAGCTAGTTTGGTGTGTACAGCCTACTTGTAGTTTTACCATTATGAAATCCGTCCGTTTGTTATAAACATCATAACGACCTTATAAACATCCAAGGAGACACAAAAGAACCAAAACACAATTAATATGAAAGAGTATATAGACTACCTACAATTAACGTTTGGAAACGGCTCGCTTTTACAAATATGCAGAAGGACTGTAGCGGGCTTCGCAGCCCTGGAGACCTGCCAAAAACCCTTAAAGCAGGAATGTTTTAATACTACATCAACTTTCCGCACCATGACGTCCTTAAACAACCAGGTTACAGGACAGTTTTACAACACAGGACAGTTGGCAGTTTTGTGACGTATCGTTCATTCATGTTTTTTATTCCCACTTTATTTCCCATCTTAGCGTCAATTACGACAGCCAGCAGTAAAGTATCTACGTCATACTTAATTGGCGTTCTTCAAAAGTTAATTATTGATAGCGGATTTAATATTTTTTGACAAATTGCCATTCAAAAAAATTGAAAAATGAAACATAGAAATGTTATTGTGGTTTGATTATCGTTGATGTAGGAATAGACTACCAGCTTCCCCCCTAAGGGTCCGAGCCGAGCAAGGGGATCGGCAGATCCAGCGCCGCCGGGGTAGCGGATGTGTGCGAAAGCGTTCCCGCAGCCCCGGTACCTGGCGAAGGGGTGGACACCGTAGGGTTTTGGTCGGTAAGAGTCCGACATAACCCGTCACTTCCCCCGAAAGTGACGGGTATCCATGATGGATTTCCCCACGAAAAAAAAAAAAAAAGGAATAGACTACCAGCTCAACATTGATTGATTGTCGATAACAATTTGGCGCGGACCAATATGCTATATGGAAAGGGAAGGGGGAAGACAAAAAATCTTAGACTATTTGTTTAAATCGTACAAACGAGTGTCTCAGATAAGTAGTGGAAGTGTGGCAAAAATGTAATGTAAAAAAATGTAATGTAAGCGGAAGTTGGGTTGCCTGTTATTTACCTGGGCTCCCACTTGCCAGGTATAAATTGGTATGCATGTATGTTGGCGCCAGTTACTTTCAAAGGATTGGTTAATATAAAAATATATTAAAATAATATGCGTTTTTTTTGCGAGCAGGTGGATAAGTATGGGATCGTTGGCAAAAAGCGAAAGTGGATATGACTTTAAAATTTTAAAAATCATCCATTGCCTTAAAAAATCAGGATTTTTAAGGCAACCTTTTCGATATTATTATTAATATCACTATATTTATGAGAAAACATGTTCCTTTCTATTATCAGCTCGGTTTAGGTCCGTAAGATTAAGTCCGTAGAACATTCGTTTAAAATAATGAGCAAAAATTCTTTATTCGTTGTCGCGCTATGTCGTACATAGTATGAGTCATGACGTCACCAGCCTGCGAATGCGACCGAGGTAGGTTAGATAGGTAGGAGGTAGGGAACCAGTGTTATGTTTTGTTTACGTTCTGAACATGCATCTTGTATTTTGTGTTTGACAAAAGTTATGAATTGGGTTCCTTAAATTACTAATTAGGTACTTCATAGATCGAAAGTGTTGTCGATTTCGAACCGCCTCTAAAATTTGTGGTTGGTACTTTAGATGTCACCCTGTATATTTAAGTGTCCAATGTACATTGCAAGATGTAAACAATGCAACCTGACACAGGGGACGAAAGCACCGAGGTACCTCATACACAAACTCATAGGTCATTACAAGATAACTGGATAAACCTCGATCTCATCAGCTTTCATACAAAAAATCCGCATCGAAATCTGTCCATCCGTTCCAACATTATGATGTCTCAAACACTCATACACACACTCGTCAAACTTGTAACACTTCTCTTTTTTCGCCGATGACTAAAAAGGAATGAAGCTTCGTTATCAGAACGAGGGGATGATACAGTCTGTCACGGGCCGGTCGATACTGCTCCGCCCCTCCCGACCGACATCTACCTATCGCTATCTACCGATACACAGTACATCTCTATCTGCTTTCATTTAGTTTTTATGACATAAAAAGAAATCGGCTCTGTTACGAAAAACTATTAGAAAAATACTTTATTAGTCGCCAGTCGGGCAGCAAACAAAACAAAGCCTCAAAACATAGGAACACAAAAGTTATAATTTTGACAATATTGTATTGTAAACTTCGAAGCTATCTCAGTTTTGAAGAGTCTGCTAAAACTGTATGCCGGATATAACACAACGTAATTAAAAAATGTCAGTTCAGTCGACAGAGCAGTTGCTTCGAAGTGGGAAGTGCAGGCAGGGTCAACATCTAAAGAGATAGCCACACACAAAACAGAACATTTCTGTGTATACCTATCATTTGTACACCTAGAGGAAGGCACCAAGATAGAGAACGTCAAAGGAAGTTGACATTCATGCATTTTATTTCTTCGAAATCTGTCTGTAAAATTGAGACCACACTACTACTTTCTAAATACGATGCAGGCGAAAACGCGGACGAAGGCTAGTGATAAAATAATTGACAAACCACTTAGGCAGCTACCGATTTCGCGAAGTCTCTCAGTGCTCGTCATTGTCCTATTCCATTCGAACTGTTAGAGAAGCCTGTAATTTTTTTTACGCAAAAAGTTTAATTTCATTTCAATTTAAGGCTCCAGATCAACACTTTCATAAGCTTTGGTGCTTTTAGTAAAGTCTTCTGAGGGTGATAGCATATTTACTACGGGTTTGGTGTCTATTTTATGCCTTTTAATATATTTCCCACAAAAGCCATTGTTGGCCGCGGACCATCGTCGTGCCGGTGCGTCGGAATGTCACGTTCTCCAGTAGCAGCCGGCTGGTGTGGTCACTCGTCAGTAGACACCTCGTCTAATTGAAAGATGTCAGTTGCAATGCTTACATTACAGCTTGTATATTACGTTTAGTTATGGACAATTTGTTGTTAAGTGCAGTCTGGCGCCGTTGGATTGCAAGCACTAGCAGGCGTATCATACGCCTGTAGAGAGACCCATATGCTCTTCAATATAAAGATAAATCGTTATGCATAGGAAAATTAACGTGGACGCACCTACACAGATCACTTTCTTGAATTTCTATATTTAAAATCTTGGAAAATTAAGTTTACCGATTACCCTACCATTCAAACTGACAATGGCAAACACTTACTTTACAGTAGCTAGAAAAAGAAAGGTTACGACATCAACAACGGCGAAACGTCGCAGGACTCCATCACCAAGACTGACTGGATGAAATAATAATAAACAATAAAATAATCAAGTAATTCAAATGGCCATATTAGTAAGCAAACGATGAGGTGGTCATTTCCCTGCGCATCCTAGCACTGTAAGTGTAATTACGGAAAAACCTGAGACGTGTTTGGTCCGACACGAGTCCTGCAGCTTTCCTGCCTTATTAATGTCAAAGCAATTTTCTTGTAGCCGCAGATTGTAATTGTATACTTTCTTTTGACTGTAATCTATATTTTTTTTTAATCTGAAATAAATAGATTTATTTTGAAAGGTCTGAGAATTTTTTAAGTCTGAGCACGTGATCTTAAAGCCAAAATGCGAAAGATACGCCCAAATGATAGCAAATCAACAAGTCCACGAATATAATATACGAGTAGTATGCGATATGTTTTAATAGGTATATTGGGTGACACGCCACCGCACATATAAATTTCAGTCAAACGCCTCCAGCGTACACTGTCAGCAGTATTGCGCTATGACAGCACTGACTGATAAGAGAACCCGCACTAGATCACGTCCTTCCCGACCCGTCACTCTCGACCGCCGGAGTGCTGTTATACGGACGTTTTACTTTGACACCAAAGGAACTTTTGTGTTTTAATGTCTGACTGGGAGAATTCTTATGTTCTTTTTTAACCTACTTATAAGGACAAGTAAGCCACGGCCCACGGTCGAGGCTGTCTGCGATTTCCTGTCAACTGGTGTCGTCTTCACTCCTTTTTTTGGAAGGATTACGAGCATATGAATGTCTTGATGATAAGAAACGCCAAAGGTGGTAATGGTTCGTCGCTAACCTGAGGCCGGGATGTTAGGCCTCGAACAAAAACATCGAACGGTAAGTGTACCGGCTGCACTGTAGTGCGGTTAAAATAACGAAAGCAAAAAGACAACAATTCCAAAATCTCATACTTCACGCTTAGGACCGTCCTACTTAGTCTATTTCACTGTGGGGACAGAAGTGCTCTCAACGAGCCGATCAAAGCGAAGCGTGAAGGCATTACCTAGCTTCTTTTTCTCGACCGTTTCGTCATTATTTTGAGCTTTGGTTTGGTTTATAACAATAATAATAAATAGTTAATATCAGATATCTAAGATCCAATGTGTTTATGATTTTTTTATTAGTACCTAATAACTGAAAACATTTCATAATATTGATTAAGTGTCTAATTAACGGACAGTACCCGCAGTTGGTAATCACTTAATATTAGCTCATGATGACAGAATAATTAAACATACATATGCGGAAATGATTTTTTTTTAATATTTGTAATAATTACACATATATTTTTGACAAAATAATGACTTAAGAGTTAAGACTAAGAACTTAGTAAATATAGGAAAGCAAAATAAAATTTGTATAATTATGGTTATATTAGAAAGCTTTTACCACCGAAATTGAATTTGTAAATTGTGATTAAATTGTAGGTTTTTTATGTATTTCAATCTTAACTAAATCAAACTTAATATTTGCATGCCAGTTCTTGGTTCAACAGGTTTAAAGTTCATAACTTTACTTTTATCAACACTACCAAATGTTCAATCCCTGTTATAGCAATTTTTTTTTTATGATATTGGAAGGCAACAAGCAAACGGATTTCCTGATGGTAAGAAATTTCCGCCGCCTAGAGACACCAAAAGGTGGTAATGGTGCGTTGCCAACCTGAGGCCGGGATTTTAGGCCTTGAGCAAAAGTAAGTTAACCGGCTACCTTACCCTCCGAACCGGAAGACGTCATGACGTTATGGCGGCAGGAATAGGTAAGGCGGTGGTACCAATCCGGGTGAGTCGCTGCGAAACTATACCACCTAATCAGGTGTCACGGTGTTAGTGACAGTAAGCCTTCGCTCGCCTTTTACGAGCTGCCTGGCAGGAAGGCAGATGGTCTATTCTTCAAAGGAGCCCGGACCAACACGACAAACAACAAAATAAAGAATTTGATTTGATTTGATTTGAAGACTTTTTCTGACTACCGCGAGCTCCACTTATTAATGAACTCGCTTTTTTACCTAGAACAGTCGGGAAACTATCTCCCCTAGGCTCGTAAGCGAGACACTGCAATATCGCGGTAGAGACCAATAAGCTCCAATAATATCAGACAAACAACATTTTCAGGACATGATGACCGTAGAAGACATATTAAAAATATAAAGTTTCAACTTTATCGTTCTTTATTATATAATACATATTATGTTTTGCCTGATTTCATCACCGTCTCACCAATGTTCATCAAAATCTAATATGTTACTTCCTGAAGTCCTAGAAAGCTGAAATTTGGTATGTAGGTTGCAATAAGTAAAAAGTAAGAAACCTGAAAATTTCATATTCCCCAAGACATAAATAATGGGGGTGATAGTTTTTATGAAATTCTGTGTCTTTCTAAACATTATAACTTGGGTATGGCTTATACATAACTAAATTGTCATGATACAACATCTATAGTGCAATTGTTAAACGTATACCGTGTTACTTCAAAAAATTAAACACTCGTAGAACTCACATTATACTTAATTCTGTCAAACATTTAATTCTGAACCAATCACATGTTGCTACGTCATTTACTTGTAGCATGTCATTTGTTTGATGTCAATTTTAGACGGTGTTTAATTAACCAGTCGTCTATTTTTTTATGGTAAGGCCAAATGTCGTCAATACGAGACGCAATGTAGGGTCAAGCTAGACGAGTTATACAGGATGACTGGTGAGATACCTTCAATGTTTGAGGACGTGATAGTATGCGAACATATATCATGAAATAAAATAACATAAAAATGAAATATTAAATAACTTCTTAGTAAACTTCGTACACAGTACACCGAGAGTCCAGTATTTAACTGCGGAATAATTGGACACCGCGCGGACACCGCGGTAGCGGGATGGAGGGCGGGGGTGGCGGCGGCGTGTCGTGTGCCGCGCCGCACGTGACGGAGTATAATATCCAAATTTCACTTATTTTTAGAGATATTTCGATAAAAAATTAAGCTTCTATTTTTTTTTATATCAAGTTAACGAGAATCGTGTACCGAGTACTCTCCGTAAGTATTGAAGGTATCTCACCAGTCACTCTTTAGAAAACAATTTTCAATAACTTCAATTATTCACTACATTACGTTTTTGACAAACATTCGATTTATTTGTGAGCAGAAGGCTGTAGCTCCAACACAACAACTCTTACGATACTGGTTCATGGCGTGAGTTGATTCTCCTTTTAAATTCTGCAAGTCAGACCGTCGTCGGCAAGCCAACACCACTATTTTAAAATTATCACCGAACTATTTCGATGTCGATAGTCACCAATTTCCTTCTCAAATAGAATTTAAATATTTTTTCCCCGTGTTGGTCCGGGCTCCTTTGCAGAATAGACCATCTGCCTTGCTAGCCAGGCAGCTCGTAAAAGGCGAGCACAGGCTTATCATCACTAACACCGTGACATCTGAATAGGTGGTAGAGTTTCGCAGCAACTCGCCCGGTTTGGTACCACCGCCTTACCTATTCCTGCCGCCATAACGTCATGACGTGTTCCGGTCCGGAGGGTAAGGTAGCCGGTAAACTTACTTTTGCTCGAGGTCTAACATCCTGACCTCAGGTTGGCAACGCACCATTATCATCTTTGGTGTCTTTAGGCGGCGTGAATTTCTTACCATCAGGAAATTGTTTGCCTTCCTATAACATAAAAAAAAATTAAATATATCTTTTTGTCAAATGACACTTAACGCATAGAGTGAACGGTGAGTTTCTCAAACATGAAATTCAGAACATGTGAGTGGACTTGTAGCCACGTAGTGGTCACTGCTAACGAGTTAGGTATTACCTGTGAGGACCGTTTCAGATCAGAATCTGAGTGGTAATAAGCCGGAGCCCTGCGGACTCCCGCCGCTACCCTAAGTGCGATTGGAACACAATCAACAAGATAAAGTTTCAGTGCAGGGTATTTGTCAGAGGTGACGACTTTGGGATCCAAGCTCACAGTGGTGACGAGATGTGATGCCGCGTCAGGCCATATTGTGTTGATTGCAATACATTCCGAGAGATAGCGAGGTGTCCGCTTGGTCATCGCGGCCACAGACGCCCCATGGTATGTAACTGTTTCATTTGGTTATTTGTTTAGTAATGTTTTCATACTGAATTGCGAATGAACGCTACATCCAGCACATTGCGCACATTGGCCTTGTTTCACTCTCTTACCTACACAACTAGCTTCTGCCGTTCACAATCATTATTTTTTTCCTCTCGTTCATGTGTCATCTGTATTGGTTTTTATTTAATTCTGAATCATCATATTAGTCTCATCTATTAGTTTTTGTCCATGACTTTATATACTGATGTTGGAGTTATATAGGTGTTTACTTCGTAAGCGGTTGCCGACACAATTATTATTTCAGAGAAATTTGTTTAATAATGACGTCATTATAACATGCACATGTATGTGACCGACCGTTGCGAAGATCTCAGTTTCCAGAAGGGGTGGCGGTTGTATTTTTATGTTTGTTTGAAACACTCATTATTGATCTCCTCATAATAAATTTAATACCATTTTCAAGTTTAAATATTCTCTGGGGTGGCAGGGGCACTAGCCTAAGACACTATCCTATGTGGGGGTGAAAAAATAAATCTTGGACAATTGTTTCGTGTGAGATATCAAATGAAAGGGCTTGGTTTAAATATTTCTAATGTGATATTTAAAAAAAAACATATTTTTGCCCGTGTACGAAAAAGTAGCAGAGGTACAATCAGGGTACTTAGGACTAGCCATCGCCTATCCCCAACCGGGGGTGTATCCAATCCCGGGCAACGTCGTTTTATTAGAAAATTATTAATAAAAAAATTCTATTTTATTTTATTTCCCGACCCGTGGATAGAAACGGAGACTTCAAGAAGTCAAGTCTGACGCCGGACACACATACCACAGAGGTGATACTATACCCTATCTATTACAAAAGTAAATTATCACTTGAAATTACATGAAATAAAAATAATTCATTTGCGGATTATTTGTATTAATAGGATTTTACAAAAACATTTAAGTATACCAATAATATATTCTATCACACTTTACTGTACCACCTATCACATTGTGGGACTTCTTCGGCCAGTCATGGGTACTCTGGTTGTACCTCTGCTTGCATCTTCAGGGATAAGGCGTGAACTACTTAAGGTTGCAGTAAGGTTGTATTATTGAGTAGGAACTCCCGGCAACGTAATTTTTAAACAACAATGGGCAATTAATACGAGTAAGTGTAATTAATCGAGCAAAATATGTATTTATTGTAATTGTATTTTCTCATTCATAAAAAGTAGATTCACAAAGACAATTATTTGCAAGTGCTTCCGCTTTACAGGTATTGACGATAAAACGCACTCACGTATGTAGGTGTCATAGTTATTCCGGTACGGGGGTGTAATATTTTGGCGGTATTCGTTATATGTTCACACTGAAAAGCTAAGCGAAGCCCACATTATCTCGCTACGAGGTCTAGTTACGCCGCACCAACGTTACTCACTAAACTAGTTGGCAGTTACATACGGTGGGGCGTCTGCAGGCTCGCCAGGAATGCCACCAGGCCGGCCCCTCCCCGCCCCCCACTCTAATAAGTATGGGAATCGCATGTCAAGAGCCCGCTCCTCTAATTACCAGAATACTAACTAATATACGCATATCTTCATTTATTTTTGTCTTTTATTAATTTAAACTTGCCTTTACAAAAAAAAATATTGAATTGCACTTTTACCGAGATTGCCAGAAAATCTAGTAGTCTCATATTTTTAACCGACTAAGAAAAAGGGGAAAGTTATATTATGTCCGAATCCTAAATTTTTTTATGTAAGTATGTTAATCGATTTTCCCGTTATTTCTGAGCCGATGTTAAAAATTATTTTCATGTCAAAGAACGTAGTTACGAAGTGGTTTCATTATCACCAAGGCAGGATCTGATAACGTCTTATAAAAAATGGAAATAAAAATTGAGATAAAATGTTTAATTTCTTATGTACGTGTTTGATTTAGTTATTAACATCGAAGTCTTTTTTTTGCAGTTTGCCCCGGTTACCATCAGGAGAGCGGTGTGTTTGTTCGCTGACCTCTCACATAAAAAAAAACGACAATTCACCTGTCAAATCCCAAATCCAAGTCGTAACGCGCAAAAACCTTGTTATTTGCTGGGGATCGTTTTTAATTAACCCATTTTAGTTAACCGATTCCGATATTTATAATCTAAAAGTATTTTCATCAATTCATACAACATTAGGAAGCTAATAATGTAGGGCAGATTCCCCGATAACTAGTAGACCTTGACCTCTCACCATATGACTGACTTGTCGACGACAGTCTCAACCTATTGTTGCGCACGCGCACGCACCCACTGTCACGTGTTTTTGCACGGTACAGGAAAAGTGTCTCTTCAACTGTGTGGAAAAATTCGATGTGGGTAATTGATTTGTTTGTACCGGCAAACTGCGGACATTCTGCTAAAGTCGATACAGGCTAGTCGGGTACTGGGTACTACAGTTTAGAACTCACAGGATTGGTGAATAAGGCAGACTTAAGAATCTTTAAGCAAATTTCGAATGTTATGGTACATGAGTATTAAAACACTCTCTAACAGAGAATATACCAATAAACGAGTTTAGTGGAGAAGAGTAGAAACGCGAACTCCTCCTTCCCACACTTGAACCTATAGAACGTCCGAAATTAACCCTATAATGGTGATGATATTTTTTGTTTCTACAAGTTACAATACTCGTTCCTAGAATAATACTCCTGATTAGAGAATGTAGTTCCACCAATTGCGGCACACTAGGATGCGGTGACTTTTTCACGTGCCACTTTAAAATTGCACTAGAAATGTGAGCTACAAAGTGAAAGATTATGTCACAGTCACCGACAACTCAAATATACCAACCACCATCAACAATCGAACACAATACACTTACCTACATGTTTCTAAATTTGGTAAAAAGGTATTTAAAAACGAATTTAATGCATCAAAGACTTTTTGTCCAGTTTTATTGTGTTTACAATAAGTACCTAAGTAGTATTTTTGAGTATATTTACTAATCTCTGGTATGACATAGGCCGCTTTAGCCTTAGCTGTATTTACCTACTGATAGCATTAGTGTTGGCAAACGTAGGATACGTTATTGTAATGTATGGTTGTCTTTATTATACCTATATACTTTATTTTGGTAATTATACTTTACATTTTTGCTTACGAACAAAGTATGTGAAATTACTTTATTTTTTGTACCATTGCTTTCAATACATACGTCCGCTTATATCTAGAAAAAAGGTTGAATTGGAGCATTTTTATTATAATATTTCATTTACGTTAATTGCTTCTTTAACATTTCAATTTCCAATCGCAAAGGCCAAACTACAAGTCAGATTAAATACAGATGTATTTTAAATTCAAGATTTATAATCCGAATCAACAAAACTAAAATAGATTAAAGAAAATTAACTAGCAGTTTTTTCGCGTTAGTGCGGCTCCTCTGTATAGATTAGACTATCAGTCGTCCTGTCTCGTAGGTCGTAAAAGGCGAGAAGAAACGGATCGTTACCAACAAGGTCACCGTTGGTAGAGAGTTGGAGAGACTATACAAAGTAGAAGCTATTTCGCGCCTATAAGTAGAGATCATTTTATAACGTGTTTATATGTAAGGACTTTAGTGTTTACTGCCTGGGGACGTACCAACCTAATATTACTAAAATTGAAAAAACAAAATGTTAAACGATGGAAAATACCGGTTTCTTGGAATGAAGAATCATTCCATTTTTTGTATTGTTTTGACAAACAATAATAATATCTTCTTAATTGACTACAGACTAACTTACTATACCTATAAACAAAACGTATATGAAAGTTACAACAAATTCCACAATGAGGTTTCTGATATACTTCATTATAAACTTTACTAAAGGTATCGAATCATGTACTTGTACTTTTTGTAAGATGAGAAAGAGTTTTCTCTTTGCATATTCATAAAATTCATTAAAAAACATAAGAAACACGAATATTTAGTAGGACTTTGAGGCCATATTTTTAACCTTCCGTTAGGGAGCCATAAAACGAGCGGTACCGGAGATGCAGAGTCCCAATGGCATGCAGCGATTTCCACCACGTCTGCCCATTACCCACCAGCGCAGAATATTGTTACACAAAGCGAACCTATCTCGAATACTTAACTATCTGCAAACAGCGAACCTCGCCATCAGCATGCCGCCATTGTTCCACAATTACGTGGCGCTCAAGTTATGTGATTTATCCTTCAGATAGAAAGCTTTTTAGGTCGCTACTGTTGCTAACTTGTTGGAAACGAGGTTCTCGCTGTCACTTTCACACTAAACTTATATATTTGAGTTTGATTATGATTCGTATAATGTCAAAACAGTAATAAAAAATACAAAAACATCAAGCAACTCCTAAATTAGTATATTTATTGTTTGGCTCTCGATGTATTTTTAAGTAGGTTAATGCTTTCCCACCTCACATCTGCGACCCTCAAACTTGAGCAACAATATTGACGGCACTGTACTCGTACCTACGGCGAGTATTAGCGTCTCCGTAAATTATTTGTATGACAAATAAAGACTTCATGTGCCTCTTCTGTTAGGCAAGGGTACTAAATGTTCAGACTAATAGTAACAAACGTGAATTATCGAAAGTTATGTGTAATGTTACTTATAATAAAACATCTGTAGCACACATTTCTGTAGCTTATGGTAGTTAGGGTTAAACCTAATTATATTTTAAATTTTTTTTAAATATTGAAACATAATATGTTACAAATCTTAACAATAAATCTCTATTATTTTAAAGATATTTGCACACCATAATGTGTAGTTTTTTGCACACATTTTCGACAAATAAATTTCATTTTTCAAATAATGAAACTAGCTATAAATATAAATAATTGGCTTAAAAGTTAAAGCGTATGTAATTAAATATTTTTTTTAACAATATTAAAATATTTGCACACCAAAATGTGGTAGAATATGTTGATATACTTAAATATTTTTGTAACATCTCATTTACACACATATTCCGCAAATAAATAATTTTCTTTCTTTGCAGTAAAGTAAGCAAAGTAAGCAAATTATATGCTTGTGTTGCGGGTGTTAGTCAACGATATCAATACATAGAATTACTTAATTAAATAGATGACCAGAATATTTTTAATAAACACCCAGACCCGGAAATGCAGACATATGTTCATCACACAGATGCCTGCCCCCGTCAGAAATCAAACCCGAGCCTCGCGGTTAGGCGTTGTAGTTAGGCGAGTACGCTAGCCACTTGACCAACGAAGCGGTTTTGGTGGTGGAACACTTAATATTCTTAATAGACTTCCTTAGTTCCTCGTTTCTTCGGTGTCCAAATATAATATAATGGCATATTGCAAGATTATAATTCAGATCAACACAACACAGCACACATACAAAATGTTTTGTACCCAGTACATACACATTATCTGGTATAAAACACTCACCGGCGTTGCAAACAGTCAAATGAAGAACTGATAATAGCAGGATCGTATATATCGGCGACACCATGTCGCCTCTTGACCTGGAACGAAGAAATCAATGAATTAAAGATAGAATCAAAGAAAACATATCCGGGCCGCCTTAATTGCAGTATTCGACAATGTCGTGGCCGTTTTAAGCACCTGTTCATTGGTAACGTAACATTATGACAAACAATCACTACAATGCAATAAGAAAGTGTGTGTGTGTGTATGCGTGTGCGTGGTGTGTGTGTGTGTGTGTGTGTGTGTGTGTGTGTGTGTGTGTGCGCGTGTGTGTGCGTGTGTGTGTGGTGTGTGTGTGTGTGTATGTGGGTGTGTGTGGGTGTGGGTGTGTGTATGTGTCTATTTCACCATAGCTTTTAGCGTTGACACAATAACATACTCGTTATCCTACTAAGGTATTTTAATAATTATAAATGCACGTCTTGTTTTATTTTTTACATACTTGATTACTATATTCTTATTTATTTGTTCTAAGTATAGCTATAGTTGATTGTTTTTTGTACACGATTCCTTCCATTTTATTTTCACAACTTAATTTTTTTAGGTTGGCTAGAAGAAATTTCTTTAGTTAGAAATTAGCTCGCCTTTTGTGCATTTTTACTGCTCATGTCTTTTGTGTATTTTTGTTTTTGTGTGCAATAAAGTGTTAAATAAATATACAAAAAGTCGTAGAGTTTAGTCAAGTTAAGTTTAGTAAGTGTTTAACTCCAGTTTTTTGGCAACCTCCTGCTCATCTATAGAGCCGGCAAATGGTTCGTTAAGTGCATCGGGAAAACTGCTATCAGTCAGATCAGTGTCAAAAGTGCAGAAAAATAGCCCACAATTTTTTTTATGACATTGGAAGGCAAACAAGCAGACGGATTTCCTGATGGTAAATACTTAAATATTTTTGTAACATCTAATTTACACACATATTTCCGAAAATAAATAATTTTCTTTCTTTCGTTTCCTTCTTTCTACTGTACCTACGGGACAGGGACATGACTCTGACCATGGTTGTTTAGGAACTATATTTGACAAAAATAAATGATGCCTTTTCTGTTTCTAGACAACGTAGTGACATAGTACATACATACTTGGTTCTTTTGTAGTTTTACTACGATTCAGTTCCTTGGAACACATATTTTCTGAACGGATTATTTGATGGTAATAAATAAAAATTGCCAAAATGTTGACGGCTTGTTAGTCTCAGTACATTGCACAAATAGACAATGTTGTCACATCCATGCGGTACACAAATTATCTGCTACCCACCTCAAATGTAAAACTAGCGTATCTATAGGCTAAGTGGAATTTTGATGTGCAACTGAATGGTTAAAGCTCACTCAGCATTTACCTTCGGGTTTACACATCTGTCTTTGAAGTCTTATTAAGAACCACAAAGAATTTTATACAAGTAATCATTTAATGTATTATAAGGAACTTTATAGACGAGGACGTAAATACACTTATTTAATGTAACGAAATGTGCTTGTGCATATTGTGGCCTGTAAACTGGAATGTCCGAGGTTTGTGTACGTGGGAACAGACGCAGCTCGAAGCTAAATTGCTTTATCGGGGGATCACATAACTATGTAATGATTATTACTGCATTCAGGTCTACTGTAACACGATATAAAAGGATGGCAAAAAACGCGAACGAGATGCGCCCGCGCCGCACCGGTCGCTGACCCTAGCCTAGATCCATCGCTCCTGCTGCGCCCGCTAGGGATGTACAGATATTAAAGTACTCCAAATTCCCGAACTTCAATATACCCGACACGTGTCCCAACCTAATGCTCATTGAGCGATAATAAATATATTATTGTAGGGACGGTTCAAGGGTGTGCCAATACACACATACATATAAGGTATATACACACACACACACACACATACATTTCTTTACGCTAACTTGCTTGTGGTGCAGACAGATAGTATGGATTGCCATTCACGCTATTCAGTACATACCTACAAACTCGCCAATTTCGGAGGTTCCTGTCCCATATTGATTCCATAGCTCCGATGTCACGTCTTCAGTCCATGTTTCGAGGAAGGCCATAGAATGCTTTTTTATTCTGTATATTAAAGGAGTTTCAGCGGAGAGGCGTAACTCAAAATGTCAAATGGATTGGAATTCATCGAGGCGTAGTCAGATATCATTGTCTCTCGGTTTTTTTTTCAATTTTTAAATTTAGTAGTCTACAAAAAATGTGAGCCGTCACGGGACGCCTGGCAGATGTGAAAAATCGACATTATTTTGTAAAAGTTATATGCAGAAAAGAAAAGATAGTGATAGCAACTAAATATGTCATAATGATAAAATAAAACATTACGACTTTTTTCCAGATAACGACTATTTATTGAATAAACATTTATTTACATTAAATATAAAAATTACGAATTTATTTCAAATTCACTACTGCGTATAGACCGTATGTATATACCAATATAAAGCGTGGCGACGCGTCGCCACGCCAGATACCGGTTTTACGTGCGGCTAAAGATGTTTCATATCAATAACAGACAACATTTTGTATAAAGTGGGCAAATAACTTATAATGCGACAAGTAAATATCTGATCGTACTGGGGTTATACTACGAACGCTTAAATTTCCATCTTGCTACATGTACACATATAAAAGCCATATTATACGACATAAGGTTGTTTTTCTCCGATAACAATAAGTATTACTGAAATATTATTGTAATCCCCGGATTATCTTAAGCTGATGTTCTGACTGTGAAAAAACTCAAAATATAGCTAATATCTATATAATATGTAAAAATCAATGCCACATTTCGTTGTAATCTTATAACTCAAGAACGGGCTCACCTATCCAAACCAAATGTTTAGACTTTGTTCGGACTATTTAGTAGATGGTTCATGTGAAGTTTGCATAAAATCTAACGGTTTGGTCTGGTCAATCGATTTTTCATTTATAAAACAATATTTTAACTTTTTCCATACAAACAGAACGGGAACAGAATAGCTTTTTTAAAATTTTCTAATCACTTCATCGTGAGTCGTTTTTTAAAAATTTGGGAGGTACTTAAATGTCACCATATATACGCTAACTCCAGACGGGAAAATGGTACCTAGTCTCATTCTTCAGAAAAGTCCCGTCTGCGTTGCGCGACAACGTCCCGGGACGGCTGGCGGTGGCGAATAGCGCCAGTGCCAATGCCAATATTATATCTCTGCACGAATCACGTTCCTGACTCCTGTGTTAAGTAAAATATTTTTCTAAAAAGGCCTCAGCCGCAATCCGTATAGTTGTACGGACATTTTAATTATAAGACACGTACGTCGCCTAAAGTGGAGCGTTGCCTACGAAAGGAGTTGCAAAGGCTAAGCTTTTGCAAGCGGTACAATAACTCGCCAACCGGACTTCGCCATCCTGGATGCTCGTTCGCAAATCATTTGTAACCTATTCGAGCAAGATATTAAAGTAAGTGTAAAATATTGTGTGACGTGAGATGTAGGGCGGCGGGTGTCACCGCTGGCTACAATCCGATATCGGTGTGTCCGTTATTGTAGAACATTCCGCACAGTCCGGAGGTATGATTCACGGTGTACAAATACGAGTTCTAGGAAGCTGGTTTGTTTCACGGAACGTTATAATTACTACCACGAAATGTTCTACAAAATTTTACTTTCGTTCAACTTTTATGTAAGGAAAATTATCTGTTTTTTACGATTTTCGGATGTAACAATATTTAAGCTTAACAATTATTGTGAATACCAAAATATTGACCACCTTGTCGGTCGAAGGGTTAACGTGTAGGCCTACCGCCACCAACGACCAACCGCGAGGATCGGGTTCGATTCTCGACGAGGGCAGGCATTTTAACTTGCTTATTTTTAGGGTAAGATTCAATTTGTATAATTTGTCCAGACATATTTATTATTACGCTATAAGTTTGACGTGTTTGTAGCATCACAACTGGATTTTTTCGTCTGTAAGCTGAAGTGATCGAGATGGTTCTTACTTCTTAGATACATTAAAATTTAATTAGTTAAGAGTTAATGGATATTTTCATTTTTTTGTTTTATCATTATTAATATTTTATTAATAAATATGCTCATGCATATTTATTAATAAAATTTGGTAGGTATTAGAAAAAAGTGTTTAAAATAAACTTTTTTTTTCATAAGAACCTTCTCTTGAAAACAATAAACACAGCAACAAAAGAATTAGCGAAATTATTCCATCCGTTCACGGGTGATATGATGACCATGAAAATACCTTCGACAGAAAAAACCGGTAGACCGATTTCGATACGGATTTTTGATTGAAATCTGACATGATCAAGATTGTTCTTAGAGACATTAGAAATAGGTTCGGGGGTTATTGAATTTTATTATTATTTTGTGTGTGTGTGTTTGTGTGTGATATGTCTATCTGTCTATGGCACCACAACTTTGGAACTGGTGGACCGATTTCGATACGGATTTTTGTTTGAAATCTGACATGATCAAGATTGTTCTTAGTGACATTAGAAATAGGTTCGGGGGTTAATGATTTTTTTTTTTAACAAGGTTCTTCTAAAATAGGTTTGCAAATTGTTTGTTGTTGTCCAGCACATATAGTAAAAGATATATGTATATAGAATAAATACAAGTAATAAAATTATTGTTTTTTTTAGTTCCACTTTTAACATTCAAGGTATCAGTTGTCTTAAAGGCAGCTTAATTCAAGTCGAACCATATTTTATATCGGACCTTGGTAAAACATACCAAAATGTTAGATTAAATTAAACAAACGAAATATTGTGTAGAAAGAAGTCGCTGACCGCGGCCGGGTGCCCGACCGGCAGCAATCTTCCAATCGCCAGTGTCTGTCGCCTGCTCTCAATAGGATAATTACAGGCCGGCTTTCCGTGTGAAAGTTCACCAGCGTTCCTATTGCGAGCTGGCCCAAATCATTCTTCATTTCTTCACATCATTACAATTGTCCAATCAAAATCAAAAGTTAGCGACGTGACGTATGTCGTATGGATATCTCCCTATTTGATGTATCTGGGCAAAGTCGCAGGCATTTGGTGGAATTAAATCTGAGAAAAGTGCAAACACAGCAATCGTCGAAGGAGGCTTATCCAGCTAACAATTTATTAGTTGAAACAATATTTGTTTAATCTATTTACAACTGAAAATCCTGAAAATTTTGTACATCCGGTCTATTCCAAACCCAAGTTCTTAGGGTTCAAGAAAACTACGAGGCGCTTCAAGACCAGTGAGGTCGCGCCTTCGCGCTTCGCATTGCTCGTCTCGGCGGAGGCACTCTCTTTTGCCACCTGGTACCTACCTTAAAATCAAAAGTACTAGACCGATTGTATCATAAGAGAAAAAAATTATGTTATAGCGGTTAGGGAACTATTTTGAATCACAAACATTATGAAGCAAAAATAATTATAGAACCGAATAATAAAATATAAGAGGTATAACATTTTGCACATTATCAAAATTAAATGTTGACGTTCGAAATTTGACAGTTACTGCTCTGTCTAAAAGTTTCTAAGAAAAAAACTCTAATATAACTATCTAACTGTCTTCGGGCCAATTGCATGTTCCTGGGTTAAGTTTAATAACGGGTTAAACTGTCAAACATGTACTGAATTAGTCCTATGTTAGAAGCTAACTTTGAGTTAAAAATTTAACTGAGAACCGTGCAAGTGGGCCCAAGTTAGCTTCCAAACTTGGGTTTAGTGTACGGTAGATAGGGTTAAATTTATATGAATAATTGTATAACATAAAATAATAAAACTGAATATATATGAATAACTATAAATTTTAAAGAAAGAAAAAATTTCGTCCCAGACAGGATTTGAACCTGTAACCTTTCGTAGAACCTGTAACGAATGCTCTAACCAATTGAGCTACTGAGGATTACGGGACTTGAATCCTCAGTAGCTCAATTGGTTAGAGCATTCGTCGGCTTGAGACGAAAGGTTACAGGTTCAAATCCTGTCTGGGGCGAAATTTTTTCTTTCTTTAAAATTTATAGAAATTTATCCCACGCACAGGGCAAGTGCTAAAAAAATAAAAAAATATAAAAATACGGTATATGAATAATTTGATTCATTAAAAGTTAAAATATATGTAATTAAATAGTATTTTTTATTAATATTATAATGTTTGCACACCAAAATTCGGTACAATATGGTGGTAGACTCAAATATTTTAGTAAACGTAATTTATTTGCGGAACGTGTGTGTCAGTAACACACATGCCATTTCAAGTGATTTACTTTTCTAATTGGTATGTTACAGTAGCACCTGTGCAGTTTAAAGGCCCGGCGTCGGACTGGACTTCTTGAGGTGTCCGGGCAACAAAATAAAAAAAGGAAATGTGTATTAATTTTTTCCTAATAAAAATAACGTTGCCCGGCATTGCATGTGTGCCCGGTCGGTAATAGTCTTGCCACCTATTACGTCGTGGGGCTTAGTGTCTGCTGTCAACGTCTTTAGGGTGTTCGTGGGTGTGAAAATACTTTTTTAGGTTATAGTGTAGTGTAACTTAGTGGATCGTTAAATTCAAATGAAATTATAGAATTCACAATTTCTCGTCAAAAAATGAATATGTGATACATACGATGTGACAAAACAAGAAAGACGATACGTAGTGAATCTATTGGAGTTACGAAAAGCCGACGCGACATCTCAAAGATATTCAGTTACACACAAGTGAAATAATTTTATTTGAATAATAGTATGGATTTCCACCTGACCTGACACCTGACCTAGTGACGATTTGTTTTATCAACTTCAGTGGATTGTATTAGAGGGGAAAAAATACATTTTTTCGGCTAGGGCGCTATTTTGAAAAACTTATAATTTTTCAATTTGCAGGATCTTTTAAATCTCACCACTGTCCTATTTCAAGGTGTCCTAAAAAAGATTCATTTAGCTCGCACTTATCGTCAAACCAATTGTCACTTTTGAAAAATATAAGATGAAAAGTACATATACATAGTACTAATTACGGTTACATAATGTTTTGACAACCATTAATTTAGTATCCCATCGTAGATTACCTCTACGAATTCTTGTGATCCTATCACCCGCTTGTCTCCCGCCCGTGAAACATCAACTAAATTATTTCCCCAGCGCAGTAAGTCAGGCCCGGCGCTGCAGTCACGGCAGCTTTACGCGGATCCATCGATACCATGGAGCGTTACTAACATCTGTCTGTCTGTCGCCATGACATCTATGGGCACTTGTTATTCCTGTTTGGTGTATAGAACTTTATGCGAGAGGTTTAGCTTTGTCATAGTAAAGGTTTATTCATTACCGTCAGTATATCCACCTGCTCGCTTATGCCGTGAACTGACTAAATATGAGGATCTAAATAAAACCCTCATAACATTTGAGGTGGAAACGTGACGTCATCGCTAATGACGTTGATAAGTAATGACGTCGTTGTCGCGTACATTTTTCGTTCATTAAGTAATTAAGTAAGTAAGTAATTACCATATGTAGTGCGTGCAAATTTTGCCTCTTACAAGGTAACGGAAGCAAACAATCAAATAAAAACGTCGCCGATCTTAGATTTAAATATTAAGCCTCTTGTTTGGATAAGTTTCCTAACCGAAACGTGAAACGTTGACGTTGAGAAGACAGCAAAGAGTTGTCTCAAAACTCTACCTGATCTATGTTTCAGCTGTTGCAAAGAAATAGTCAGACATGTTACACAATTCCACTTGTCCGCACTTTCCATTTATACTATTAGTGGAACAGAAGCCTCTCAGTCTCTCGCCACGCTACAGTTGTACTGAATAGAAGTGAAATTTCAACGTGAATAGTCCTCGTCGTGGCGAGCGGTCTCAAATTGAATTGATCAGCAAGTCATTATGGTTTCATATAACATGTAGCGTTCGTTATGTCCACACTGGTGTACAGACTGTAATTAGATAGGAAGGCTCTCATTCGAATCGGCGTTTTTGGAAGAAGTCTGTTAAACTGGCCGCCATACATACGTAAATAAATGTCTACATACAAATAAATATAAAAAAAACAAGTTTAGCTGACTAATAGGCACAAACAAGTAGTATTACATAGAAACAGAAATAATGTTAACCAGACCTGTTCCGGATCCAAGAGAATCGTTGCAGGAATCTTTCGCCTGTTCTGATTAACTACGCGAGGAAATAAAATACAGTTGAAAGCGAGTGACGGGTTGGTCACATCTCTACGCCACAAGAATTTTATAATACGTCTTAAGAAACTTGAAGAAGTAGGGGATTTCAATTGTGCCTTGCCAATAAAGAACGTTTTGAAAATGTCTAAATAAAAGTTTGTGCAGAAACTTATATGCTGAAATGTATACGTTTTACAGGTAAAAGGTTGACAAAACAGATATACAATGCGAGTGTGGATGGGTGTAGGTACATAAGGGTTTCCCTTTTAAGGTTGACATTTCACGATCAAGTCAAGAAACCGGCGTGTTTGTATGAAACGGGTAATGAATGTGACGGAAGCCATACAGGTTCGTCAGGAACGTGAGGTTTGACACTCGATACTATCTGCCTACCCCGTAAGGGACGTGCCGTGAAGATATGTATGCGCATTAAATACGTTAAATTAACATAAATTTAAAAAATTGATCAAACCTAAAATACGTAAAAAGCTAAAATTGTAGGATTAAATTTAGAATCAAAGTTGTTATATCAGAAAGAGACGTAGCCAGAACGGATGTAAGAGTTTTAGTTGATATGTAGTGCTGGAACATAATAGATAAGATAAGCTATTTTAAAGCGAGGTTTTCAGTCATGGTGCTAGTCTTGTTTTTGAATAATTCTGTTCTCATCCCAACGTTGTTGTATGACAGAGACAAAAGGTGTTAAAAAAAAGAAGTGACAGCAACCTCCGAAGTAAAGCAACGAAAATCATAGAAGAGCCTCTGCTAACTAACTAAAACCAAATTTTTATGAACATAAGTACCTTCTGCTTGGCAAAATTATGCAGTGTAGTTGAATTTCACTTCTACGTTTCGTGGAAGATAGAGCACCCTCTAGTCAATATTTGTCACGATCTATTCATTAGATTCGGCGAGAGTCACAGCCGGCGAACGGGCAGTCTGTCTGTTTTGATCTTCTGGACTTTTTTTAATATCTTAAATTAAATCAGTTCACTCTTATACAGATTTATTACACGGACATATCATTATGTGTTCATGAACACGTACTCTATAGAAACTGCGACTGAGACCCATCTGAAATTTGACACGAAGACACTTTAGAGTGAGCTGTGCTTCTCATATAAGCACACAGAAAAGCGCTTTATCATTATTTATAATTATTCCCTAGCACTGATGGATTCATGCATTGCCAACCTGGTTTTGGGATTTTGTCTTCCTATAAAAGTTTATCTGCACTAATCCCCCTCGTGGAATAATCTAATAATCTGAGTTGTTGGACACAGGTATCACAGGTTGGTTATAGGTAGTTATTGCAATAGTTAATGAGAATTACTTTTCAATTGATTGTAGTAAAAAATATGAAACACTTATGCAGAACCATGTACAATCAAGTGCAACGTTAGTTGTGCAGCGGTCATTGACCCGACGTACCAAAATCTGATTAAATTAGCCACACCTAGCGGTTTTGGCGCCACCGTGACATCGCGGAGAGGACCGAGAGGCGCCTGCTATAGTTTTTGTTCTTTTTTAATCAGAACTTTGATTGGAATTGCGGTGAACAGAGTTTTTGTCGCCATTGTCCGAGTAACAAGATTTCTAAGCTCTTTTGGTCTTCTTTAGAATTTCAATTGGCAACGGGCTACGACGACCCCATCGTCTACCATAGGAATAGTCTAGTCTTTTGGATTTCTTGACAATTCCACTGGTAGGTGACACTTGCTACGGCCTTTTTTATATCTATTATTATAACGTTAGTGCTCCTAAGTACTACTGATGTCGAAGATTCAATCTGCCTGGCAACTACTAACGGCATTTAATCTTTACCGCCAGGAAAACCGTCAGTTAGTTTACCTTCAAACATCATAAAAATCAGATGCGTTTAATTGAATCTTTACAGTAATTCGAGAAAAAGTCTGGAACGTAGTATTATATTTTCTTTGGTCTGGAATATTACGACAGAATTACAGGTCGCAGTGCTAGGGACAAAAAAACCAAGGATCGATTTTTGTACCCTTTCCATATGAGCTCTCTCCAGCACATAGACTTGCACTTGATATTTTTTTCGCGGAGCCCTGAACCAAAGCACCGCAATATTTGAAAAAAGATTGTTTGAACATTTTAAATAGTTAAACAATATTTGCGGCCATATTTGTCCGGACGGCGGCGTTGTTCGTTGGCCGTACACGCCGCTGTCAATATTTGAATATTGGCTAGTGACTAGTGTATATTCGGCTTCGTCTCATTTAAACTATGACTGATACATAAATTCTAAAAGATATATAACATGAAATTTTAGTGCTTTTTAGGGTTCCATTCCGTAGCCAAAGGCTAAAAACGGAACCCGTATAGATTCTTCATGTCTGTCTGTCTGTGCGTCCATATGTCCACATGTCGTTTTATGATATTAGAAGGCAAACAAGCAGACGGATTTTCTGATGGTAAGAAATTCACGATGCAATAGAAACACCAAAGATGGTAATGGTGCGTTGCCAACTTGAGGTCGGGATGTGAGGCCTCGAACAAAAGTAAGTTTACCGACTACCTTATCCTCTGAACCAGACACATCAACGGCAAGCACTGATCTTATGGCGGTAGTACTTAGTAAGTAAGGCGGTGGTACCAATCCGAACGAGGCACTGCAAAACTCTACCACTTAGACGTCACGATGTTAGTGACGGTAAGCCTATGCTCGACTTTTACGAGCTGCCTAGCAGGAAGGCAGATGGTCTATTCTACAAAAGAACTCGGATCAGCACGGGGGCCACTTTTTTCCGAAACTACATGAACTATTCTATTGAAACTAAGTGGTAAGTAGATGTATTTTGTGAACCGCAACTTTCTTTAAGGTTTGGCCTTCACGTTAGTATTTTGCCATTCGTCAAGTAGAAATTTGCATCAAATTTTATATCAATTTTGATCAATTATAATTAGTCCTCAGTCATAAGTCGTCAGTAAGTCATGTCAGGCTCTTGGGTAAAGCGGCGGCCTCATTACACAGGCTCTTGTAAGGAGATTTGTCGGCAACGAGGAAATACACGATACGCTGATTTTCTTCATGATTTTCACATTTGTGCACTTTCAGTGAACAAAATTGTACAAAATGCCACCAAAATTGACTAATTTCACTCAATATCAACACGAAATTATGAAAAAACTTCGACCATCTTTTCTCTCGATGGCGCCAAAAACCCCCAATGAGATCTTGATACGAAAATTTAAAAAATAACAATAAATTTTAGAGAATCTCCATACTTGAATCTAAAACTCAAACAATATTTTTTTCTCAAACCCATAGGTCTCCCCCTAGTTATTTCTAAAATAAGATACCGATAAAACTAAAAAGCATAGGTATATGATATACATTAGCATACATGTAAACTTAAACCGAAAATTGGTTTGAACGAGGTCTAGTATTAGATTATATTTAAAGAAGGCAATGAATATTATAATTATGTCATTTACTTTGTGTGATATGGGCATATCTCCTATTACACTAATTGTGCTAATAAATCATTATTATAATAATTTCAATAACGTAATAAATAGTGACTCGAAAGACACGTCTTGATCCATGAAGCTTTGCAATTACGTTGTTTGTAACATCACGTGCTTCTGAGGGACGTGCTAAAGGGCTACTCTCTCTATTAATGTTCCGTAGTTAACCAACTAATGTGCCGGTGAACCACTCTGCCATACAAACTAACATTAGCCCGCAGTTCCGCGACTGGCGAGCGACCACTCACCTGGCAGCTTATCTCCGCCGAGTGACTCAGGTCTGATCTCAAAACAAATAGCGTCCAATGCAACAATAAGCCATTTCATGGTTCAAAGTAATAAGATAAGAAATTGCCTTCGCAATTTGCGGTAACGTTCTTACCGATTTAAAAACCACAATAAGCTATCACAGTAGCAAATACTGATATTATCGACCGCCTCGATGGCCGAGTGGCTAGCGTACACGCCTAACTACGCCGACCAACCGCGAGGCTCGGGTTCGATTCCCGACGGGGGCAGGCATTGTGCGATGAACATTTAGATGTCTGCATTTCCGGGTCTGGGTGTTTGTTAAATTTATTTTTGTATATATTTAAGTATTTCTACGTATTAGTATCGTTGACTAACACCCATAACAAAAGCATATAATTTGCTTACTTTGGGGTTAGATTCAATTTATGTAACCTGTCCAGGGATATTTATTTATTTATTAGGAGTTGGAAGTTATTCTTCTTAATTCTATCAAGAACTGCGGGTGTAAATTTATCTATTATTTAACGTAAATCAACCAAAAGCAACCGAGCAAAATAAGAGGAAGAAGCGGTGAGGTATACCTACATTTACTTCCAGTACGCAGTTAGGTAGGTACATACACTTCAGTCGGTTTCGAATTTGGTACACCATCGTCCACGTGACCCCCAACATAACGTCTACTCTTTTTGAATCTTTCGTAGCTTTTTGAATTTTTTTTATGGCACTGTTTTGAAATAAAAAGTCAACCATAGACACCTGAGTTTTCGTGCAATTATCTAGTCAACTAAGTTTTAGTCATCCTTTGTTTGCTCATATCTTTCTATTTTCCCACGTTAATTTTATCATGATCTGACTAGTGGCTTTTGCTTTATACTTAAGGCCCCATACTCAGTCAGCCAGAAGAGCCAATCGCCGCACTCTCCCGTTCCATGATTACTATGAAATCTTGCGCTCTAAAGTACATAAATGTCTTAAGCGACAATTCACTGTTTTTGACACTATAAAAGTAGTTTGAAAAAAGTATAAAAACTGAAACACTTATCTTTTAGGTATAGTACTTATCTATGTTGATTGTAAATCTGGTGTCGATATTTTCATAATAGAAGTAGACAGTTGGGTTTTGCTTTCAAAAAAGGGTTAACTTTTTGATTTTTTTTCTTTTTCTTTGAAAATGAAATAAATCGTGTTTTGGAAGCATATTCATGTTAATTTTGTGTATTTTTGTCACCAAGATCCATGATTGCTTTGTATGAAAACAACATCATACTGCTGACGTATTTTAGCATACATGGACCCTTAACTAGCAGCCCGTGCCAGCTTCGGGTGCACAAACTACTATTTTATTACTAAGCATAACTCAAAAACCACTAGCACGTTGATGATAAAATGAAGGTATGTGGGACAATTCCGAAATCATTTGCTATATTTTTAAAACAATTCTGCCATCGCCACGTGGTACCTACCAAATGAAACAGTTGGAGTCTGTGTTCGCAGTTTCACTGTGCTGAATTATATTATCGTGTCACACAGTACGTAAGTATAATATTAGCACAGTTTTATTTTTAGTTTAAAATATGATTATTATGCACTGACAGAGTCACTTTGTTTCCAAAAACATTATAAAACCGCAGAGACAATGCCTCACTATGTTATAGTTTGTACCTTTTGAAGCCTCTTTTAATTAGTTGTGAATTTGCAAATCCACCTGGTTAAATAAACGTCATACCAAATACCTTGCGTACATACACGTAGTTGGCGTTACAACCAAAGATAGTGCGTACTTGCTGGCTCTCACATACACCTATCTAACAGTTACAATAACTAAAAAAGTAAAAGTTTAAAAAAAAATGGGTACACGTTACGTTTTAGCTAATGGCGTCTGACCTCAAACCGCTACACGAAGCTCACACTCACACAGGTGACAGGTGACAGGTGATAGATGACAGGTGACAGGTCTGACCGACATGGTTTAGCTTAGAACACAATAATTATTGACTCACTTCTTTCTTGATACCATTTGCATTGTATCGAACCATAATTTAATTACAAAAATTAAATTATTCGTTTTAAAATAAGGCTCGAAATTTTTATGTCACTACAAGTGGAAACGGCAGCGGCGCGGCCAGCCAAGTAACGGTCAGAGATGACGTCAAAATGTTATTTAATAGCAAATAAGTTCATATTTTGATTTTTCCTGTCCGTGGGGAATACCTCGGATAACACATAACAAAGCGTGGGTCATAAAATATCTGCATATCAATATTGTTGACAATTATTGTCGATTAGTTTGCTGTACCTATCCCGATACCCGAGCTCGAGTGATGTGCGACTGCGACTGCAGGTCGACAGACGAATAAAGTTAACAAAATATCTATGTTCTACTGTAGTTATGTTACTGTAATTACTGTAGTTCTAGTGTAGTTAGTTATGGGGAACTGATTAAAAAAAAATATTTTAACTTGAATTTCGTATTGTGTTACGTGAATTTTCCATATGTTTTGATAGGTAGTTATTCTGTTGTTCTTAACCAAATCCAAATAATAGACATCTTTCAAATTGATCGAGTTATAGATTGATAGTACATGATTTATTCAAATTAATTTAGCATTTTATTAAAATAAAATGGCATGTATGAATCGGAATCACCCCGAACTGAGCTACTGAGGAAACCCAGTAGCAACCAAAGAGTAGGGATATATCATATTAAGGTACTATAACGAACGTCCCGTAGTAATACTACATTTTTTACTTTAATTAATTATTTGCTTTTATACCAATTTAAACTAACGATGTCATCCGACTTCACTCGGGTAAAGGAACTTATGTTAAAAGAAATGAAAAGTTATTCAGCGACAAATGCTGTCTATACCTAGAGACCAGTGGAAGAAGCGGGAAATGAGAATGTGTGACGTAGAGGTCCGCGGTCCTCCGCGCGTCACCGACCCACCTGTGTCTACGTTTACCGTCGATTTTCCGAACGGTTATTGTTAATCTTGTTACAACTTCTTAGCTTTTCACCGAAATTGTTTATTACAAAGAGAAATCGTATTGTGGATGAAATATTTAGTTTCAGTTTCACGTAAGCACAGGGAGCAGTAGAGCGGTTCACTCAGTACATCGATATAGATGTATTGAGTGACCAAGTTTCAACTGTGTACCTGGTCTTTACAGTAAGTAGCTGTGACTTACGGACGGATGGACAGATGTTGGATCTATGAACATTCCAATTCCCCGTGTTGGTACGGGCTTCTTTGCAGAATAGACCATCTGCCTCCCTGTGCCTGGCAGCTCGTAAAAGGCGAGCATAGGCTTACCGTCACTAACACCATGACTACTAGGTTGTAGAGTTTCGCAACGACTTGCCCGGATTGGTACCACACCACCGCCTTACCTATTCCTGCCACCATAACGTCCAATGCTTCCCGTTGACGTGTTTCGGTTCAGAGGGTAAGGTAGCAGAAAAACTTACTTTTGCTCGTGGCCAAACATCCGGGCCTCAGGTTGGCAACGCACCATTACCACCTTTGGTGGCTCTAGGCGGCTTGAATTTCTTACCATCAGGAAAGTCGTCTGCTTGTTTGCCTTCCAATATCCTAAATATAAAAATCCTAAAAAGTAAAAGTGAAACAATACAATCTCACATTAATATTTCGGAATGGAATTTCACCAAGTGCCGAGGATAAAAGAATAGTGTACAATAATTTTTCAAAATTTTTCTAAATTCCCTTTCTGTCGGTCAACGTGATGATGGGGAGTGGTCGATCGATAAGTGCACTGGCAACCGCAACACGTTACTCAACAGGGGGCCGTTTCAAAGCGATGATCTCACGCAGCATGATACGTCTCGTATGTTATTGTACTAGCTGACCTTATGTTTTTTTACCGACATTTAACGCAAGTTTAAGGAAACCGTCCACATCGGCGTGCGTCACCAACCGTGGGGGCTTATGACTACCGAAACTGCTTTAGCTGGTGCATTCTACACTGGCCGTTTATAGTGTAATTTAGGTGTTTAAAGTGGCATTGGATGTATTTCTTCGCCAACGGATCGTAGTCAATAAAATAATACCTCTCGATAAAAATAAAATAATAATAAAAGTAAACAAATCATCTGATACTTGAGTTACATTTTTTTAAACAATAAAATACTTACAGACAAACGATGCTTGAGTAGAAAGATATCAAGAGATGTTTATTCAATATATGAGCACACAGATCCAAAAACACAAAGATCCACGTTCAACACACCAACCCCATAAGGGAAAAGAATTATTCAGAGGTCGTAGATCAACAGGTCGACCACAGAGGACAGAAGGACACACCTTCGTGGACATGCGAACTTTCCTTGCTCATTTACGTAACAATGCGAATGAATTGGCCTAATTAATCAATTGTACCGGTTTGGGCTTAGCATTCAACAGTTGAATTAGCAACTTATATTTTACAAATATTATGTAAAATTATCACAACGCGATGTTCTAATTGCCTTCGTAATTACTTTTTAAGTTATACAACTTTATGTTCAAATAATCTCTACCGTGGAACCTTAGATAACTGGTGTTAAGGGATCGGTAGGACACCACAGAGTTTTTGGAGTATCTATTCACAGAAAATTTAACTTAACTTTACTTTAAATTTAACTTAACTTTGTGTTTTTATAGAGCTCTATAAAAACACAAAGTTAAGTTAAATTTTCTGTGAATAGATACTACAAAAACTCTGTGGTGTCCTACCGATCCTTTATGTACGGATTCAGACTGATGGGTTATATTTTCAGAAGAGGTATACACCCTGACTTTTTAATCACCATCCAAATTTTAATATGTTGATCTTAAGTGAAAATAATTAAATACGTGTTTTTAGTATATAAATAACTAAATATAAATATTAAGATATGACATCGCAAAGTCGTCTACAAAATATTGATGTTTATGGGCAGCGCGCGCTCCGTACCTACGCGCTGAGTGCTCTGACATGCTAGATAGCTACCTGCTAGATACCTATTTTTTTTCATAAATGGACTTATCTATAGATACTTTATGCCCAGAAAAAATTTGGATGGTGATAAAAAAATCTTGCTGTATAACAAATGGTCAATGAAATTGCAAGGCGGCCCTTAAACATGCGCATGCGCACGGAAATTTCAAAATTCTGGTCATTACACTCTTTTTTGGAGGGAGTAATATCGAATGTAGAAACTAGGCATAGCGAAAACCGCCCCGGGCGGGTCTTCTACTGGTCACGCACTTCTCCGGTTCGTTTAAGTTGGAGAGAATTAATCTCTTTTCTTTTGACATAAAACTAAATTCTTAAAAACTAAAAAAACGTAATAAAAAAAATCATGATAAAAAAAACATTACTTTAAGACATCGAATTGATAAAATGGTTGCCGTCTCACCCTCAGCTGTTTTATCTCATTACGAAAAAATGTTAAATGATTTTGGAGGAAAAACAAAATATATTTATATTTATGTTCGTATTTTGTAGTCCACTGCCCAAATTTGTCTAATTACTCATGGACAATTAATTATCTATACATAGTATAAAGCAAAGTCGCTTTCCGCGTCTTTCTGTATGTATGTATGCTTATATTTTTAAAACTACGCAACGGATTTTGATGCGGTTTTTTTTCAATAGGTAGAGTGATTCAAGAGAAAGGTTTATATGTATAATAACATGCTTCATATATTAGAGAACCACTGATAATTTCAAGATTTCTAATGCGAAATCGTAAATAAACATATTTTTTTGCGCTTGCATTG
>NJDD01002064.1:202011-216463 GCA_002245505.1 Calephelis nemesis
TTGTAATTTTGATCGCCTATTTTTTTAAGAATAATATATTTATGTTGTTTTTTTAAATAATGTAATTTATAATACAATGTGTTAATTAAAGAAGTGCTACTGGTAGTGCTGCAGTAGTTTTATTATCTATATAACTAATTATATGTCCCAATTGAAAGGTTTTTGAGATGTGTAGTAGATTTAATGTTTTGAAAATGTAATTTTACTGTTTTCTATTGTTTTTTTAGATTGATCTGCTGTTTTTCTATTCACTGGGGTTGGCGACTCTGGTTGCGATGGCGGCAGTCGGTAGAGCCAGATGCGAAATGCCAGAGATAAGGTGTGCGCGTTATAGAGGTAGGTATAACGCGCACATTATAACACGAAGCTATTGTTACCTTACATACCTACAGCACAACTAATAAATATTTAGTCCGTCAATATTTTTATCGTAAGTGTTGGCACTTGGGAATAAAATCTTGCATTTACGAAGCATGTCCCGGCGCAAATGTCTTGCCGACGGCACAAATCTACCTGTCAGGTTACCCAATCATGTTAGAGGTACCAACTTGTTGGTGTACGTACCATTAATTAGCGAGTACCACTTGGTACTTGGTACATGATACCTATATGTATAACACTCCTAACGTTGAGTTATATAATATGTTCTACATGATAAAAAAATTACCACGGGACTCGAATCCTCATTAGCTCAAATGGTTAAAGCATTTGACAGCTTGAAACGAAAGGTTACAGGTTCAAATTCAGTTTGGGATTTTTTTCTTTCTTCAAAATTTTTTTATGATATTGGAAGGCAAACATGCAGACGGATTTCCTGATGGTAAGAAATTTCCGCCGCCTAGAGACACCAAAGGTGGTAATGGTGCGCTGCCAACCTGAGGCCGGGATGTTAGGCCTTGACCAAAAGTAAGTTTACCGGTTACCTTACCCTCCGAACCGGAACACGTCATGACGTTATGGCGGCAGGAATAGGTAAGGCGGTGGTACTAATCCGGTTGAGTCGCTGCGAAACTCTACCACCTAGTCAGGTGTCGCGGTGTTAGTGACAGTAAGCCTTCGCTCGCCTTTTACAAGCTGCCTGGCAGGAAGGCAGATGGTCTATTCTTCAAAGGAGCCCGGACCAACACGGGGAAAAATATGCATGTTTGTTGGCCTGTGCGACAAAAAAATTAAGGCTATTCCTCCCGCCATAATGACATGTCATGTTAGGGCCCGGAGGAAAGGTAACCGGTAGCCTTTTACAAAAGGCTTTAAATCTCGAACATAGGACAGCAACAAACCTAAAACGTCTATGGCGGCATGACACGTTTGTTTCTTTTCATCAGATGAGAGCTACGTGTTTGTCCGCTGACATCTCATATGAAAAAAGCTTGTAGTTATTTTCGAAAGAATATTGAACACTTACTTCAAACATTTTAAATAATTTTTACCAGTATAATGGATAACGTTCTAACATCCCTGGCCTGACCATCCAAAATTTCTCCGGCCTTCAATGTTCGTTCCTGTACCTACTTCTCCGATAGGGCTTGACCGATTTTCACGAAGTTTTGGGGGCATATTAAGTGGGTCTAAGAATCGCCCAACGTCTATTTTTCGTACCCCTAAGTGATAAGGGTGAGTCACCCTATTCTTTTTCTTTTATCAAATTAAAAAAAAGCAAAACAATGTCTGCCGGGTCAGCTAGTTTTATATGAAACGAACTTTTTCGGAAATGTTTTCAGTCAATTGTTAAGAAATCTGGCGCGTCTGTTAATTAAGACACATGAAACACGAAAACACTAAACTATTTTTTATCCCGATATCCCTCAACAGATAAGACGTGTCACGTGCTACAATTTGAAAAGCGGACAAACCCGTGGGCGTGAGAGAGAGTACGTCGATTATTCAACAATCATTCCCTAATTATTTGCAACTGTTGGTTAACAATGACTTTGTCATACAAAAATACGTAACATATAGATGCAGTAGTATAATCGGAAAAGCACCCGAACCAATGGCGCTCCGGTCTCGTGGACGGTCGGAGGCGACAGGTGTGCAGCACACAATCATCCACCGACGAGGTGGGTGAAACGTCACCGTCGACGATTTCCTCAGAACCAGCCTATTATGGTTGATTCTGAAGAAAATGTCAAACTGGTCTATTCTTCCCCGTCCTATTGCCGCGCGAGTAATTTGCATACAATGTCGTTGGATGGAGACGCATCCGCTGGTAGCTATTGTTCGCTGCCACCAATATAATTAACTCATGAGCAATTTACAAAAAGAAATCAAATCAAAAAGATTCTCTTGTAAAATGTTGCCAATACAATACAAAACTGCTTTGTGAAAAAGTTATTAGACGTTGTGTAGGACCAACCTTACCTCTGTAGTCTAACCTTGCAAGCTCTAAATACACAACTTTACACGTAATACAAAATGTATGGCTTGCCCGTGTTGGTACCGTCCGCGTCACTCGTCCGTACGGTGAAGAAAACAATCACCGATCATTAGTTTTCTCTGACGCTACTTATGGTTTCAAAGTGACAAAATGGTCTAGCCTTCTAGCTGTATCTATATATATAAAAATCAACTGCTGTTCGTTAGTCTCGCTAAAACTCGAGAACGGCTGAACCGATTTCGCTAATTTTGGTTTTGAATTATTTGTTCAAGTCCAGGGAAGGTTTAAAAGATAAGAAAAAGGAAAAAACTTGCGAGAAAACTAAGAAAAACAACATTTTACTTTTTCCCATACAAACTGAACAGTTGGAACGAAGTTCGCCGGGACAGCTAGTATATTATAGTTTTCATAGTGACAAAATGGTCTAGCCTTCTATATTATTACCTATAATTTGTACAAGTACAAACTAAGTTTTTGTCCTTGCGATGCTCTAAAATGCGAAACCGGTAGGGTATTTATATAGTAAGTAATCATAGGTGATACGTAAAACAGTACAACTTTTTCTTCATTTACAAATATGAATCTACTATAATATGTATCTAGTGAGGGGTTCCGTTTGTAGTCGTTCGGCTACGGAACTCTAAAGAACAAATGGTCCCGACGACATGTAGAGCGTTGAGATATACATCTCAATGGAACTCACCAATAACTTACAGTGGCACACTCAATGATTATGAACAATGAAACGTACCGCACCGTCGCATCGGTTTTGCGCACGCGACGGTGATGTAACACGAGTTGACGAGTACTGTGTGAACAATACTCGGAATGTTACTGTTTCAAACATACATGATCAACTTATTTAACACTGTTATGCAGCTATATTGGATCGACAGACATTGAGACATGTTTTCGTTATCTATACAATTCATATATTTATTATTTGAACAAAACATGAAATTCAAAAGCTTCGTCTATAAATCTTCGGCTTATTGAAAGAATTCATCAACTGCAATAAATCACTAAATAAGTTTTATTCATAATGGATTTATTTTGACATGTTCTGTAAATTGCAAAATCTCACGAATTTGTAATTAATTTACTTCAGGCGTTACGCAGCTGACTGGGAAATCCGTAACTGCAACTTTGGCAGGCAGACATTTATTAAAAATCACTAGTCTCCGTAAATCACTTTACAATTAGATAATAATTTATAAACCAGTATTAATGTAGTATTAGACATAACTAATTTTAACAGTGTAATTAACTTTTTTAATAAAAGTGTATCATAGATGACTTGTAACTAGATTTTGATGAAATTAATTTTCAGTCGTGGTGGTAAAAACAGCACGAGTACTTGAAAAACCAAATTCATTTGAGTCTGCTGGCCAACGGGTACCGACTCTTGGAAAAGTACACAGCTGCTATATAGTACAGTATTGAATTAGGCAGATTGAGAATGTGCGTTTCCTCTCGTTATCTATTATATACGTTATATATTATATTATATATTATATATGGCGTTACTAAAGTCCTTGCATTTTTAACAAAATAATAATATATAGTATACAATACAATACAAAACTCTTTATTGTGCACCAAATACAGAGAAATTTCAAATACATTAAATGAAACTTAAATTATAAGATACACAAAGACAGCCTTATCGCCAAGTCAGCGATCTCTTCCAGGCAACCCTAGAGTATGGAACAAGATTTTCAATTCAATTCAATTCATTTATTTATTTGTAGAAGTAGGTACAGTCATAGGTCTTATGAATTACATTACAAAAGAACGACTACTCCTTGCCTAGTGGCGTACAAATATTATTAAGGAAAAAGTACGTAAATTTAAGAAATAAAATTTAAAATTTGCCGGATTTACCGGAACACTGTGTAATGGTGCTCTTAAAAGTATTAACTAAAAACGTATTGGCGACGGCTGCTGTCTCTTACCATCAGAAGAGCCGTATGCTTGTTCACTATCCTCTAACATAAAAATACTAAACACTATTGTACCTACCTACCTTTAGTGGTACAATCTGGGTAACTTCAACAAGCTGAAGGCGCTTACATGTAATAGATAACAAACCTCACCCACCCGGACTCATCCTATCGATTTAAGTAATGACATATATCGCTTTATTTTGTACAGAAGTAAAAATTTGACAAGAATATTGTGTTTATTAAAAATACCCAAATTCCGAGAAATTCCAGAAATCAAAAATTCGCATAACTGGAATAAAAAAAGAACGAGAATCCAGAAATTTTAATGGAGTACCAACTGTTCTATACTTTAGGCCATGTTCTTTGAGAGTCGGTTACTAAAACGGGGATGGGATGAACTAAATAAACATTTACTTAAAATGCCATTTTAGATTTTGTAGGTATATGATTGGCAACAAAAAGAAAATTCCAATTTTCTAATAAAAAAAGTGTTGGTCGGGATTGGAAATGTGCCCGGTTGGCGATAGGCTTGCCACCTATCACGTTGTGGGACTTAGTGTCTTCGGCTGGTCATGGGTGCCTTGGTTGTGCCTCTGCCTACCTCTTCGGGGATATGGGCGTGAAGATACTTTTTTTATGATTGGCAGTTTGCTGTGGCAACAAAATAGATATTAAAAATATTACACGACAGAAGGATGTCAGCATACTCTTTATAAGAGATATAATATAAGTTGTAAGCTAAACTCTTTCCTACACTTAAAATATTAAAAAAACATTATCAACATTGGTCTAGTGGTTTCCATAAAGCAGTAACAAAGTGCCAACATTACAAGAAACAGATTTCAGCGACATCTAATCCCAATTATTATTTGCTGTGGAGATGTCCGTTGTACTAACACATCTTAGCTTCGATATTATAATCTCTAAAAGGATAGATTTATGTAAAACAGAATATCCACCGCATCGACAATAAACATCAAAAAACCGTTATACGTCGCAGAAACAGGACGGGCCGAGAAACACTGGCCTTCACCCAAGAATGTCGTAGAATAGTGCGAGCCAATGATCTCTGGTTCCTGGATTAGGAAACAGTTGGTATTGAAGGCACAATGAATTTACCGATTTCAAGCAACACACGATAGTCACACACACCAAAAGACTTTAATGCGCCGTTTACCTGGATGTTCTGGTAATCCTTAGTGAAACATTAGTAAGCATTAACGATACGTCAGTAGCACTCAGTAGTAAACGAGTCGGCGCAGACTAAACTGAATGCAGTAATGACATAGTCCAGAAAAAAATCTCTAGAGGTCGTTAGAGTCGTCGTTTCTTAACATAGCAATAACACAAACTATACCTATTAGCGAATAGTGTTTGGGCAAAACCTTGAACTTATGATAAGACATTTTTACTACACAAAATATTATGTACGTAGATATCAAAGCATCTAATTTTTCGCGGCTAAAATAAATTAGTTTTAGGGCCAATTCAATAATCCGATAAAACTTGCAACGGTCCGGTAAACAACCGACTAACTCCTACAGCAGTGAGACGTGCTTATGTATACTTACAAATTTTAGACAGAAATACTTAGATAACTTTGATGTAGTATCAAAATTTAAAAAAAACCTGAATAAACATTTAACTTTCCCTTAACATACCAAATATTTTTTTTATCGCCCAAAAACTTTTGAAAACTGTTAATTTACATTACAAAATATATAGAGTTGAGTCTCTTCCTAAATACGCATTATCGAAATACCTAAATTATTGTTACAGAAACTCAAAACCTAGATAAGTTGTAGTTCTGTAGAGAACCGAACCGTGGCTAGCGGACGACCGGCCTCCGCGGCGTGGCGCTAACAGCTGGGCCAAGAGGGCAGTAAAGGTAAGTAACAACTGCATACAAAAAATTAAAATAAAATTAATTTCGCGGTTCATTGTTTCACACAATAATGCATATAAACAGCTAGATGAGTGTACTGTCAGGTGTTTCATTGTTTTAGTTACGTTACAAGGCAACGGGGAGGTCATTACGTCAGACTCCCGTGCGCCGCCGCCGGCGCAGCCTTCGCGGTGTGCGCGCCCCCACCGGTGGCATTCGACACTCCTGCCGAACGTAGAACCGCCGTAATGTAATGCGTTTAAAAGTTGACAGTCAGTCTTTCTGTTCACTTTATACATGAAACGCTACCAATCTATACACCCTGATTTTTTAATCACTATCCAAATTTTAATATGTTGATCTTAAGTGAAAATAATTAAATACGTGTTTTTCCTTTAAGTATACCTCAATACTAAAATATTAAGATATGACATCGCAAAGTCGTCTACAAAGTACCGTACCTACGCGCTGAGTGCTCTGACATGCTAGATAGCTACCTGCTAGATACCTATTTTTTTTTCAGAAATGGACTTATTTATAGATACTTTATGCCTAGAAAAAATTTGGATGGTGATAAAAAAATCTAGCTGTATATACATAAAGTCGAATCCCCATTTCTCGTGGCGATCGAGTCATGCCTGAACGAGGGGACTAAATTGGCTATTTCTTTTTTTGTTATGTTGGTTGAACTGGTTAAATATGAACAATATTGTTCAGAGAAGGCTGTTATGACGGGAAAATTTAAAAACCAATACTCTACTTTTTTCATACAAACATTTAGTAACTGTTAATGTCGAACAATACGAAGTTCGCCGGGTCGGCTAGTATCGAAGTTAATGCAAAATATTTTATGTCCCATTTACACGTCAAGGTGGCTAAACCGCTTTTATTTAATTTTAACTTTGCAAATGATTAAGCCTTTGAAAGGATATTTTCATGGCATGATACCTACATTATATGTGCGTATGTCATAGTTATCCGTATTAAGATGTATAAATCGAAAACACAGTCGAATGTGAGACTTGTAAGTATAAGGTTGTAACATATAGTTTTAAAATCTAAAATTTAAAAAAATCTATCCATTTCGTAAAATTGTAAAACAGATGTGATTTTACATAAAAAAATCGAAAAAAATCATTAGGAAGCCGCTGAGCTCTACCTGCACATTTTTATCTAATTGTCTGTCTTATTCTTATTTGTTGATTTCTCGTTCTAGGAAAGTAATAGAATAAGATTGTTAAGATTAACATTCAAAAGAGCTCGAAGCCCGGCGCTGTATTCCGTCCCGATTAGTTTTTGTAAGCGAGGAGATAGATATTTTAAATAAATGATAGGTGTATGTTTATGCTAAAAGGTAAAGTTTTATTTTCACGGCCGTATTTCCAAAGAGACATGCAGAGGTACAACCAGGGCACCCACAGCTAGCCGAAGACACTAGTGAAGTCGCAGAATTTTAGAGGTGGCAAGTTTATCGCCAACCGGACACATGTCCAATCAAGGGCTACGTTATATTTTACAAGAAAATTGAAAAAACACATATTCTTTTGATTGCCCTACCCACAAAGCGAACACGTGACCTCAGAAAGTCAAGTCCAAGGCAAGCTTACTCTGAACGGACAAAGCCGTATGCTTAGGTTGGTATGTTGGATACTTGAATCTTCCTTATTCTAATCGGTTGAACATACGGATAATTTTCAAATTGCAATAACCTAACAACAACTCTTGATTTATGAAAGAGTACATCTACAACTTATTTGAATAACAGGCTAATGTGCGAAATTGTAGAGTTAGGTGTTTGTTAATTAATCCTTGATCCTTTGATTGAAACAAGTGCCGAAAATACATAAACTAAGTAGGTAGGTATGACAAATAAACAAATAGGTAGTACCTACGCATAAGGTATTGGTTGTCTTTGGTAAGCAAAATATAAAACTATATTCAATTAATAAATTACACTCGACTCTCCCAATGACTTGACCGAATTGGTTACCTCTTGAACTTACAGTGGATGTATTCAAGTCGGACGAGTTATACAGTTCTGAAAGTGTGTATTTGTTTGTTTGGCGCTATTTACCCAATTACCCATAATTTTGCACAAAAATAAATTCATGGCTAAAGTGTCAAAAATTCACACTCCCACGTGACCCTAATGAGCGCCCCATCACTTTTTTTTTTATTTTAAACATTTTTACAAAATTTTATCTTTTTAGTTATTTTATTTAAGATTATTATTCGTTTGTTATTTCGAATTATGAAATTTACTGAGCACTGGACGATAGAAACAGGTAATAGTATATTGTAGTTATTTTAGGCTTACTCCAAGCATCCGTCAATCGCTGAGTTCAGACAATCAAATTTAAATAAAGTCAATGCTACATTTTTACATGATGCAAATAGCACTTCTTAACCCACATAGTTAATATGTCACAGTATCTACAGTCTAGACTCTTTTGAAAACTTGTTATTTTAATATAGAGTCGACATAAAGACGTTCTCAAAACCAAACAAAAATTAAGGATGGTCACGTAAATGTGTAATTTTAAATTATGTAGTTAAAAACAACTTAAACGATCAAATTAAAAGACTAAAACTCAATCAAAAATCGGTTAGTGCCTTAGAAAGAGGTGTTCTGTTATGTATACAAAACAATATTTGATTACAAACCAATCAATGATAAAATGATGTCAAATTGATCGCATGCAAATATTTGGATGGCTATGAAATAATAAACTATATCCACTATGTACAGTGTTAACGGAAACCAACTTACCGGTACATGTTGACGATTATTTTATAACACGGGGTGTATATATTCACAGCACACACGTTTCGAGGTAGAGAGTTTAGGGCGCGGCGGCCATGTCGTGCGGTCGCGGCGGGAGTCGGGACGCGAGTGACACACACACGGCGGCGGACGCGGAGTGCGCAGCGCGGAAACGTCAGACGGCCTTCCATGCAGCGCGACCTGCATTTTGCGGATTTTGCGATCAGCTCATCACTGAGGTCAACGACATCTACCCAATTTCTAATGAAAACTTCAAGTTAGCACTTATTGTTGAAATAGGTACTTCTGCACTATCGTGTAGCCTTTTAAGGTTTCTTTATTTTGTACGATAGAGATGCTCTACCTAGAGTTAATATGGAATATGTCACACCTTAGAAACATACTCGTATTTATTCCTTCACAAAATCAAAAGAGGTAAATGCTTGGTTTAGATTTCCGATGTTAAAATGGATGTTTTTTTTTTATTTTGGATACTAAGTCACTTAAGAATCAGAGATAGGTGTTGTGTTTTGTTTGAAAAAAATTTAACCGTGGTCCTCTCTCTGTGACCTAATGGTGACAGTGGTGTGTCCTAGGGCATGTAAAATCTTTTGCTAAGGAGTATTTATATTGCTTGTGTAAAATGAAATCAATGATCAGGTACGAAAAAGATTGAAATACTATCAATAAGACGTTACTGCACAAATGCACATTTTGACTTGAAGATGTGGGATTAATCAAATACTCGTGTATTGGATTAAAACAAAACTATTGCAGGGATTTAATTGATATTATAGTTTCTTCTGAACAGTGGTCTGGTTCTAACGTTATTTTTTTATTTTATTTTATTGAGATTGAGAAATTGAAAAAACCAACAGCGTTATATTGACATTTATACAATTATTTTCAATAAAATAATAATGCTAATAACAGGTTTCCCTTATTATGTTAGGTGGCACGAACAGCAACTTAACAAATTAAGGTTTCGAAACAAATACATACACAATTAAAATTATTACCATTTCTACGTATTTTTTTAAAAAACTACACAGTATAGTATAACGACTACGAGGTATGTTTTTCAGTTTCCTATTTATAAGAAATGACACACTTGAATAAAGAACTTCCACTGATTTTACATTTTTGCTCGATTCTAGATTTGAATAACGGCCTAGAAAGATAAAACAAGTCAATGTCCCCAAAATGGGTGTTATATTATGTACGTGCAACACGCGTTAACACAGAGTTACTTGCATAATTTGTTAAGTGTGCAGGGATATGCAACATTGGAGTATGTTGGGTACGACGAAGTGGTGCGTTGAATTTCACGTTTTGCAAAAGCTCAGGTGCGTCAAGATGGCCATTCAATATGATTTGCAAGTGTTAACAGCTTATGGCTCTGACAAAAATCATTATATTATGGGTTGGCGTAATCGAAAATTGAGATAACTGACGAACTTTTCTTGGATCTTCTCAATGCAGCTCGTATATATAAAGTAACGGGGAGACCATATTAAAGAAGCATATTCCAGAATGCTTCGTGTGTATGCAAAATATACCGATTTTACGGAGTCAATATTTTTGAGGTTTTTGCATTTGCGTAAATTAAAACCTAAATTTTTATATGCTTTTGTACACACTAAGTCTATATTAGCGTTTCGCAAAATGGGGTAAGCGAACCCCTAGGGGTTCGCCATTCGACAGCAAGGGGTACGCGACAAAATTTACGTAATGGCGCTATGATGATTGGCAAGTGACAGGCACGTGCGTTACAATTGACTTGATTCCAAGACAGAATTAAAATTAAAATTATCCAAAATCACTCCTAAAATTGACAGAAAAGAAGCACACCTATCACATTAATGGTAGTAAAAAACATTTCTTTTCGCACTTAATTGTTACTTTTTGATGAAATAAAAACATATTTTTTGTGAATAATCAACTTCATTGTTTTTTTTTAGGGGGACTGAATTAGTTACTTTAATTTTTTGTAGAGGTTCGCTGTAACATGGAATCTTCAACAGGGGAACGTGGAGCTAAAAGTTTGAGAAACCCTGGTCTAAATGTTCTGAAAATAAAAGCTTTTGGTCAAACATTACCCCTAAATCGCAAACCAATTAAGCTTTATTTATAGGCAGTCCATTAAAATTACATGTAAATTGAATAGGCTTTCCTTTCCTACTAAAACTTATATGTTAACACTTTTTAACATTAATATTGATTTTGTTTTTGCATAGTATTGACGTAATGAATCTAAATCTTTTTGTAAAGCATAGCAATTTTCAATGTTAGTTACCTTGCAAAAGCTTTTTTTGTCCTCTGCATATGGAAACTGCTTAGAAGATTTGAGGCACAGGTTGATATCGAAAAGATATGAATTATAGAAAAGGGCACGAGATGTGATGCTTGTGGCACACCAGAGTATTTAATATTTTTTAATAATTTTAATCAACAAGTTACTATAACCGGATACTAACGGTTTTTTGGTCTTTCTCGCAATGAAATATTTTTTTATCCCTCTGTGTACAGTTTCATAATAATAGGTAAGAGCATTATCATTAAGCATTATCGTTAAGTATATAAGGTCCCGGGTACGATACCCGGTTTGGACAACTGAAATATGTTTTTAAAATGTTGTAATAAAAAACATGATGTTTGTCACATGTCTTTTTTATGCTAGCTCCTTGTTATCCTTATGGTAAGCCAATAGACACCATCGATGATACAGGTGCTTTGCCGTCTTGAGGCTGGGATAGTTAGCCTATTGTGTAAGTTTACCGGTTACTCCTCCAGACCGGAATGTGACTGAGTCATAACGATGTACCAAAACACCATTGTAGTGTTTCATAAGTGGCGATCGACATTGATGAAAACGGTTTCATAAAACCTCAATATAATTGTCTAAGGATATCTATGTGTACCTACATACAGGTCAGTACGTCGCAGTACGACATTTGTCCATGCAGTATAGTCCGCACTGCCCGTGGTCATACCATCACGCGTGGACGGATGAACCAACTTCCCAGTTATTTTTTGTTGTGATGGTAGGTGTCAGGAGAAGGTTCTTAAGTATAGAAAACAGGCAAATAGAAAAAAAACAGCACTTTAATATTTTTCCTACACAATCGTTTATCTACATAACTTATCTACATAAGTGATAATGTCGAGCAATACGAAGTTCTTACATAAATAACATAGAGCGGTTCACAGAATACATTTACCTATCTCAACTGTGTCGTCTTAAGACTATATAATATAAAGCTGTGACATACGGATCGGATGGACGGACAGAACGAACGATGAATCTGTAAAGGTTCGTTTTACACCATTCGGCAACGGACTCTAAAAAAATAGGTAACCTATATACCTATACGAGTCCTACTTCCCAGTGAGTAGCCGCCTGTAAAGTATTGTCGATACCGGTGATCACACCGGTATCGACAATACTTTACAGGACAATCTATCAAGATTCACCGTTGTAAAAATAATGTGTGCGTGTACTAGCGTACATTCGCAAGAAGTGAAGAAGTTAAACTTCTTGATGACGTAATTAATAAAAAATATTTTCTTATTTGCAACTTTACAGAAATTGGTTAAATAAAGTTTATTGCTAATCCCTACTCCGCGTGAGAAGGTATACTTCGAATCACGCGTGGTAAGGATAAGAACAAAGATGGCGCGTAACGGAAAAATGTGACGCGTAACGAAAACATGTTACACAATTTTTTTTTCAACCCCGATAAAGAAGTTTCACTTCAAAAAGTGTGTGTGTGTCAGCTACGACGCACGATTGGAGTTTACTCCTTACGAAATGTATCTTGCAGCACACATGTCTCCTACAGCAGATGTAGTTATGTTAATTCTTCTTAAATAAGTATCATCGCAGACATTAGAAGTGTGATCCAAATAGTCAGTATTTTGATAGATAGCGACTCCTCCTGCACGGAGACTACGAAGTATCGCGCAGGAGGAGATCCCGAGAATGAGATATGCTGTGTAATGTATTCCATCTCATTCTTTTACACGTTCAATCCTACAGATATATATATGTTTGTCTCTTTCTACGTAACGCCTTAACTTTTCGTGTACACTTGATTTTACTCCTCCTAAAATTTCCGTACCGGGCCTTATAATTCAAATCGTTTCTTAAGGAGTAAACTCCAAAACTAATACAATAACTAAGCGCGGTAAAACTACAACAACCGACTCCAACTATTTGATTAAGTAGGATCATCCTCATTGATGATTTCGAAAGATAGCAGATACTTCCGGGATTATATATTATCTACATCCTACTAGTAGTTATTTAGTTATACTTAAATAAACATCAAATTTAGTTTACATCATCAATAATTTAATTTAAGATAAAACTTTGATAAAAAATCTTTGTAAAAAATAACATTAAGAAATGCTTTGCTGTTGGTCAAGTAATCACGTAACAAACATGCAAAAGAATTAAAAACCATACACTCATACCCAAGACATAATACATCGTCTTTTGTGGTCTAAATTTGTACACCGACTTCACAAATGGAGGAGGTTCTTAATTCGTTTGTATATTTTATGTGCTACATCTTAACTTTCGTTTTTTTTACTTGAAAGTTCATGCCACCACATTGTTAATAAAATAAATTATTATCTGATTCCGGTTTTTGTTAAACCCAAACAATGGTGATTATTGAGTTGCGACTGTTGTTCTAAATTATATTTGTATTTAAGGTACACTAAAATATGTTCCGTTACATCTGTACACAGTATACACGCCGGGAGAAACCTGATGTTGTGTCTATGTCCAATGCCAATGAAATGGGTTTTGTAACGTTACCCGTCTGCGGCGAGGAGTGAGGACGACTGACGAGATGACTGAGATCCTGTTACACGGAAAACATTTCCTGCTTCAATTTACTCACCAACATGACTCATTCGTATATCTATGGTAGGAGATAAACAGTCAAAATCCCAAATTGTTTATTTGCCTATACGGTAAAATGCTGTAAACCAGCTTACAAGGGTCGACAGTCAGCAGTACCGCCTTGGCTATTTCTGCCGTCGCGGTCTTGAATTCCAGCCTGGTGTGTGGGAAAGCCGGCAATCTATAGAAGAATCCTGAAACCTCATTAACAGATTAGTGATGTGCCCGTAATATCTTCGTTATCTATGTATAAAAGTCTTGCTGGCCTATAGATTTGCCAATGTGGTTTGTGATCATAGTCATAAGATACCGATGCCCAATATAAACATACTCGTAAAAAATGTAAGATCCAACAGATAGATCGATAAAATGAATGAACCAAACTCAAGCGCCCTACAACTGTAAATAGCCGACTTCAATTTCATCGCCACGTCGCTACTTAATGTAAGGGGGCGTCCACAAATTACGTGAGATGTTTAAGGGGGTGAGGGGGTCGATTCGAATCTCACCTAATTTTACGTTGGGGAGAGGGGGGGAACACACAATCACAAAAGAATATGCTATTTTG
>NJDD01002064.1:219682-254314 GCA_002245505.1 Calephelis nemesis
CCCGTCGGGAATCGAACCCGAGCCTCGCGATTCATCGCGATGCAGTTAGGCGAGTACGCTAGCCACTCGACCAACGAGACGGTCAACACTGTGTTTTAACTAAACACTATTTGTGAACTGTCCAAAAGCCAGTACTGTGAGTAGTTTTGTATTGAATAACCTACACAAATCGTTGGAAATTTCAGCTTCTTACTTTTACGAGATGGACAGACGACCTTATGAGGGTCGCGGGGTCTCGTTGGATGCAGGCCGCTTCCATCCGGTCGAAGTGGAAGTCAATGGGGGAGGCCTATGTTCAGCAGTAGACGTCCTATGGCTGAAATGATGATGATGATGATGACTTTTTTCTTACACTGTATTAGTTTTGCAGTTTTTCATGTTAACAGTTAGTTATATGTAAAATATCTGTCACTAAACCAACTTAGTCATTCAGTTTTTTCCACTTTTTATCCATTTTTTATCTTTAAGGTTCAAAGGAGTTCTCAAAAGTTAAACTGTACGAAAATACTTATTGTATTGCCATAACATATGCGTTAATCCCTCGTAGGGAAGGTTACACCAAGTTTATTAACATGACATTTTTAATTGGCTACACAGGGATGACAAGTACAGTAGTTAGCTCGGATAATACTTGCAAGCGATTTTTATTAATAAGACGGTAAATGCATAAAAAGATATTTCCCGTTTTTAAATGTTTTTACCATTGGCATCATTGACAGGACGATGAAGCACACGAAGAGTTTAGTCGATAGGGGAAGTGGGCGGTTTCGTCAGCATTACGTCCGAGCGCGTGCGGCCTCGCCGCGTGCGCGCACGCAAGTTTCAGCGCTGCCAACGTACCAACTGCAGCTGGTTTCCATTAAACACATGCATCACTTAGACATTTTCATTGAGTTTCATAATAGTTTACATAATGTACGCATATTTCCCGTGTTTAGTTCATAATGTCATACTTAGACATACACTCAGCAACGAGATCAAATACCTACGTAATAATTAGATATTTAAAATATAAGCCCAAGAAATTTGCACGATTTCACATCGATTACGATCGTAATAAACAATAGAATCGAGACAAACTAAGGAATTCAGGGTTTTCGTACAAATATCAAAACTGTAAATATTTCTAAATATTTTTCCTTTTTGTCAGTGTTTGTTCCGCTCTACAAAAAGAAACTCGTCCAGTTAGGTGTTGTCTACCGTGTTACCAATTCCTGCGTACTAGCGACACTGTTATGCTATGTTCCGGTCTGGAGGGTATAGAGCATCGTGACGGATGCACCATGTCTGGTTGACAAATGCCTTATAATAATATATGTGACAAATACCACTACATCTTTCCCTCCAACAATTATTGAAGCTTAACTCTACCACGAGTCACGGAAGAGCGAGTAAGCCGTTGGTGAAGCAACACTTATCTTCCCACGGGTTCACATACGTCATCGCCATCATCATCCTCATTAACAGTGTCAAATTTTATCAGTCTTATGATTATAATTTAGTAGGTACATTTTAGAATCGTTGACTTACACCCTTAACATTTGCATACAATTTGTTTCCTCTGGGATTAGATTTACATAGGTAAATTTAAACATATATATCAGCAAGGCACGACCCGGGATCGAACCCGGGACCTCAAAATTTAAATTCGATGCTAGACTATTACGCCAGAGAGCCGATACTTTTAAAAACTAAATGTATTAAAAATATAAATACAGAAACAGAGACGGTGATGTTCTGACTAAACCGCTGGTGGTCAAAACGACAGACTGAGAAACCCACGAGTACGTGCCGTCCTTAGTACCACTGCCTTTTGAGTCTGGCAAAAATATAGCGAGAGCCTCTTTAGACTTTAGCGGAATATCTTCGCTATGAGACCGCGGAGACAACAATGGGATCAATCTCTGTTGAGCCAACACTCAGGCTTAAGTATTTTTGCGATTTGTCTTTCCAACCTTCGCAAGTTGAATGTCAAATGGGACAGCGATGTCAAATAATAACTCAGGAGTTTTTCTAACGGCCTTCCACCATCAGATGAGGCTTATCGGTGGCAGTGGTGCTGTTTGTGGTTATTATATTCCCCGTTTTATTTACCATTATTGTTCCCCCAGGTTGGTCGGGTCTCTAAGTTGAATGAATAACCAACTGCCTTTCCACTAAGCGAAGCAAATACCAAAGCTTCAAAGGGTTAACACTAGTGTTAGAGTGCTGTACAGGTCTTGCCCAACTAGGAATCAACCGCTTGTTCTATTCCTGCCATCTTACTGACAGTGTCCAATTCCAGTTCTGCAGGTACAGTAGCCGGTAGACTTTTTTATATGAGAGGTCAGCGGACAAGCACTCGGCTCTTCTGTTGTTAAATGACAACGGAAGCCCACAGGCAAGCGCGCCACTATCCTGTGGGCAGGAATTTTCGGCCAATCGGCCTTAATAGTTTGTGCTGTTTAGTTATATTTCTTTAAAAGTCCCTTCTAATCTTATCAAAATCAGCCAGTTACAAAGAATATAACCAACAAAAGTAAATTAAATCTTTTTAAGTAGGTACTTGACACACATAACAGCAGTAAAACTGATTCCAACAAGTGCGTGAACACTGTAGGTACACACACACACACTTGATAATATAACAGCAGTAAAACTGATTCCAACAAGTGCGTGAACACTGTACACACACACACACACACACACACACACAAAACACACACACACACACACACACACAGAGACACACACACAAACACACACACACACAGACACAAACACACACGCACACGCACACGTGTCCCTGGGATTACATCATTACACAAAAAAAGTTGGTGGCTAATATTTTATAATCAGTGCAGAAATGACGGAGACATCGATTAACCTATTTAAAAAAATACTATGGGAGTCGGACATATAACCTCCTCCTTTTTTCGAAGAGGTAAAAATACGAAAAGACTTTCCTGACCTACCGGAAATTCTGCTATGCTCATGAAACTAATGCCTATCATTGGAATCGCAACACTTTGCAGTCATCGATCGGGCAGTTAGACATACGTAACAGCTAAACATACAAAATAGTTAACTGTGCCCCGCGGCGCTGCCCGAGTGTTTTTTTTATAATAATTACACTCCCTTATATTTGAAGTTGTACCAAAAATATTTTTATATTTCGATATTTTTTATATTTTTCATTTCTGATGTGCTTAACAAAGAAGTTTGTTTAAAATTGATGTAATTTCAATTATGTATAGATGATCTGCGACTCTGGCTAGGCACGTACAAACCTTTTTACTTTTTTCGTCAAGAATGTTTTGAATCGCAATTGGCCGATTTTAATTAAAACTTTGACCTTACTGATCTAGTAGACTTGCCATGAATTTATGGAAGAGTAGGATTTTAAAAATTGGCAAAGTGATAGAAGAACCTAAGTCATATATCTCAATCGTTTTTTCTGCACCATTATTTTATTTTCCAAGAGTATGTCAGTCGCGGGCTACCGTGAAAAATTGTAGCCCTCAGCCCAACTTCTGAACTGCTGAAATCAGGCGAAATTTAGTTTATTTATTACTAACACAGTGACTTCGACTAGGCAACAGAATTGTTCGCGAAACGCCCGGAGGCGTCTCTGTCTTACCTATTCCTGTAACCAATACGTCAGTGCATAACATAGTTGTATTTCAGTCAGGACTGGATAGCCGTTAATTTTACTTTTAAAGCAGGGCTAATGCTCATTCCATGTATATTTCTTGGCGCCAAAAATCCGTCTTTTTCGCTTTTAACGAATCGAGTTTTTAACAGCTTCTTTTAAGGTTATATAGCAAATGTAAAATATGTAGTTTATTTATCTGTACACCAAGTGTACTTATTTCATTTATTACTTTCCTTTTACGGATTGGCTAGAAGAAATTTATTTTATTAGAGACTAGCAGTTTTACGCAGCTTCGCCTGCGTAACTTGGCTTCTACTATACCGATTTGGATGAAACAAAGCCTATGTCACTCGTGGATAATGTAGCTTTCGAATGGTGAATGAATTTTTAAAATCGGTCCAGCAGTTTTTGAGCCTATTCATTACAACCAAACAAACAAACAAACAAAGTTTTTCTCTTTATAATATTAGTATGATAAGACCGCCTTTTGTACTTTGTTTTTTTTTTACTTTTAAGTATTTTGTTGTAATATCAGTTTTGTACAATAAAAAGTTAATAATAATAATACATTGTTGTTCCATCGCGACAGGGAATAGTAAGCGTTCTAACAAGCATTCGAACAGTTACTTCTTCCTGAGGTGATCAAATTTTTGTAAGTACAATGGGATAGAAAACTCATGCAATTATTTTTATTTACATGTTGCAAAATTTCTATCAAGTTATTTGTCCCAATTTAAGGACACGAACTTCGAACCTACCGTCTGTCTTTTTCTTGTCTTAACCTACAAGCTTATTTATTTATGTGTACAAGCGTTTTAAAAGTGATTCTGATTTTCGCAGAGACAAATGTAATAAATCAGAGACGACTTAAATCGATACAGATTTTGTAGAGTTATTAGTGGTGTAAATAAATTAACTAGGTTTTATAGATAGGTGCGGTACTTACAATAATGAATAACCTGTGTTTCATCTTTTTTTTATGTTATAGGAAGGCAAACAAGCAGACGGATTTCCTGATGGTAAGAAATTCACGCCACCTAGAGACACCAAAGATGGTAATGGTGCGTTGCCAACCTGAGGTCAGGATGTTAAGCCTCGAGCAAAAGTAAGTTTACCTTACCCTCCGAACCGAAACACGTCATGACGTTATGGCGGCAGGAATAGGTAAGACGGTAGTACCAATCTGGGCGAGTCGCTGCTAAACTCTACCACCTAATCAGATGTCACGGTGTTAGTGATGATAAGCCTATGCTCGCCTTTTACGAGCTGCCTGGCAAGAAAGGCAGATGGTATATTCTGCAAAGGAGCCCGGACCAACACGGACCGGGAAATTCATCGTTATGTTTTAAGTAAAGTCCAGAGCATAATTATTATGTGATATTAACAAACACATACATACAAATTTAAATAAGTACACACATCTGTACATGACTGTACGCCAGAGTTAGCTTATCTAGTTGCCCAATAGTGTCAGCTCTGCAATCTTTTCGCCTAACACGTGCCTAAAACTGTTGACAAGTGCACATTAAAATGGTACCTAAACATATTTTCTCTAACAGTGTTACCATTATACGAATACGTTACATTATTCTCGCCTAGTTTCAGCAGTGACCGCTTGTTTTCTGTGTTTACAGCGATACAGCGATTTGTAGTAAAGTTAATTGCAGACCAACTCATAAAATAAGGTTAATGTGAGTAACAAAAGATGGCGTGATCCTCGCTGCGTCGACACTTCACATACAAGTTGTGCAATATTTGCAATTATTTAGATTAATTAATAAAATTAACTATGCATTAGCAAATAGGTTTTTGGGTTATAACAATACAATTATTGTTGAAATAGATACCCATGTATGTAATTTTAAACGAGAAAATCCTTTTCATGCCAAATTTGAATCCATTATAAAGCGACGGGGCAACAATTAACGTAAAAAACCTTCCTCGACCCGACCCGCTGCTACTGTCGCCGTCACCACCGTCACCATCGTCGCGCTCGAATTTGAAGGGGCGCAGGACTTTTTAAAACTTAACTTTTTTTCTTTAAGGCTTAAAATTCTTGTTTCAGATTGGGAACGAGACACTAAAATCTTTAGTGTATATAACTAACGAAATAAGAAAAGAAAAGAAAGAAAATATATTTATTTGCGGAATATGTGTGTTGAAGTTGTTACAAAATTATTTAAGCTTTCCAACATATTCTACCACATTGTGGTGTGCAAATATTTTAATATTTTTAAAAACTGATTGTTTAGTTATATACACAATGTTTAAATATTCATTTAACAAATAGTTTTATTCTTATTACAATTTGAATTATAACTTACAAACAATTTTAAAATTTTAATAATTTTAACCCTGTCTACCGTAAACTAGAATACGTTTTAGTTTACGGTAAATACGTTTGTTTAGTTGTCTTTCTTTATCACATTGCCAATCTGGCGCAATGGTACTACCAAATTAATACATTTTCTCCAAGTATTTCGTCGCTTTTTAATCGACATTACTCGGGTTTGTATCATACGTAGTTGGTAGCATGTGGTGTCTGTACCAAACAAATTTTCAGTTAGATTTTGTACCTCAATTCGAATCGAAAACTCCTGATACCGTCACTTATTTATTTATTAACTAGCGGCCGGAATGAATGAAAGGCTATGTATTATGTTAACCGTATATATAATATATTATATTTTATATAGTTTTGTATTGTTAGTAGAAGTGATTTAAGATTTCAGGAACTACATTGTATATATGTCTTGTTCATATTCTGAAATTAGAGAAACCTAACACTTCAGCAACTTGAACTTGTTACTAATCTGAAGCGGGTCAACATGACTGCACTTTTAATTTTATGTTATCTAAAATAAACTTAGTGTCAATAGCGTACTACTTACCTATTTTTAAAGTTTTCAATTCGCACACCATTAGATTCATTTCGTGCGAATTGCCTATGAAAAAAAAATTAAAAATGGTCGATTCGCACATTTCATGCAACTTATATTCGTGCAAATCATCCAACAGCCCCATAAACCATTGCTGAGAACCATGTCGATCATGTCATCTTTCAAGCAACAAAATCCGCATTAAAATCGGTGCATCCGTTCTAAAGTTACGCAAGTACGCATACACACACAGAAAGAGAGAGAGAGTGAGAAGAAATTCACACCTTCTAGTGATTGTGCGTTGCCAACCCGAGGCCGGGGTGTTAGGTCTTGAGCAAAAGTTAGATTATCGGCTACCTTAAAAACGAAACATGAAAATCTACCACCTAGTCAGATGCCACGATGTAGCGACGGTAAGCCTATGACGACTTTTACGAGCTGCCTGGCAGATAGGCAAATGGTCTGTTCCAGGGTTGTTGCTGATGCAGGTTTTATTAACATCAGCTGATGCTGATGCGGATGCTGATGTAATGGAAAAAATATACGTTCACGCACTTATCCCTGAAGAAGCAGGCAGAGGTAAACCAGATTAAACACGATTAGACATAGCAACTTTTGACCCACAATGTGATAGTTGGCAAATCTATCGTCAACCAGACACTTATACAATCCACGGGCAAGTTTGATTTAATTACGAGAATAGTCCTTTCCAAAAATATAACATCCTTATTTACTAATGTAAAGTACTTCCATATTTCAGTTTTTAGTGGCGGAGGCATTATTTAAAAAACTACATCTCACCAAAACCATGTCATGTAAAATGTTGCCAAGACAACCATATAAGGTTTGCCCTGTGAAAAAGATAACAGATCTCATTTAGAGCCAAGCTTCTGAATTTACACAACCAAATTATACTGACTCTAACTTCACAAACTCTACATACTTTTCTGTAAAAATATATGGCTTCGCCGTTTTGCTACCATCGTGGATGTAATTCGAATATTTAGTTTCTTAAGTAAGTAACGAAACAGCCAAGCCGGACATTGTTACTGATGTGTAGAATTTGTAAAGATAGGGTCGGTAGAGTTAGGGCCCGTAGATTCAGGAGCTTGGCTCTACATGAGATCTGTTATCTCTTTCACAGAGCAAACCTTATGTGGTTGTCTTGGTAAACTTTTACACTACATGTTTATGGTTTGATTTCAGTTCTTTTTATAAGTTGCTAGGTAGTCTTTTCAGTATTTTTTGGGGTGTATTTCTTGCACATCAAAAGTACCGGTTTTTATATCTCATTCTCTGTCTTTTTTTTTTGATAGTTTATTGATTACCAAATATCATTTGAAGCTAAATCAGGGTGATATTTCACTCCCCAATTTTAGGAGATGGAGGGCGAAAGTTATTAGTTTATCTGGAAGCGCGGTAGTGTGTTTTGTATTCTGAACTTTGTTTACCTACATACCTAATTTCGGCTTTCTAGCACTTCAGGAAGTACCCTAACATGATATCAATAAAATTTAAAGTATTAGAACTATTTGATTGAGTCTTTGTATGTTTAATTAGTTAATAACACAGTTATTGACATCATATTCTGGGAATATGAACTGTCTGGAACATTGAAAACTAACTCAATGAGGCTTCAAAAATCGACAAAAGACTTAGAGAAAAAGTAGGTAGTGCCCTTGCGCTATGCTTGTCTCATCTTGGCCTTACCGAGCTCCCAGATCAATTACTTTAAAAAATTCATTAAATAGCCAAAGTGTGTTTACCAATTGTGTTGACTAGTAACGAAATCTTATGATCTTTGGTTGGTCAGAAATTCCCGCCGCGGAAGGATAGCCGCGCATTCAACGGACATGTCACAACCTGAATATCAGCAATGAAATCAGCATCGATTAATGCGGATGCTGATGTTGAAAACAATGCTAATAGTCAGCTGATGCTGGTGCTGGTATTCGCAACATCAGGGATGTTGCGAATACCAGTAATACCAGCTGAGTCTATTCTAGTAAAGAGCCCGGACCAATACGGGGAAAAAACGTACAACCAAATTCCTGGTAATCACTTCCATCAAAAATATTTCGAAAGAAGGTATTTGTTAACTGTTATAGAAGACATACCTATATTAATGTCAAAGATTTTCGTGCAAACAAAAATAGTTAATAAAATATTTGTATGTAATAACTACAATTTAAGTGCAGAAATCTACGTTGCCGAAGGAGTTTGTCTCCCATTTCTTCTCCTGCCTAGCTAGGTTTATTATTTACCTTTTAAAACCGTTTGTGTTATTAATGATGTAACGCACAAAAAAGGTTGAACATTAAATTGTAATTAAATATTCGTTTATATATATCTAACTAGCTGTCTCAGCGGACTTCGTTCCACCCATTCAGTTCGTATGGGAAAAAGTAAAATGTTGCTTTTCTTAGTTTTCTCGCAAGTTTTTTTCCTTTTTCTTATCTTTTAAACCTTGCCTGGACTTGAACAAATAATTCAAAACCAAAATTAGCGAAATCGGTTCAACCGTTCTCGAGTTTTAGCAAGACTAACGAACAGCAATTGATTTATATATCTAATAAAAGAAAATTTTAACCATAAAGTTGGTAGAATATGTTGTTAGACATACTAAATCACTTTGTTACAGCAGCAGTTTAACAATCTTATTCCGTAAATAAAAAAAAATGCATTTCATTTCATCACGACATTGTCTCGCTGTCATCAGTAACATCATACGAGTATAGTCTGGTATAGTATAGGGTATAGTATAGGGTATAGTATAGAGTATAGATAGGGTATAGTATAGGGTATAGTAACAACAACATAGGGTTATAATCTGTGAGTAACATCGTCACCGTCGCTGGCACCAATATAACAATATCGTTGTCTGTCATTGCTACTAGTACGTTTTTTTAAAGAAACTTCAAAGGGGTCCTTTTCAGAATAGACCATCTGTCTTCCTGCCAGGCAGCTCGTAAAAGGCGAGCATAGACCTACCGTCAGTAACACCGTGACATCCTACTAGGTGGTAGAGCTTCGCAGCAACTCACCCAGATTTGTACCACCGCCTTACCAATTCCTGCCGCTATAACTTCAGTGCTTGCGTTTGACGTGTTCCAGTTCGGAGGATAAGGTAACCGGTAAACTTAGGTACTTTTGCTCGTGGTCTAACATCTCGGCCTCAGGTTGAAAAATCACCATTACCACATTACTACTATTTTATTATTACTATCAGAAAATCCGTCTGCTTGTTTGCCTTCCAATATCATAAATTAAATTTACTAGGTGGTAGAGTCCTGCAACGACTCGCTCGGACATACAGGCACCACCGCCTTACCTATTCCTTCCGCAAAATGATAATGCTCGTCATTGTCGTGTTCCGTTTGGGGTGGTAGGGTAGCCGGTTTACTTACCTTCGCAAGAGGCTGACCATCCGAGCCTCAGGTGGACACATTTGGTGTCTATAGGCCATCAGGAAATCCGTCTGCTTGTTGCTTCCCTATAACACAAAAATTACATATACTTATGCCAAGACCCTAACGGGGTAGGCCAATATATATTTTTGTTATAAGACTATTAACAAACATCAACACAAATGTGTTTGACAATATTTTTATTACAATAATTTCCATGTATGGAAAATGCCTAAATACCTATTTTATTTTGTTAAAATATTAAAAAGATTATGAAACATGTATGAAGTTTAACTGTGTAATTTTAATAGTTTCCGACTTCATGGCTGCCGTATCTTGGTAGAATGGTCAGACAGACGTGTCCAACGATAAGTGTTCTAGTTTAGGCATTAAATCATGGAGATCTGCAAATTAAAATGTATTTTTAGGTTAACATTATTTACACTTACTTGATACGTCTTTTGAAATATATTTGAAAGCACAAATTTATTAGGATTTTTTAGACTGGTCTACTGGTATTGTGACATGCAGTAGCTTGCATGCCTGCCATCGTGAGGTCTCTATTTAAATTCCTGGCTAGACAAAATGTCATTAGAATTTTACATTTATTTTATGACAAACAGCAAAAAACACAGTTGTCCTCATGGTAAGAGAAAACGGTAGCCTGTAGATACCACAGATGTTACTAGTGCGTCGCTGTTCTTTGGCAGAAGTATGGAAAAGACTCAACATATCAAATAATTTGTGTTTATCGGCCACTCGAATTTCCAGAATGGAATACGACAAGAGCGAACACTAACGCTATTCAGTTCCTCCCTCCTCCCACTCTCTGCTGTTCAGTGCAGCAACTTATCCGGGTGGGAATCGACCGCCTGCCGTCACAAGGAACCGTAGTTCAGGTTTATTTAGTAGCACTAAAACTATCGGCCGCTCTCACCACCAGCTACTCACATAACACCTGCAGCGTTTGTGATTGCTACAGTTTAAGGTTGTTTTTTTAACATAAGAAAGCCAAGTTCCTGTTCTATATCTTATCACACAATGTAAAATATACAAGCAAGTCTGTCCGACAGTTAAAAACTCCCTATTTAGTCTTAATACAATTATTTTTAGAACTTCTTTTTTTCATTATCAATTTCAGTTTCGAACTATGGTTCCTCAAGTCTGTTCAAATGCTGATAGAGAAAAATGTACAACATGCTACATACGTGTGCCGGACGCTTGCCTATAGAGATTGAGGAGTCCCTCTAGGAGGAGGAGGAGAGTTCCTGCAAGCATAATCTATTTTATTTGAGAGAAAAGAATACCTTTTCAAAGATAAAAATCCATATGATGTTTCAAGTCATATAAGGCGTAGTTTTGAAGTATCTAACAAGCATAAAAAACATAACTGTGTTCAAACTCCCTTTGAAAACTAAAAAAGACGTTTTAGTATATTTAGATAAATCCATAATACTGCCTATCAAAAAGCAGTGATACCTCAGTGCTGCATTCCAGGCGAACAACACCAGCAGGCAAACACTAGTTATAAGATGAGATCATCAGATAAATAACAAAATCGTGCCAGTAAAAGAAAATTTGGTTTTTTCAATATTTCCATAAAAAAAATTTGCTCGAGATTGTATAAGTATTATGTGCCCGGTTGGTGATAGACTTGCCACGTATCACATTTTGGGACTTAGTGTCTTTGGCTAGTCGTGAGTGGGTTGGTTGTGCCTCTGCGTACCTCTTCGGGGATATAGGCGTGATGATACTTACTTTTCTTTTAACATTCAGATAAATGACGTGTGGTGAAAATATTACAAAACTTCGAAAGCCATGTTTTCCACAAAGTGATGAGTAATGCTGACACCGTTGCCAAAGTAGACATATTAGGCGTCAAATAACAAATACTTCGTAGCAAGCAGTTTACTTCAGAAATACAAAGCTGATACTTAAACTGCAACCATAGAATGTGCTCAAGTATAGTCGGATCAATAATGCGAATACTAAAAGTATAAAATTATAATTCTACATTTTAGATGCCAAATAAAATTGACCAGATTATACAGTCATTACATCTACAAGTCTTAACTTAAGGAAGGTATGATCTCAGAAAAACTAAAATAATAATTAGTTGGGATCATGTCAACATACATAACATGCATATGAAGGCGTGGACCGCTTGACAGAAAGCAGTTTCCGATGGTCACAGATATATTATGTAATTCTTAGGTTTGTAAGCTTCTAAAAAGTTTATTAAGTAATCCAATAATGATCATTTTTAAGTCCCTGGATCAGATACCACTGGAAAATCCGTATAAAGAAGGCTCTTGGAAAGTTCAGCCGTTCGTGTGAAAATGGTTCGTAACAAGTAAGGTAACAATGACCGTCCGTTGTAGACGCCCAAACATTCTCCCTTGGTGCTAAGTCGCTAATTAAAAAAATAAATCTTCACGCCTATATGCCCGAAGAGGTAGGAAGAGGCAAAACCAGGGCACCCACGACTAGCCGAAGACACTTTGTCCCACAATATGATAGGTGGCAAGCCCATCGCCAACCGGGCACATATCAATCCCGAGCAAAGTTTTTTTTTACTAGAAAAACTTTTTTACTTATTTGTAGCTCGGCCCGGGTCCTCATGCAGTCAAGTCCAACAACTGAACCGCTAGACCACAAAGGCGACCACGTTAAGTAAATACAAGATTTTTTTATTTATGCATATGGTTGTAAAATTAAACCAGGTCTTGTCACCCCTTACTTACTTTTGCCAGCATGGCAAGACTCAGACAATATTTTGTAACGCTTAAAGCTTATGGGTACAGCTTTGCCTCTCACTGGATGAACCTGACGCCGTTCCTAATTTAGCTCTTTAGCCCGCAGCTGTGTTTCTTTAGCCGGATCTTCTCAGTTAGAGGCCGCGTTCCGATCCGGTGGCAATTTTTAGAATTAGATAGACGCGTCACAAGAATCTTTGTATAGATCAATGTGAATGAATTTGAGTTGCTAACGTGGTTCTTCAGGGAACGAAACATTTTATTTCGTTCTCATCAGTGTCAAGTGGCAATCTCATTGGTGGCAAGTCCCAACTATGGTTCGGTCATTCTTGTGAGACAGCATTACTTGGCAAGCGAATATACTACCAGGAATGAGCCGAATCAACAATTACTTGAGATGAAATTACCAGCGCACTTAAAAAGAGTATAACTCACCCCTCAGGACCTTGAAAAGAATAATTACTTAGATAAAATCGGAACATAGAATCAGAATTGGTGAGAGGTTACCTCGCCTTCCCTTGTAAACTAGGCCTCTGTTCTAGACTGTAAGTTTTGTAAGCCTTTCCTACCATCTTTAAGTCGTTAGACCATAATGCGACAGAGAAAGCCAAACTTCTAGTCTTCGACTTGGGATAATCAAGGAAACATACCACTAAACCCACAGTATAAAAGTGAGAAAGTGTATCAGTAGTAGAATACCTTCAAAGCACAATCTTTCCATGAACATTCATAAGTCTATAATGTTGACGGTATCCACCATATTGTGATAAAAATGTGTGCACCTGAGTTCGAACCTACTATATTGCTCCTTTTTCGGCTCTCACATTCCTCAGTTAAAGTTGCTAGATCTTACAAGATCGCTTTAGTGCACCCGGTCCCTATAAAATATGACTGCTTTGATTCGTTTAATTACCGGCCCATAGCAAGATCTTCCTTGTTTTTCAAAATTATGCTTGCCAAAACTAACGGCAAGCTGCTGCAATAACTACAGGAGCATCCGTTAATCAATGATCGCCAGTACGGTTGTCGTCAAGGTCGCTTAGCCGGTGATCATCTAGTCTTTTTAATACATCGTTGGGTGGAACAAGTTAAGAGTAAAAGGGAGGCGTTGGCAGCTACGGTTTGGACACGGAGAAAGCCTTTGATCGAGTTTAGGACAGAGCGCTCTTTCTTGGCTTGTCTCTTCTTCTTTGGTAACTTTAAATAAATAACCCTGGACAAGTTACACAAGTTGAATCTAACCCCAAAGTAGGCAAATTATATACTTGTGTTATGGGGGTTAGTCAACGATTCTAATTGATAGAAATATTTAAATAGATGCCAGGATAAATTTAATTAACACCTAGACCCGGAAATGCCGACATCTAAATGTTCACCACACAAATGTCTGCCCCCGTCGGGAATCGAACCCGGAGCTCGCGGTTGGTTGGAGTAGTTAAGCGTGTACGCTAACGTAGATACATACATAACCGCAAGGCTCGGGCATTTTTCTGATGAACATTGAAACGTCTGCATTTCGGTATCTGAGTGTTTATTAAATTTATTCTGATATTTATTTAAGTGTTTCTTTCTATGTATCAGAATCGTTTGTCCAGTGGTATACTTTATTATTATTATTTATTAAAAAAGCTTTGCCGAAGGTTGATCATTAGGCCGAGACAATACTTCAGTCCGGAATATCGCCTACAGCTGAATAAGGAGCAAATACGCCCTGATATGGACTACTGTTCTCACCACTGGGCTGGGGTATTTTACTACCATCTTGATACAAGGCGTTCACCTACTATGCGTTTTGATAGACATCTTTACCTGGTTTCTTTTCATTGTGGAATCTATTACCGGGGACAATGCTTCCAAACCAATACTAATTGGGGACCGTCAAGAAAGACTTATTCATTTTTAAAAAGACGGCAATGCAACTGTGGGATCTAACACCAGGTGTTCGTGGGAGTCGGAAATCACTTTCCATCAGGTAGACGGCTTGCTTGTTTGCCACCTATTCCATGAAAAAAGTTATATACATATGGATTTCCTGATGGTAAGAAATTAACGCCGCCTAGAGATACCAAAAGGTGTTAATGATGCGTTGCCTACCTAAGGCCAGGATGTTAGGCCTCGAGCAAAAGTAAGTTTACCGGCACCTTACCCTCAGAACCGGAACATATCATGACATTTTGGCGGCAAGAATAGGTGGTACCAATCCGGACCAATCGCTGCTAAACTCTACCACCTAGTTAGATGTGAGCCTATGCTCGCCTTTTACGAGCTGCCTGGCAAGGAAGGCAGATGGTCTATTCTGCAAAGGAGCCCAGACCAACACAGGGGCATATATTGGGAATTGCTATCATTTAAATATACCGAACTAAGGTTTTACTTTACATTTTTAAAGATATTAAGGTAGCCAATTGTTTTTATTGGCTTACTTGACTTTATTATTATTCAAATTGTATTTCGGGGATATGGGCGTCACGATGCTTTTTTTCTTCATTCAAATTGTTGAAAAAACATGCTTCAAATATAATATTTACGATTTTTTCATACTAATATTATAAAGAGGAAAATTTTGTTTGTTTGTTTGTAATGAATAGGCTCAAAAACTACTGAACCGATTTTAAAAATTCTTTCACCATTCGAAAGCTACATTATCCACAAATGACATAGGCTTTGTTTCTTCAAAATCGGTGCAGTAAAACCTAAGTTACGCAGGCGAAGCTGCGTGAAACTGCTAGTATTAAATAAAGTGAACACTACTTCACAATAAAATAGTGGTAATTCGGTTTTCAGCAAGGTCAAAAAATTATGATTGATTGGCACTATGGCGCGTAAGGCTACTACATTCATGGTTTTACGTGACGATATATAGGTACACATACGCCAAAGGAGATATTAGGAAGAAGCTAGAAAGAAAATAATTTAAGTGCAGTAATTAAGTGCAAAAAATACTTCAATTTCAATAATTAGGTAAATCGTCTACGTATACAAAAATTGCATATTTTTCTCGATTTCCTGGGATTCCATCATTAGATCCAGGATTCATGGCAACAGTCACACCTCGGAAACACACTCTTCCAATTAATAAATATTTTTTTATAATCAATTCTGTCTCCTCCTTTTTCTATGTCGGTTAATGAGTGTTACCGTACTGCTTGTTCCGAAATACATTCAGCCATCGACAGTCACAAATGAATTTTTTGCTCTGAGTGTACCTACTTTTTCAAACTTGAAATATTTCGTAATAATTGTAATTTATGGCTTCATTAAAATGTAACGGGGAATACCCTCCACCCTGATAGTGATGTTGAAAAATAATGTGTGCGTGTAGGTACTAGCGTACACTCGTAAGAAGTGAAGAAGTTTTTTTTTTATAACATTAGAAGGCAAACAAGCAGACGGATTTCCTGATGGTAAGAAATTCTCGCCGCCTAGAGACACCAAAGGTGGTAATGGTGCGTTGCCAACCAGAGGCCGGGATGTTAGGCCTCGAGCAAAAGTAAGTTTACCGGCTACCTTACCCTCCGAATCGGAACACGTCATGACATTATGGCGGTAGGAATAGATAAGGCGGTGGTACCAATCCGGGTGAGTCGCTGCGAAACTCTACCACCTAGTCAGATGTCACGGTGTTAATGACAACAAGCCTATTCTCGCCTTTTACGAGCTGCCTGGCACAGGAAGGCAGATGTTCTATTCTACAAAGGAGCCCGGTCCAACACGGGGACAAACTTCTTTATGACGTTATTTTTCACAAAATAATTTACTATATGCAACTTTACAGAAATTGGTTAAATAAAGTTTATTGCCAATCCCTACTCCGCTGGAGAAAATATACATCGAATCAAAGTATACCTAGCGTAACGAAAAAATGTGACACGTAACGAAAAAATGTTACACTAAATTTTTTTCCAACCCCGATAAAAAAGTTTCACTTCAATAATTGCCGCCTAACGTCATTGCTCCTTATTGTCGCATTTCGCTTTTAAAGCTTTGACAGAGAGTTCCGTTTAACAACGCACCGTATTCTTCTTTTTTAAAATCTAGCTTTGTTTCTAAACACGAGAAACCGAAGATTTTAATATAATATAGACCTAATAGTTCGGCCACCAGACAGCGATGCACCTATAACACATCACATGCACATCTATGGTGTCTATAGAATATGTTGTATCTGTTTATCAGGAGAGCCATAAACTTTTTCTCTGTCTTATTCAAAATAAATCTTGATTACAGCCGGTCTCGTTTCATTCTTTCAGTATCCGTGCGACCTCAGTCACAGGCACCAGGACCTTATATCCCGGTGCGAGCACAGAGAACAAAGAGAGCACTGGGTTGTTTGCTTTTTTATTAGACTACAAAAAGAGAAGTTTATCAATTCGACTGTATTCTGCTTTTTCTTTTATTTCTTCTCGTATGTTTGCTACACGTTTACTGAGACAATAACGAACTGACACGTAGGGTTCTTTTTTGAAAAGATAAGTTATGATTTCCATGTTTATCATATCTGGTAATGCACAAACTTCCATTTATGCCGCCGACAACATTATTAATGGTTTAATAGCAGCTTAAAAAAATAAATTAGTCGCCTCTGTGGATTAGCGGTTCAGTTGTCGGACTTGACTGCATGAGGTTCCGGGTTCGATTCCTAGGTTAGGCAACAAAAAGAAAATTGGATTTTTTCAATTTTCTAATAAAAAAAAGGTTGCTCGGGATTGTATATGTGCCCGGTTGGCGATAGGCTTGCCACCTATCTCATTGTGGGACCTCGTATCTCCGGCTACCTCTCCTTCTACCTAGTTGTGCCTCTGCCTACCTCTTCGGAGATATGGGTGTGAAGAAACTTAAAAAAATAAAAATTGTTTCATGTAGTATTTCCCCAATGGAGTGTCCAGATCCCTCACTAAAGTTGAACATCTGCATTACTGTTTGGCAGTATGAAAAAAATATGAGCATAGTTAGAACAGGTAATTACTAACGTGGCTGGCGGTAGAATACTTGTCCGGCTATGAATTCCTGCCATAAGATGACAATAACATGTTCCAGTCCGAAGGGTAGGGTAGCCGGTGAACTTGGCCGTCACAAACATTAAGCCACAGAACTGCGAAACCTCCATGTTTGTCTCTTGCCATCAGGAGATCTGTATGTTCACTTTTACCACATAAACATATTATATGGTGAAGGTCAAATGTTGGCCTCGTTGGTCGAGGAACTAGCTTACACACCTAACTCTACCAACTAACCGTGTGGCTCAGTTTCGATTCCCGAAGGGGGCAGGTATTTTTGTGATGAAGATTTAAATGTCTGCATTTGCGGGTCTTGGTGTTTATAAAATTTAATATTCTGGTATCTATATAAATGTGACTATGTGTTAGAATTGTTGACTAACTACCATAACATACACATCTCCTCTGTGGTCTAGCGACTTGACTTCTTCAGGTCAACAAATCCCGTAACATGACGGTATGTAATAATGAGCAGTATAAAGGTACCTATGTATTGAATAAATTAGAGTTTTACGGGGCAGAACATTTTGGTGAGATTAATGGGAGTGAACATTGTAATATTTGTTATTACTTAATTTACTAACATGGGAACTAAGACAGATCACAACTTGAACGAATTTACATAAAAACACAAAAATTGACAAAGACAACGGTAATTAATAAAAGTAACGGTGGTAGTGACGGCTACGATGACATCGTTGGTGAAGATATAGGTAAAAATGAGGTGATAGTGTCACGTCTTTGATGGTGTTGGTGACGACGACCTGACGTTGACTGGTGATAATATCTTGACGTCGTAATGATGTTACGTCATGACAGTTTTGGTGATGGTGTTGGTGACGATGTCTTGACGTTTTCTCGTCTGTGTCGTTACAGTGTTTCGGTATCAATGAACATTTTATGTTTTAGAATTAATATTAAATGATAATATTTCTAATATTTTATTTTAATTTTGCTTATTATTTGATTTGATTATTTTACTCCTAGGAAAAGAAAAGTGAATTTTGTATTCTTGATAATCAATTTCGTTTTTAATTTATTAAACAAACGCTCAATGTAAATCTTGCATGTTAGGCCATTTTTTGTACACAACAATCTATACTAAGAAGGTACAAGTTATGTATTATTCAGCAATTTACTTCAATTTTTTGACTTCGAAATGTGACATTTAAACAAAACTTTTCGCCAAAATACTTATTTACAGTTCAGTTCAGTTCTGTTGCTTAGCCGTGATGACACTTAAATAGCGAAACCGGTTGGATGAAATATAACAATGAAAAATATATTGTGGAAATTACAAGTGCAATCAATAAATTATTCTAACATTTGTATCGAGCTAGGATCCCAACTGTCGGAGCCGACTGTTGTAATAGCATAATCTTTGCTGCTTAAACCTTTTGAAGGTTTATCGTATAGTAACAATATGTTATTTTGATGAATGTTTATAGATCTTTTACAAATTTCCAATCCATGCAAATACTTATTTATCGACTATCTTAAGAAATAATAATTAGTCATCACATTCTCAAATCGACTATAAAACATGCATGTTTAAACGTAATTGCTAGTAATTTGGATACTGTTTAATCTTATACTCATACTCTAGGTTTATCTGGCCATAAAACTGCTCAAAGTATACAAGTAGACATTAAGGCAGTCTCAAATTGTAAGCCAAAGCGTATTTTTTGGCTTTAAAAAGTTTTATGAACGCCTGTCACTTTTAAGCTTTAATGAGATTCTTAACAATAAATAAATTAAAACAAAAAAACTCTTTTAGAAGAAACTTTTATTTGAAAAATGTAATGCGTTTTCTTTAAAAATATTAACTATGAACTTACAACCTCATTATACACAACTTTAATGACGATAAAAGTTGAAGGTTATAAGTTCAAAAAAAGTTCAAGATCAAAAATTAGGTTGTAAGTTCATAGTATAAAAATTTTAATGAAAAAATATTATTTTATTTTCGGAGCGTTTAAATAAAACTTGTCCTTAAAAGTTTCTTTTTTGTTTTAGTTTATTTTGTAGTTCTTAGTTATCGCTGGCTTACTGGCTGGCATTTCTTAGTCTGTTCATCTCATTCAAGGCATCATTGTTGCAAGGTCGTTTGCCGGTTAATTTTGAACAATTCCGTTCTTCTAAAAAGCTTAGAAGCTTATAGCTTACTTGTGCCTGACGAAATATAGGTCCGGGTTTAGCGGTGTCCTTCTCCTAGAACGGTTGCAAATGACGTCCATCCCTCTAAATCACACAAATCAAAGTTAATCAATCGATGTTACTGGCTTCAAAAATATTACAAACAATTTTTTTCTTAGCAAATTCTTTGTTTTAGGAAAGCACAAAAAACGCAATAGTGATTGATTTGAAATAATGTCACATTATTTTCTTATTATTTTCGGCAAGCCCTTTCAAGAAGTACATAAAATGACTGTTCCACAATCTTGGATAATTCGCCATATTGGATTTAGAATGACGTCACATTATTTTTTTAGTCACTCTCAACAAGCCCTTTCGTTTGATACCCATATCGTTAAAGTGCATTAAAATAACTATTCCGCCTTATTAGCTTTAGAACGATGTCACATTCTTTTTTGAGTTGCTCTCAACGTAGGACACGTTCTTTCGATACCCATATCGTAGAAGTGCATTAAAATAATTTTCGCCATATCGAATTTGAAATGACGTCACATTATTTTTCAAGTTGTTCTCATCGAGTCCTTTCATTTGACACCCATATTGTAGAAATGCATAGAACAACTTTTCCGCTATATTTGATGTTTCGCCATATTGAATTTATAATGAAGTCACATTATTTTCGAGTTGGTCTCAACGAGTCTTTTCATATGATGCCCATATTGTAGAAGTGCACTAAAATATTTAGGTATTCCACCATCTTGATTGTTAAGAATGATGTCACATTATTTTTCGAGTTTGTTTCAACAAGCTCTTACGTTTGATTGTAGTATTAAAAAAACTATTCAGCCATCTTGGGTGGTTCACCATATTGGATTTAGAATGACGTCACGTATTATATCGTACATTGTCATCCAAACTAAACGTGTATACAAAATATCAGCTCAATCGGTTGAAGATATTTGCTTCAAAATTGAGTTCAAAGATTCTACCCGAACAAATGACATACATTTCAAGTTAATAAATAAATAAATAAAAATAAAAAATAATAATGTAAATAATATAATTAAAAAAATTAAACATACATATTTGTCCCCGTGTTGGTCCGGGCTCATTTGCAGAATAGACCATCTGCCTTCCTGCCAGGCAGCTCGTAAAATCGAGCATAGGCTTACCGTCACTAACACCGTGACATCCTACTAGGTGGTACAGTTTCGCAGTGACTCACCCGGATTGGTACCACCGTCTTACCTATTCCTACCGCCATAAAGTCATAACGTGTTTCGGTTTGAAGGGTAAGGTAGCCGATAAACTTACTTTTGCTCGAGGCCTAACATCCCGGCCTCAGAAATGGAGACTAATTGAACGACCCGTAATTTATTTTTGAATTTTACGTGCACCTATGTTGCTTGTTTTTAGTGTTTTTTAAATTATTAATTTATTTAATACATTTTAGTCTTTGTTAATGCCATATTTTAAACATTTATTTCAAATAGACGAATAAGACCACATCCTCTCCATTTCCGCCAGTGCGTCTGAACTGCATGGTGTCTTACCTATCAGCTTAGAACAATCTAGCTCTTCAATCTGGAGACCACTAAGTGATTTTACTCGACTTAGCGCCACATATGCCTGTCCATCCGCAAAAGTACGGGACTCTTAGTACACCACGGCTTGGTCTACCGTACAGCCTTGCATCTTGTGCACGGTAGATGCCCAACTTAAAACCACTAGGAGCATGTGCCGTTCCACCGTACCATAGCTGTACTTGGCCGGGTATTGGATGCCTATAGGCTGAATTAGGTGCTCGCCGTCGTTACCGAAATGCCTATGATCATCCAACGTGAAGTTCCAGCTCTAATCTTCCGGCTCCATGATCAGATCATCTCGATAGTATCATATTATTATATTCAGACCTTGAAACCTAATTGTGATCAAAATTCATTACAAAACCTTTCTAACAAGTTCAAACACGGCTATTATACGATATTCCATCATAGAATGCTAGTGCCTATCTTTCGGCTTCATCATCAGACCTTGAAACCTAATCATGGTCAACGTTCATTACAAGACCTTTCTAACTAGTTCAAACACGGCTATGAGACTTAATGAAGTTCTAGTACATATATCTCCTCTCCATCATCAGATCAGACCCTTGGTACGTGTGCAAAGTTCCAAATTTATCAGGCTTCTCAAAATTCGTAAAAATTGAGCTTAAAGATTCCGTTACGTACATACATACTGCCTGAGCTAAAAAATAATAAAAGCGTGTTAAAAATGTAATATAATACAAGATCACGATATACCTTGCCGTTTATTAAACAGAACAAAGCTTGCGCCTACTATAATAAGCATAGCAAAGGAGCGTTAAATTACAATGGAGCAAATAATGTGAAATTCACAAACAGCAATAGAAACATGTTATAACACTAGCTGCCTGTTCCGGCTTCGCTCGGACGGTAATTATTTTATCATAAAATTGAGATGTAAGCTATCCTATATCTCAAGTTAGATCAAAATGCACACGGTGTGCAAATTTCATTGAAATCGGTTAAGTAGTTTAGGAGTCCATCGCGTACAAACATCGTGACAGGAGATTTATATATATTAAGACTAGATTATACAGAAATGATTTCATTAAGTAGTATATAATAGTTAACAATAATTACATACCAGTTACCCTAATTCCAGATAATATATTAAAACGGTTGAAAATGCAATGTTTAAAATAATGTATTGTTTTCTGACTATCCAAAACATTCTTTCATATAATCAATATGGATTTTTAAAAAAAATCTAGTGAACCCCCGTCGTCCATTCCTTTAAAAGTTATCATGCCACAGACCGACACACAATCAAAGACACGTCAAACTTATAATGCCTCTCTTCTTGATGTGACTTAGATAAATTGCAAAGATTACGAAACAGTACTTCAACTTTTAAAAAATCCATCATCCACCTCACAGTTCTGCCCCGGCACCGCCGTCGAGAAGCGTCGGCGGCACCCTCCTACGGGGGGCAGTCCTACCCACTAAAACCCCTGCGGAGACCTTCTTGCCGCCCGGTTAGGAGCGAGATGGGGTCGCGTTGGCATTCACCATCTCGCTCCGCGGCTACGGCCCGGTCCTCACCGGGCCTCCCTCCGCGCTGAAAGAGGAGCGACTCCGGCCACTGGAGTCGCCCCCCAGGCGTGCGAGGCCGTGCTGGCCAGAGGAAGTCCCCCGACTCCCCCCGGCAGCCCCGCATTGGAAGCACTCTGAAGGCGGATGAACCGCCTTCTCGCGCCCCCGGTCCGCCTGCGCCGGAGCGGGCCCGTGTTGGGATCGTCCTCCCGGGCCCGCTCCGCGGTCTCCTTTTGCGTCATAACGTCTTCGCAAAAGGAGACCACCGCCTGCCAGGACCTGTCACTGCCGAGCATGGCGTTGACTACGCTCGGCAGCGAGAGGTCCTCTCCCACGATCGCTGAGAGAGTACGCCGCTGTTGTTCGAAGGCGACGCACTCTCTCAGCGATGACCTAGAACGCCTGGACAGATCTCGATAACCTATAGCTAAGAACCATCCCGATTACGTCATCTTTCAAACAATCAGTCCATCCGCGGAAGAGTTACGATGGAACAGACGGACAGATACACAAGCACGCACGCACAAACCACAGACAGACACACACATTAAACAAATTTTATTAAGCTTACCCCGACTTCAATGTAAATACCTATACTATAATCACAAACTTTAACCGACTTTTATTTATTCATCGCTAAGTAACGCGTTTTGAACGAGGAGAGTTTATGTACCTATGTGTAATACAAAATTGCACAACGCTCGCGCTTAGATTTGAAAAAGTCAGCGCCTTGATATAAATTTTAGCAATATATATTATCAGCAAATTATTAATTCATGATAAAATATACAAAATTACTTGGCATAAGGAAGACTGTTAGTCTTCTAGTATAAAGCCGTGTTATTTTTGGATGCTGTGGGAAAAAATAGAAAAATAATACGTGCCTAATTATTAGCTATTAATTACTAGCTGAAAAGTTTTATTATCATCATCGAGGCAGAGTACCTACTTAAAGTTCGGTGAATACTTTAATTTTAACAGTAGCAAAGTTAAACGACTAGAAAATAAAAATTATTCTTAACCTAAAAGCTAAACAGTTTTTTGTGTTTGGTATTTTTTTTGCAAAAAACAGATTAAAATTACGCACTCGTTAAACTCGTTTAATAATATAGAGTACATACCTACTCGCATTAATTGACGAGATTAAGTTACCAGTAACATTAGACTACATTCTCAGCAATTTTAAATCCAAACATGATTTTCTTTTTACAATATATCCAACGCAGTGATAACATAAGTTACACATTTTTTGCTAGGAGCTTCAGGCATTGGTGCCGGGTGGATATGGAGTAAGAATTAAAATTTGATTGAAAATGAAGTATAGAATGAAAAGCGCATGGAATAGATTGACATTGGAGTAACTCTGAAACTGGTACAAAGTTTTGGGTAACGTCATCTCTTCTTGTACAAGGCAAAGTTGTATTACTTATAAAAACAAACATCTGAAATCTTTGTTAAATGTGTATTTTCATTTGTCGTGGCATTTTTAATTTTTTTATCTAAATGTGTATGTATGTATACACAGAGACAAAAAAAAATAAAAAACGGATAAACAAAAAATAAAAAAAGCAACGCTGAGGACAGGATTCGAACCTGCGCGGGTAGAACCCATTGGATTTCAAGTCCAACTCCTTAACCACTCGGACACCTCAGCTGTGGCTAACAATCTGAAATTTTAAAACTATACTCACAACTAATTTGTTTGAAGCATAACTATTAGACTAGTTGAGCCTGCGACTTTGGACACGAAGTATTTGACAAAAAAAGTTATTTAGTCAATTTAATGCATTTTTTTTAAATATAAAAAGCCTAAGTTATTCAGTGCATATACTTCAGCTAGGTACCTGCAAGTGAAAGGCCCGTCAACATCGGCCCAGTCGTTTCTGAGATTAATCGTAACAGACAGACAAAAATTGTAAAAAAAAATTGTTTCTGGTACTAGCTGTGTCCGTAAATTTGTCCGCGTGGAATTTAACAAGAAAGTTATTTATTGTTTTTTGCTAAATTTTCTAACACAAAAGTAGCCTATGTTACTCCATATTCTAACAGCTAGGTAAAGGAGTGAAAGTCCAGTCGTTGGTCCAGCTCTATCAGAGATGAGCCGGAAGAAACAGATATTTCAAAAGACAGGCAAACATATGTTATAAAAAAAATATCTTGCCATATATTGCGTACCTTATATTATGTACTTACCTATCTGCATTCATGTTATGAAGTAAAAAGCGATTATTTTCACATTAGAAACAGACTATCCAATATTGTTACTTAGTTTAAGAAGCGTTTTTTAGGGTTCCGTAGCCTAAGGCCAAAAACGGAACCCTTAATCATGTCGATCTGTCTGTCACAGCCATTTTTTTGGAAACTTTAAATGTTATGCTAATAAATCTTGGTAAGTAGATGTCTTCTTTGAACCGCAGTAAGATTTTCACATAACATACTCGTACTAATATTATAAAACTGAAGAGATTGTTTGCTAATCTCTCTACTGGGGGCCTACCATAAGCTTTGAGAAAGCAGTTCTGTCAAAGGAAAGTTATACTTCCGTCTTAAAATACTATTACTTTAGTTCGTACCATGACCATTTAAATCAGTCTTGTTTTATTACTCCATTGAACGAATGATTTTTGTTTAATTTGTCTATTAACTGCTAAATTGTTTTTTTAATTCTTCTTCTTCTTTCTTATAAATATTGCTTCCATTTGTTTTTCATAATATTATTAACCAATGTCAAGTATAAAACTTACCTAGATACGTCCCCTTCCGGCAGACTAAGATTCCTTACTTATAAATATCTTCTTATTTGTTTTTATTCGTTATGCATTTCTCTAGTTAGTCATTTTCGTCATCATGTTAAGTCATACTAAGGTCTAAGGTAAAGCGGTGCCTTATTGAGCTTAGTTATGAATGCTACCGTATATGTTATAAATACACGATACATCAATTTCTAAGTGAATATTTCACTTGCGTATTTTAGCTAAACAAAATTGTACACAAAAAATGAAATCGTAGGAAAAGATTTGTAAATTGTGAAGAACTACGTAGATTAAGTTCAGTAATATAGACATTTCTGGCAATCAAATTTGGATTTTTTTTTGCCAGACTTCTACTACTGATATGAGACACTTCAACACTTGTATGTAGAAAATGACGATTCTAAAATTTCTTTGTCTGATTCCTCCATATAGAATATTGGCCCGCCAATTGAAATAACCAATTTGTTTCGTCAATTTTGAGATGTCGATGTTTAATTAGTAGTCTAATTATACATTTATCTCCGAAGTCAAATAAAAATAACAATTTTATGCTTCATTTATGATTTTTTTAAATGGCAACTTGTCCAACAATCTTAAATCCGCTAGCAAATATTAACTTTTTTAAGATCGCTAATTATGACATAAAAACATTACTGCTGGCTGTCAAAATTGACATCATGGTACGGAATGAATGAATGATACGTCACAAAGCTATGTAGCAGTATTGTAAAATTATCCTGTAACAAGATTGTTTAGAGACGTCATGGTACGAAAAGTCGATGTAGTATTAAAACATTCCTGATTTAAGAGCTTATGGTAGACCCCCTGGTTGGTTTTACAAAATTTTTCAGTGTTAGATAGCTCATTAAGATCAAGGCTATAGACTATAATAGGTATAGCATCACGCTAAGACCAATAGGAGCAGAGCACCAATGAAGAATGTTTCAAAATCGGGGGATTTTCTCCCATTGAAAGCTTTCGCTGCGTAAACAGTTAAAGTTTGTCAAAAATTATGTATGACAGAATTGTTCCCCTTTCCTCAAAAGTTCTAAAACAAGTCTGTGACATCTTATTTTTATCTCTTACTAGCTGTCCCGGCGAACTTCGTTTCACCCGTTCAGTATGAGAAATAATAAAGTATTATTTTTCCCATTTTCCCTGCAACTTTCCCGGTTTTTCTTTTTGTAAGAACCTTCTCCTGATCATAAGTAATACAATAATAAAAAAGTTAGTTAAATCGGTTTAGTCGTTCGGAAGTTATGCGCTTACCAACACTGAACACATTTAGCGATTCATTTTTATATTATAGATTTACCGTTAGCTAACAATAATGATTTAATGCTAACCAAATTTGTTTAAAAATAATGCATTATTTGCGAAGATTTTTTTATAAACAAGATGATATAATATTATAATCGCAGCTGTGGTCTAGACGTCCAGGTGTTGGACTTGACTACATGAGGTCCCGTGATCGATTCCCGGATCGGGCAACAAAAAGAAAATTAGGTTTTCCAATTTTCTAATAAAAAAGGGGCTCGGGATTAGATATGTGTGCGGTTGGAGAAAGGCTTGCCACCTATCACATTGTGGGACTTAGTGTCGTCGGCTAGTCGTGACTCGTTGATGCCCTGCTTGTGCCTCTACCTACATCTTCGGCATATGGGCGTGAAGATACATTGATTAATCCCAATCCAAATGAATGCGTTATTTATCGCAATTATTAAATTTAAGACAAATTTGCCCTTTACCTTATTCGAATTAAATTAATATCTTAGGAGAATAATACTTTTCAGGTGAATAAGTTTCGTTTTAGTTTACTTATTATTGTTAATTTCCTTATCTAAATAGATATATTATTAGATTTTGTAGCATTTTAGGGTAATTCTTTCACCGTAAATGTGTGTTTCTAAAAAAGTGTCTTTAAGCCCATATAACCTACGACTAGGGTTGACAACTATGTTTCCATAAAAATGAGAAAAAAATAATAAATTTGATTACATACCTATTTTATTAATTTAAATACATATATCCTAGTGTTTCATGCAAAACTTATTAATTTTATATCATTTTTAAAAGTCTCACAGGTCTTACTACATGTGTTACTAAGTATAATTAACGTAAATGAGGAGCTCATATTTTGTTAAAGTTATCAAAGCTTTTATTTCTGAGTTGCATGCAAAGTTGACCACTGAACACTATTTACCTATTTACTGCGAGCCGACTTTCTGGTTGCTTATTATGTACATATGACGTGTTTTATATTTGCTATCTCCAGTGACTAACAAAAACACAATAGAGATAGCAAACACAAATGACTAATTTGACAGCTATTTGATGTATAATTTTGCATTTTGAGTTGGCAACTGAGATACATAATCAACCCCCTCGTTAGAGTGTAGGAAACTAGGCGCCATTCACAGATTGTAAAAAGTAAAACAAATTATACTTCTTATTTTTTTTAATTTTAACTAATCTAGAATTGTTTTTCGCACGCACTCACTCAAGTAGTGTTGAGTGCACAAATTATAAAGACATATGTTCTGTGTTCAGGAGTTTGGCGCCATCGAGAGAAAAGCGGTCTAACGTAGTGATTATATTCTCTTTGGGTACCAGTACCACAAAGTTAAAGTTTTTAAAAATGGAGCCAATTCATGGAGGTGTGCTTCATATCGTAAAAGTTATTGTACATTAAACATTATTAAATATAAAAATATATTTTATTTGGTTATGGATACATTTAACTTATCTATTGCATATTATTTAATTTTATTTTAAAATGAAACCATCTTAAAACAAAAAGTACATTCATGCACACCATCACTATCTTGGATTTCAGCACAGTTATAGCATATATTTATAGGTACTACTAATATCTAATCTGTGGGACGGTGGGAAAGCACTGAAATATTCCTATTTCTATGCTCTCTACCTAGGTATGTCTCTACCGAGGTGCGAGAGCGTATGACAATGACGTTTGTTATGACTTAGTTGTCAAAATAGTTAAATCGGTGCTGATGATTTTATTACAATTAACATTGACCTCTAAATATTCCTATTTCTATGACAATTATAAATCGGTGACATTGGCAAACGCGAATTTTGTCAAAAATTTTGTCCCCTACCAAACTTCAAAAAATGAGAAAGTAGGTCCTACTAATACCTAATCTGTGAAGTAGGTACCTACTCCAACTCAGCGCTGCCAAAACCGAAAACGTCACTCTTGTAACATTTTACGTTACTTTTGACCCTCCAATGTTATTTCAATGTTATACAACACAAAATGTTACTTTGCGTTACTTCTTAGATTTTTAAACAAAAAATATTGTTAATCGGAATGCAATTTAGATTATTATATATTTTCTTCATGTTAGCTATATTGACACCAACTTGATATAAATATTCAACATGGCGGGATTAGCGGGACGACTGATGCGATTGCAATATGCGATTTGGAGTCGCATTGATATCTGTCAAATCGACTTTTTCATTAACTCCCGTGTATTTTTCTATCTTTATTATTAAACTTTTATCCATGCAAAATTTAGTCAAACTTACAACTACCCGATGAAAAATGTTTTTATCTAATTATGTATTATCATATATAATTATATATAATTAGGTAAAAAAATTTCATCGGCTAACCTAAAAATATTTAAGATATTACGACCAACGTTAAAAAACAATTTAATTTAAATATTACAGGAACAACATTTTTCTACTTTTTACACTGCTGAATTGTTTAATTACGTGCTCGTAATCTAGCTTGGATGCTATATCAGCCTCGATAGATAAAATTGCGACCGCAGAAAGTCTTTCCTGTGACATCGTACTCCTTAAATAATTCTTAATGAGTTTTAATTTTGAGAAGCTCCTTTCAGCGGAGGCTGTACTAATTGGTGTTGTTAATAATATTCTAATGACGATGTAAATGTTTGGGTATATTTCTTTTAAGTTATTATCTGTAATGTATTGAAGCAACTGTTTTACGTCTGTTATAAAGTTGGGTAAGTTAAGGATCATTATTTGTAATTCTTCATATAATTCGTAAGGTTGAAAGTCACTGCTCTCACCCACTCGTAGGACTGTGTGTAAATCTTGACAACTTTTTAATATTTGTTCGCGTGGAATATTTTTTAATTTACTTATATCATACAAAAAAACCGAAATTTTCATGATGTTGATTTAAAGCCATAAATCTTAAATTCATATTGGTAATAATTGAATCAAGCATAGTGTTAAAAAAATTTGCTTCATACCGGCTTTTGGGACACTGTATAGGTTGATCCTCGCCCTCATAATCAAAGACCCTTTTCTTTTTCACTACTCTTTTGTTTTTAAATTCGTTCGGCAGATCATAACAGCTTCTGTCAATAAATTGTTGAGCATCAGACAAGCATTTTTCAAATCCAGTTTGCCGATATTCTTTGTACAGATTGCCATATTTTGCTTATCACATTAACACGCGATAACAATTCATACCATACATGTAAAGATATTACAAATTCTAAACTAAGCATTTCGTTTAATACTGAATCACAATCACTGAGAGTGTCTGATTGATCCGTTTGATTTTTCAAACTTTCTATGCATCCTACAACATCATCAAATTGAAATAGTATGGACTTAATTGCCTCGATTCTGCTTTCCCATCTCGTATCCGATAAAGGCTTCATGGTAAGTTTTAATTTATCTTTGACCAATTCCCAGCGTTTGCTGGAACCTGAAAACAGCAAATAAATTTTTTGGATAAAACCAAAAAATGTTTTTGCTGACACCGAAGAATTAGCGGCGTCTACCAACAGCAGATTCCAGCTATGACAACCGCAAGACGTGAAAAATGCCCTAGGATTTATATTTAATATTCGAGTTTTGACTCCACTATTTATGCCTACCATATTTGCGCCATTGTCGTATCCTTGGCCACGGCAGTTTTGAATATCTAACCCATTCTTTTCTAGCTCGCCTAGTATGGCATTACTTAAATACTCTCCTGTTGTCTCACTTACAGCAAGAAATCCAATAAAATGTTCTTCTATTGTGCCCGTTGATGTATTAAAAAATCTTAAGATCACAGACATTTGTTCTACTTTACTACAGTCTCTAGTGCAGTCAAGCAAAAAAGAATAATATTTTGCCTCTTTTAATTTGCGAATCACTTCATCAGTTACCGTTTTTGACATCAGTGTGATCAATTCATTTTGTATATCGTGACTTAAATAATGATTCGCAAGTTGTTTGTCAGTAATACGTCTCATATGTTCTCGTAAAGTAGGATCAAATTTTGATATCAATTTAAATAAATCAATGAAGTTCCCACTATTCCTAAAGTCACCGTCTGTCTTTATAGCTTCTCTGTGACCTCTGAATGCAAGATTATGAGAGGCTAAGAAGTTAATAATATCGATTAACCTCTCAAACAAATTGTACCAATGTTTTTGAGATTCACGAATTAGCCTCTCGTTTTCTTTGTCTATTGTTTTCTCGTGTTTTATGCCTCTCTCTAATGTTATCCATTGGAACATAAATGCCATATGTTCTTTGGTATTCTCATGTCTTTGTAAAATACTGCTTAAGTGTTTCCAGTCACAGCATCCTCCCTGTACCATCTGAGTTTGTGAATTGTCAAAAAGTCTGCATGGAAAACAGAATACTTTATTTTGAGACTTAGAATAAACTAACCAACGACGATGTTGAATTTCACCATTATTTAGTTTTCGAGAGAAATGAAAATTTGAAAAGTGCCTATGGTCGTTGTCTTTGGGATAATCTTCATCACCAATATTTAATTGTTGTGAGGGGCCGTTCTGAACTATATCATGACGCTGAACATCTGATATGGGCATCGACCACATACCTGGATCAAAATTATCAAATACTTGCTTAATTGCGTCACTCGCATCGCTGCTAGTTGGTGGAGAACAAATTTTCATTTTTTTTTTCGTGATCTAGAATATTGCTCTCGGGCAACACAGGAATTCCATCGTCGGAATCTGATTCGTTAGATATTGATTTTGTATCAATTTCAGACTGTCGTTCGGTATCAGTATTTAGTGGTTCTCCGTCAGTACTTCTCAAATTCATAGGAATCTCAATCGTGGCTGAATATTTTTTAGAAGTCGACGCAATCGATTCAGATGGTTCTGTCGTACCAGATGCAGTTGGATTTAGAAACTTCATCATACCTGTACTTAACGCCTAGTTTGATATTGCTCTTTCAGCTTTTTTTCTTCGTTTTGCTGATCCGGATTCCCATTTCCTCCCAGCATCTCTATCTCTCTTAGGGCCTAGGCCTGACATGTTATGTAATCTGTGGGCAAAAACAATAATACTATTTAAGACATAATAGCTCTTGTGGTCCATAAACAAGGCAGACACATATATATATATTTTATGTTATAGGAAGGCAAACAAGCAAACGGATTTCCTGATGGTAAACAAATTCACGCCGCCTAGAGACACCAAAGGTGGTAATGGTGCGTTGCCAACCTGAGTTCGAGATGTTAGACCTCGAGCAAAAGTAAGTTTACCGGCTACCTTACCCTCCGAACCGGAACACGTCATGACGTTATGGCGGCAGGAATAGGTAAGGCGGTGGTACCAATCCGGGCGAGTCGCTGCTAAACTCTACCACCTAGTAAATATATAGAATCCCCCTGCCTCATGTAACTTTCTGTCTGCTCGGTTTAGGTACCTACATAATACTATTAAATAATTAGTACACCTTACGCTTTTTTCTTATAAAAATGAAGTATTAAGTATTAATTTAAATTTGTTGAAAATAAAACCTACATTCCTCGATCAGAAAACAAAATAAACATTTGAAGTAAAAAAAAAAGTATTATGTGTAGATAAAATTATTTCTTACCTTTCACTTAATCCCGGTACAATAATTGTTTTTCTTCAGATCACAAACAATAAATCAATAGTTAAGTATAGACTACGTATCTATTATTTTATAAGTACCTAGTTATAGTTACAAAACAGCGTTTTGAAACAGTAAACCACAGTTTTAAGTTCTTAAATAGAATGTCACATAAAAAAAGATATCATCACTTATACACGACAAGTCAACCCAAGTAGACTATACGCTTTGCAGTTTGCTCAACGGACGAATAGTACAGTACTTACCTTTTGTTTCGTCAAATAACACGAACTAAGGATTTTAGGTAATTTCCCTCATACAACTATCAAACAATAATGATCTCTATTAAAGAGCATTTTGGTCCAATTTCATTTGTGTACCGCAGTCTTTCGAGGCCAAGCGAAACACGAAGGGGAATCCTCGTGTTTTAATTTGGTGTTACCAGATTGTTTTTGGTGTTGCCGTATATAGAAGTATTTAGAAATCGGGAGATAAAGTCACTAAATCGGGTAAATGGGAGGAAAGAGATGAAATCGGTAGATCTCCCGATAAATCGGGAACTTTTGCATCATTGTTTGCTTTGACGACCAACAGCATGAAAACAAAATCGTCAAAAAGTTGCGGTGTACGGGAGGGAGGCTGTTGTTTGACGAACGGGGAATACCCTATTTAGTTTTGGGCGACGCCGCGCAGCGGAAATTCTTCGCTAGCGATAGGAACGCAATTTCAGGGGAATACCCTTTTTTAGGCCAGCGGTGACGTGCATTACAGCGGGGATTTCTCACGAGTGATAGCGACGCAAGCACTTTTTTCGGCGCGTTCATGGCTTAGGTTTAAGTAATACATAAATCTCCATGGTGTGAGGCCCCTTGGACCGCGAGGCCGTGGGCTGTGGCCCACGTCACCCACGCCCTACGCCGCCTCTGTGGCAAAGTAGGTTGGTATTAAACATTTCGCAATTGCTTGGTATATTTACTTAGATACAAAAACTGACTGTTACGATTTTGAAGTGTGAATTAGAATTCTTTAGAATCGTAGTGATTTCAAACGGGTGCAATGGAAAAGCGACAGGTAAAAGACACAAATTATATTCATCTTATTCTTTTGCAGATAAGAGACACAAATATATATTTATTTCATTCTTTTGCCGATTTACTGAAGTTTCACTTCTATCGAGTGTGGACTCGCGCACCCGCTTTTTTTCTTTTCAGCACCACTAGTCGATTATTCGACTAACAATTATTAAGATTTTTTTAGTTCAATTAAAGGGACAGAAACCGCTTTTGTTTTTTGTATTCATTGATATTGAACGACATTCCTAAATGGGTCAGTATATTTTTTAGATCTAAACTGTTACGGTTGTTCTTTTCAGCATCGCCTCGCCAATAGGTTGTTGATCAATATTTATTACGATTTTTTTTAAGTTTCATAAAAGAGACAAGAAACCTTTTTTAGTTTTTTTGTATTAATTGATGACAAATCAAGTTAGTATTGATTGAACGACATTTTTTTATTGTTTGGTGTATTTATTAGATGAAATGCATTGCCTGTCGATTATTCGATGAAAAATTACCCATTACGAGCAGTGCAAAAACTATGACTTTATGATTAAAAATATGACTTTGATCGCCATTTAGTATTGCTATCCCTTTCTAACTAATACACACAGAATACGAAACTGAAGTGTAATTAGTCGCCAGCCGATTCTAATCTGTTGTATTGCTTGTACTAATTTTTACGTTTAATAATCGGGTCAAGGAACGTATTTAATTTTTTTTAATAAATAAATTGCCAGTTTCCACAGTACAAAACATAAAGTAATGTTACTTTTGGCTGTCTGCCACTGGCAACATTGCTCCTGGCTCCAACCAGTGGTCTCGAACCTACCGATTTTTCGGTATTTCTACCGATATGGGCTCTGTTCTAAAGAAATACCGAAATATAACGATTTTTCTACGATTTCACAGTATACATGGAAATTATCTCGATTTTACACTTTTAAGTTGGCAACCCTTTTCATTTATGTTTAATGTTACGGGGAAGCCCTCAATAGTATGGACCTAGTGCAGAATGTAGTTCATATATTTTG
>NJDD01002066.1:42043-54592 GCA_002245505.1 Calephelis nemesis
CTGCGATCCAAACGATCGAGTCTTTTACTCGATTACTCATCTTCTGGGCCGCGATGAAGCCAAACCTGGGACAAATGAAGGACCGACACAGCTCTAACATGTACCGAATGTGGCAAAGTTTCAAGACTTATGGATGTACTATTAGTTTATAATCAGTGTTGCTACAGTCAATTTTAAGAATGACGAGTTACCCATCGTCAAATGAAGACTGATAGTAATGAGTATTTCGTTAGTTACACCTAAGTAGAAATAACAAAATTGATGACTGGTAGCAAAGCTGACAATAAAGTCTTATAGTGAAGTAATTGAGACATGCACAGCACCGTATACAGTACCACAGGCGCGTGGAAATATACATTATTATCATCGAACGACTTAAATGGGACATATTTACTGCTAATAATATTGCTAACGTACAGTGGTATTTAATTTATATTATCAAATAGAGTTTAAACTGCTATATTAATTGTTGACGTACATTTACAGCGCTCTTCACTTTTTAAATTTTCTTTTAAATTCCAAATAAATACCAGCAAAGTGCATTGTTGGTTGGTTTGTATATATATTAGGTGACTTTATTATAATGCTTTGTTTTAGCTACTTTAATGGCCACTTGCACGTTCCTGGGTTAAGTATTTAACTCTTAAATTAGTTTGTAACTAGTCTGAAATCGCTTTATATTTGACAGTTTAACTCAATGTTAAAGTTAACCCAGAAACGTGCAAGTGGCCCTAAATTTGTTAAAATAAAAAAAAAAACTTTATTGAATATTAAAAAAGTCAAACATAAAAATTGTAACACTTAAAACTTACATGCTAAATTAAAATAAGGTTTCAATTATAAATTCTAACAATAAAGAGGTTATTATAAATAAGTATATGGAGTAAGTAGTTATTATCAATATCAAATTATTAAAATTTAACAAATTATTTTAAGTAACATAAAATTCGAGCACATCTTTTTGTAATAAATACCAAAGATGTAACTTTCTTCATAGGATGAAAAGAAAATATCATCAAAACAAATATAAGTCCAGGAGATACCCTATGAACTACAGCTCGATACATACAACATATTATTTAAATATATAATAACATCCGGACGGAATAAACTAGGCATATAAAAACAATTATATCATAAAAAAATAAATAGAACGAATTTACATTAAAGTACAAATATCAGATAAATAATCAGAAATGTTGGAAAATATTCTTGAAGGATAAGAAATTAATTTCTACATTTTAATCTAGAATGTGCTTTAAATGTGTGAATATATCGTATGACATAGACAGACATGACACACATTTTGAGAGGCCTTTTTTATTTTGATGTTATTTTTTTAATAGATTAAAATAAAAATACTATTCAAATAAAAATTATTTAATTTGAAATTTCCCGCCAAAAATGTATACGTATTATGGCGTGACAAAACAGGCAAAATAGTGCGCTATGAATGAATTGGACTTACCAGAAGCTAAAACTCCCAAATATATCCAGCTTCACACAACACACACCACTAAACTTTCTACTTTTATTAGCAGCAACAATACACACACTACTAAAAACTCAACCTACGCTTCGTAACCGAAGCACCATCAGGAGAATTCGACTGTACTCCACGAAGGTCGAGCAGAAACTTGGCGGGAAGTTACAAATTGAATAATTTTTATTTGGATTTAAGTATGGATTTCGCAAAGTAACGCCTTCTTCTATTAATTAAAAATACTATTATTTTTAATTAATAGACTTTTTTTTATTATTTTTAGTAATATTCATAAAGTTATACATGTTGTTTGAAAATCGTTCACAAAGTTATGTCCTATGATAACAATATTTTTAAGCAATATGTCCCATTAAGTCTCAGATCACAACACACGTTTGAAATGTTGTAACTTAACAAATTGTATTTGTTTCTGAATAAACAGATTAAATGCTTCACATATTATACTAATCATTATATAAGTATATCGTGACTTCTAATATTCGGGAAGTAAATATTTTGTGATCCGCTTACTATAATTATTCTTACCACATACTAAATAACTATAACATTGTACTCTAAAAAATATGTATAATTATCGAAGGCTAATATGAGATTGTAATCACAGTAATGTTATTCAAGTAACGAGCCCACAGCATTACTAGGTACAGAAACCTTGTTTGTTTGTCTATCTGTTCGCGAACCGATACGTAACTACCCACATATTTACACATATCGAAGGCAACATCAAGGTATACTTTATTTATTGCTTTTGTTTAATTATTATGTACTTTACATATCACCACATGTTTATATACAATGCGTTCACGCGACATAACGCAATTGAATATTTATTCGAGAATCGCTCGATAATTATTATTGAAAAATAGTAAATCCCTGACAAATAATATTCAGTCTCAAGGCAGTTGATGTTCAGTTTTACCTCAAAATTTTATAAAACGAGAGATTCATCGTTCGTTTTTGGTATACAAAATCAGCGATTCTTTTTACATCGATAAAATATTTACCAGTAATAGTATAATATTTAAGCTCTGTTATATTTGTTCGTATACAAAGAGATTTATTGTTATTAATAATAGTGCGATCATTCTGTTAACGTTACTCTATAAGGTGACACAGTCTAATGTTTCTCTAGTTAGTGCGTGTTCTATAAAAATAAAACGGTAGAGAAATATTCTACGGGCAACACTAACAACCACCTAATGACTTGCGTTATATTTTACCTACAATATATCTATATAGTATACATATATATAAATGCAATCTGCAAAATGCATAAAACAACAGTTATTATACCTATAAATTGTATAAAATATTAAATAAAATCTATTGAAGTGAGGTAGATGGATGGAATTTCACATTTGTGTGGATATTTTTTTAAATTTATAATGTCGCCTTATTGGCCCGAATGTTGAGGTAGTTGGATGGAATTACTATGCAAGAGACCCTACGTCGTGACGGGGACCTCGCATACATGTACAAACTCACTACTTACTAAGTTAACTACTAAAACAATCTCACAAGTGGCGAGTCGACGGTATGAACTAAGGTGTACGCGGGTCTACTAGTGATTAACTCGAAAATAACAAGGACGACAGCTACAGAGCTACCGGCCTTATGCCGCGTCTATTGTTATTTATTAGACGAATCATGCTTTGTTTTAAACGGACGCAATAACAGACAAAATATATCCTTTTGCTTGTAGCTTTTCCGCTTCATGATTTTTTACGTTTATCTTTCACAATCGTACATCAAGAGTATAAATATTTATTACTTAATATAAAAAGGTAATCAAATATCGCATTGTGGACCTCGCATGTTAATGTGGGGTCGATTAAGATGACATTTTGTCTGTTTGTGTCGTATAACGGAGCATCTTAGCTAACCATGCGGTAGCTTGGATCAAGATGTCCTACTCGCTGCAATTAAGATGGGCTTCGTGGCATCACTTCGTGAATAAAGTTTACTTGCTACTCTAAAATCTGTACAATAACTCGCGTTCGCGTTATATCGAACATGTGAAATTTGACCACGCGAAACCTTAAAGCCTGCGACACGTATCGTTAATCCTAAAACTTTACATTATCGGTTAATGGCACCAACGACATTCCACGGGTCAACAATTAAACCGCCTAAAATGAATCAGCTAATGACGAAACATAACACTCAGCACCTTTATAAATCAACAAAACGCCGTAACACTTGTACTAATATAGTACATCCACGCTTACATTCTTTCATGAAGCTGTGTTCTTGTTCTGTTCGTCGTCGGAGTAGTCCCCGTCGTCCTGCCCACTGTGCTCCTGGTCCTGCTCGGAACTGTTCATTCTGCTCCTTTCACTGTCATTGTAACTTTTATAATAATCCTTACTCATGTCTTTTTCCATCATGTCTTGTTTATCCGTTTCAGCTTCACTAATACTATCATTTCTTTGTCTCTCTTTGCCTAAATCTAAAGGTTCGTCGACGTCCCGCATGATGTCCGGCTTGCCCATGTTGTCGGTGTACTGCCGCTGCATCTGCTTGAGGAAGCGCTGGTGAGCGAGGGTTGTCGGTGGAGGAGGGAGGGATCCCATTTGCGGTGAAGGCTCATCGTAAGTCTTCCTGTCCATGTGCATCGCATTCATTTGTGCTAGCTTTGCAGCGTTCATACCTGAAAATATTTTACAAAATAGTTAGAACTTCTGTAATTCGTTTATTCCAATTCAGTGTTCAATTTTGCAATATTGTTGTAATTGTATTGTTTACTGTTGTAAGAATCTTAGATTAAAATAAAGCCTTATGTAATTTTTTTTGCGCATAAATCGGTGTAAAACCATTTTACTTTGTTTCCATCTACTTCATAGTATCCGCAAAGACGATGAAATGGATGCGTTTTGGTGGAGACTGTTTCACAGAAAGGCTCGAAATGTATCGAAAGAGGGGTTTCGTTGTGCAAAGTGAAACGACGGGAAAAACTGTTTAATTTTAGTTTCGCAGATCTTTACTGCTGAATGTAAACGTGTAGGAACACATTACAGGAGAAAAGCAAACTTACCGAAAACATTTTCACCGATGTACTGGAGATAGGTGTCGAGTATGGCGGAGCCGCCGCCGAAGCCCGGCGGGTAGTCGTCGTGCTTGAGGGCCATCCCGTGGGGGACGGGGAGGCTCTCCACCGCCTTCGCCGTGACGGCGCGCACCGCAGGCACCTTCGTGATTGTCGTGTTCGTCAGGTTGTTTATATCTGGAAAAATACGTTTTTGTTACATTTTGAACACATTTTACGTTGTCCTCCGTGGGAGTGACATTTCAGTCTAAAGACGTCACTCGGAGACGTTGATTATCTTTTAATCAGTCATTCACCATACGAAATTACCTACGACTTAATGATAGATTAAAAATTAATTAACGTCTGAGTGTGACAGTAAGTTACATTTCGGTCAGAATTTTGGTGAAATAATTCGTATTCGTTATATTAACCTTTCTCTGCTGTAGCTATTCTCAAATTAACTCTATTTTTGTGTCAATCAATCACTAGACTAAATAAGCACAGATACTTAGCAATTAATTGTAATGTAGATTCTTTCCGTTTTATGATGTTCAAAAAAATATCATTTAAGGCTTTTGTTATTGTTAATAATGAAGTCAGGTTTATTGTTATCATCATTTTTTTTCCTTTAACCATCCATTGCTAAACACAGGCTTCATCTAACTGGCGCAATATCAAGATCTTCTTTTAAATGGAACTCCCTGGTGGACGAAAATGTTTGATCCTTGCCTTAAAATAGTATGTTGATTGTGACTTACGCGGCGGTGAGACGGGTAAGGAGTCTTGGTATTTGGACTGGCTGAGGTCGTCGTGGTCGTTGTCCCCGCAGAGCGAGCTGGTCTCGGAGGCGGCGGACTTGGCGTCCAGTTTCATGTCGCAGCGGCGGGCCCCCGTGGGGGAGGCACGCGCCCGCAGCTGCTCCGCGGACACCTTCACCCCGGCCTTCGCCAGCAACCTGAAGTTATACCGCACATTTACGTGGTGGGACTCACCGTACGCCGTAGGCCTTTCAATTCATCTCATTTAGTACCGGCAAGTTCTTAAATCTTACCGAAGTGAAAAATTGGGCAGTTCGTTTCAGGTACATTGTTACAAATTAGAATATCCGCTGTCAGAATTGGAAAGCTGAAATATAAGTCAAAGGCAATGACTGTTGTCATCAGAGAGCCTACAGCATAAATTTCTGCCTTTAGTTATAAATAATTTATTTACGAGTAGACTTCGTTCCGTATTCAAAGTCAATGTTGTCAAAAAGTGTACGAAACACGGCTTTGAACACATATCTACGTACGTGTAAATGTTAGTTTAGTTTGGTGTACCACCTGTTAGTAGGAATGGAAGAATTTAGCCATGGTTCGAATTATAATACTATATTTTGAGAACAAGAATGCGAAATCCCATTTTATCAGTTGCAGCAAGGTACTCACTGGCTTGCAAGTTCCGGGTCGAAACGCGTTGGCATTTGGAGCACGGGCAGATCCTTGGTGGAGATACCCCGGTGTTGCCGCGACATGTGTGAGTGCAGAGAGTTACGCGACTTTGCCACAGTACCACATAGAACACACCTGGAAAATCAATAAACATTTTTACTATCTACGGTTTAATTAACGAAAGGATAATTTCGAAACCAGAATATCCAACACGGTGAAAAAAACCACAGCGTACCCACTGGAGCAGGTCATTTGAAACAACTGCTTACAACATTAATAATAAATAAATGCGACAAAAACGCGGCAATTAGTGGACAATTCGAATAAGTCTATCTTAAAAGTTAATCTGTGGTCATCGTAATAGTGTGAACTTCATTGTCGCCTTTCCTAAGAGATTTCGCGTCCCATTGCATCGTCAGGTATTAACGAACTATTACCAGGGTCGTCTTAGATTAGGCTAGCGCCCTTGGGCACTCGAAAACTTAGGGCCCTTTTGGAATATAATGAAATGTAACTACAATTTTTTAATATGATTTTTTGGGTAATCAATTATTTTATTTTATTTCATCATGTCATTAATAATGTTGATAAGCCGCGGTTTTTTTATGATTACAATAATAATTTCTTTCAGGAATTCTGTTGAGCAAAATCTATTAAAACCCTCACTCAATTTTCTGAATAATGCCCTCTTTTATGCTCATAATTAGTGACAAATTACTTAGTCGTTCTTAAGCTGAAAAATAGAATGCTCCTGAATTAGGACAACGAGAAAAACGTAATGCACCCAACCAAAATATTATAAGGTTAAAAGTGAGTGAAATGGTCCATGCCTTGGGGCCCTCTGAGTATAGAGTCTAGTAGGGGCCCTGGGCACTGGCCCCGTGTGCTCTTATGGTAATTTACCGTCTGTATTGACTATTAACTCATTTGTTATCTTTAAACAACGTGTTTCTTCCTATCAGGAAATTCATCTAATGGCTTGGTTTCAAATCTCGTAAAATAAAAAAAAAGTTAACTTACCGATATCCCGGACACACGGTATGTTTGTCTTCTAAATGTGTCCGCAGCGTATGCGCAGATCGGTATATTTTTCCACACTTGGGGCACGGCCGCGGATCCGTGGCCCTGACTCGGAGCAAATCCTGAGTCCGCCGACAGCCACCTGCAAAAAAAGTCATGGTTACTAAAAAATCAATCACTTTAAGCTATTAAATGTGGTTCTGCAGCCTTACCTGTTTTAGACGTTGTTAATGTGTTGTATTATTTTGTTATTAGTATATATGTTTACTAGTACTCTCATGGAAGAAGGTAATTTGACATTAATATTACTAAGCTAAATAAACTAAAGTGAATTATTGTCCGCAAGTATCTCTCAATACTATATTTCACGGAAGAACCCGATCCAATCGGCACAAAACTTATTTATCAATGTCAACTATATTTTATTACTGCAAAAATACCAGCAATAAAACATTATACATTTATTTTCATTTCATTATTAGAAATGTATTTGTGGACTGAGTTCTTATTGGTTATCTGATCGTCCATATAATATTTTAAAGAAATAATTTTGTCTAGATACTCTTACTGTTCTTACTGTTGTGAGAGTACCAGTAAATTAAAAATAGAAACGAAGAGTATAGTACAAAGAGGCAATTAGGCAAATAGTATAGCAAACGCACATTTCTACTTCGTAGTTTTATTTGTTTCTTATAAGCAGACAATTTTCCTGTGGTAAAAATTAAATTATTACGTATATATCGCATCACTAATACAATCGCAACTAGGTCGTTACTCACATTGAACATTTGGTTATTAAGTTGACTAATTTACATTGCTGAACGCTTAGGAATATATTATTATAAAGATATACGACTTTGCCTCACAGGCGTCAGGAACAATTTTTAACTACTTGCTAATTTTTACCAATAACATTTTTTGGAGATCATTTCGACGTTCCTATCGCATATATTTTATAGAGTTGCATGGATTCAATCGGTTAGTCTCACCTATATTGATTCTGGGATTATATTTTAAAATTATTAAAATAACAGCATGACAGAGAGAAAAAAAATTAAACGTTTTCTCTTTGGACAGTAAGGAATTAATGTATGTCGTTAAGTAGGCATTCAAGTTTCAAATATTTGAAAAAAAAATTAACACTGGAGGCTGACTGCTCCAGTGAAATAACACAATATAAATAACTCGAATATATTTCACCTAGTGCCAACTGTATTATCGTTTTGTTAAACATAAATTGACGATTTTAAATAGCTTTTTTGGGGTATTTTTTTATTAACGTACGATGAATAGAGGTTCTTTTTATTAAAATATATAATTTGAATGAGTGATTTCAAGGTTAATTTGATAAAATTTAATTAAATCCTTGCATCTCTATTTGGGTGGCTTGCTTGGAACATTTATTTCATTTCTACCAGTCTTTAGGCAAAGGCTACGATTTTATTTACACGAACGATAAATGTTGCAAAGTAAGTCCATCCTCAATTGATCACTTAAATTTATTCTATTATTATGGGTAGTGCCGTTTCTGTGGTTTGCTGAATGCATTACAACTATTTATCCATCCAAACAACCTCTTTTCTAAACTAAGGTAATTTACTTGTTCTACCAAAACATGACCATCGGGAATAAATACAAGTACCTATATCGGCAAATGTGATAAATTTAACGTTGCTAACATGTATCTCCATTCATCTGTAAGTTGTAAGGTGGCGCTTCGTTCTGTGCGCCCCTACTATACGGGGTTACATTCAAGTTTTAAAAGACCGGTAAAATTTTGATTATTAGAAGTTCAGGCTGAAATAGAAGGGCGTTTTAAGCATTGTTGCTAAATATTTATATTTACTTTTAGAAACATTCATTTAAAATAGTCTGTTAAAATACTTCAATTGTAATAATCAACGACGTTGTACCTAGTACGAGATATGACGTCACCAGCCTGCACATGCGAATGCGGTAGGCATAAATCGGTTAAAATTTTTATGCGTCTTATATTTTGCGTCGGATATTTTTATTTTAAAGTTTAAAAGTTATTGATGCTGAAATTTACGGTTCTTAAAGTTTAAGGACCAGCTAAAGGGTTGGTAAAAGTAAGCCTGATGATAGTTGTGTTTTCAAGTTAGAAATTATCCTTTATGTGGAGGTAAATCTTTCGCTAGTGGATCCCAAAGGGAAATGAAGATTTCAAACAGTGTTGCTACTGTTTACTGATTGACGCTTTGCTGTTTCGCCGCAGAATGAAATTGCACCGGTATGTCAACAGCTCATGTGTGCGTTATCCTGCAGAGTTTTTTTTCTACATATTTTTTTAATTCTCGGTAATTAACCAATGAACAGGCCTATGATTTGTAAACGTTTTTTTAACTTTATATGAATTCGTATGTTTGAACAAGCGGTATTGATAAAGTAAGAAAGTCAAAGATGTTACTTTGAACGAAATGCCATCACCAATTACTACCAAATAAAATCAACATCGAGGCACTAATATTTTTAGTATTATTCAATTGTAATATTTGTAATACAATTTGTAACATTATTTTCCTTTTAGGATGAATTTCCATTCATTAAAAAAACTTAACAAAATGTGAGAAAATATCCATAAAAAAAAGGAAATTTTCGACATATAAACATTTGACGTTTAGGTATCAATTAACCTGACGTACTTACAATATCTACGACTTGGATATATTAAAGATAACAAATTTGAACAGTAGAATTTTGAACTCATATATTCCCGATAGTATGTATTGTGTAGAAAAGTTTGCAAAAATCCCGGCCATTAGAGGCGAATAATTATTAGTCGGTTGAGTGGACGACGCACTCCCTTCGACACTTGGTTATTGTAAATAATGTATATGTATTATATTTTATTTCTGTACAGACATCACTCAGTATATGTATTCGTAATCTATATAAAATAAAAGTACAAAAAATTGATATTCTATTGGTGCTTACTACTCTACATGTAAATTCAGCAAAAAATATTCATTAAAACTATTTCACAATGCATTGATTTGAATGTAAAAATATATATTGATTGGTGTTTTTTTCCTCTTACCGTGGATTCACATAAACGATTGTTACGCAGTAATGTTGATGTATCTAGATTTCCTTTTAGGTAAAAAAGATACGGTAACCGCCTTTCAAATAAACACTGTCTCATTTATCAAACATTTTTTCGTTACCACAATGTTCCTATGCAAAAAAAAAAGATATTTAATGCATTGCGTTTTTTATACGTTGCGGTTCTACCAAAATAATACCTTTTAGATGTCACGGTATAGGTAAGGTTCGAAATAAACAAATGTTCGCGGCGCAACAGTCGCATATGTGAACGAACGCTTATGATAGTAAAATATATGCGAAGGGAAAATGCACCTTTTATATACAGTTAAATAAATCCTCCATGTTCTCCTACTATGACTAGATATGTTTTAGATTGTGCACTCGGCCTACAGGGGCACCGAACTAATTTCAAAAATAAACCCTATAAAATGTGAACGTATGCTTACCTATTGCATTAGAAGGCATTCGTTTTCATTACACTCTATTTCGTATTGTCATAATCTATGGTCAAAATATAGCGTAGGAAATGCAGAATGTAGCAAGATGGCTGAAGATCCTCCCATATTGATTTAGATTTAATATAAGGCCAGAAAGAAATCTGCACTGTTTAAAAATATATCAGAATATAATGTATTGTTACTGTGTTTTTCGGTTTTATTTAAAAAAGGAAAACAAGAAGTAAGTACCTTAGTGAATCTTCGTAAGTAACTGTACCAACGTACCACATTCCGCGTAGAAGTATTGTAAATTAAAACAGTTTAAGGTATCCTGTGTAATACTCACTGATCTAAGATAAAAACTAATGCTGATCGCATTTTCTTTTAGCAACCTGTTTCGGAATGCAATATCATAGACAAAGTTGCATTGTAACACTGATCGTAAGTCACTTTTCACCGATGTTTGAATTGAGTCTTAACGATTACAGTGAGTGTAAACAGGATATCTCAATATCTACAAAGATACAAAAAATATACAAGACGTTGCAGCAACAATGGAAGTTAGAGACACATTCGAAAAGGAAGAATGGTCAACTCACTTAGTTGCATTTCGTAATCTATCAATGGCACCAATCATCACAAGTCATAATGCGCTTTACAAGACTAGAACTTGGATTTAAGTGCAGCTAAAAGTATAATGTCGTGCATCAGGTGAGCAAAACCAAGGAAAATCTCAGATTATTTTTTAGCAATTGTCTTGGATGTTAGAAAACTAAAAATTACCCTTAGGCACAAGAGTAAGCTTAGTACAAACTCACGTACAGTAATTAGTTAATATTCTCGGAAATGTACTGAGATAAAAACATGTGAGCTAAGTCCAGTAGAATATGAAAAAAATGTGCAGACTAAAACTATATGGCTTGTGCGTTGAGTGTTTGGAAATAGATTTTGTAATCAGCAGTCCTACTGACTCAAGTGTTTTACTGGAGGTAAACGAAGGTGGGTACTGATTGCTCCCAGATATTGTTCACGACATTAACACTTAGCCACAATGAGTTCCAAGTTGACTTAAACAATATCAGTCTATACTACTACAAAAATAATTTTCAGTCAATTTATTCTACCATTTATACATATCGTTTACGTACGAACATTACTGCGGAATATGAAAATGCATTGAGGAGATCAAAGTTCTCTGGGTCTAGTTACATTCCCACTCGTAGTTCCGAATCACAGCCGTTTATAGCGAATTTTTTAACCAAATGACTTAAACATGTGCACTAATTTGCCCAACCACAGCTCCACTTCAACGTTTTCATGCGCTCCCATTGGCGGCGGTGTTTGATACGCATGTGGTTTCGAACCGAGTTGGGGTGTGCGAAGTACCTGGCGCAGGATGCCACCGGGCACACGGGGCTGTCGCGCGGGTAGTGCGCCTCCAAATGCCTTCGCGCGAGCGCCAGGGAATCCAAACTTACAAAGCACAATGGGCACTGAAGACGTTCGCTCCGAAACGTAGAGTTGCCGGCCGTTTCGCTCCCCTCCAGGTACTTAAGCAACTCGCTCCCACGCTCCTCCCCCTCGCCGAAATCGCTTACCGTCGGCTTTGCCAACGCGCCCCGAGCCGCGGCATCTGCAATGCCGACAGCATCATATTACTCAATGTGAGAGCGGTTGGCAAATCCGACGATTCGCGTCTATTGGCCCTAACCACGGTCATAATAAACGGTCTAAAAATATTACGTTATATAATGAATAGCTTTACGTCAGCAAGTCCCGCGGGTAAAGAGTGACGCGGTAGCGCGGCGCGGTAGTGGTGACCGTCCGTTACCACCAGGGGTGCNGCCACTCTGGCGGCGGCGCGCTCTCGGCGAAACACCTTCTCTAAGAGTTCTGTCGCTGTCGAATCCCATGGGCCTGCAGTTGGTGGTTGATGAGGTAGTGCTTCGTTTTGCATTTCTTTCCGCAGTGTTGGCATGGGAACCACTGGTCGCGGTCGGTCTGCGAGTGCACATTGAGCATATGCTGCCGCAGGTTGGAGGTGGAGGAGTAGACGCGGCCGCA
>NJDD01002066.1:65826-92117 GCA_002245505.1 Calephelis nemesis
GTACATTAAATCAATAAATAAAACATTACCCACACTACCGTGCGTTTGACACACACAAATATATTGATGACAACGATAAAAGATCACAGATGGCGCACTAAAAAGTTTGGAAACAAAGTAGTTGGTCGAGATAAATGAAGATAGCTTTCTTATCAACAAGATATTAAAATTTATTATGGTCTAATTTAGAACAACGGGCGACCACTAGTATAAATAAATATTTAAAACTCTATATTTTTCCGAATTTATACAATATTAACTCTCGAGACTTTTAGTGAAAATGGCTTTTTAATAGAAAAATAAGCATTGATATCTTCCATGGTGTATCCGTTTTGTGATACTGCCAGGGATAGCTCTTAAGGGTGTATATAGTAAGAATTTTTTAACAGAATCGTACTTTGTAAAAGTAGCTAATTTTTAAGTAATGAATACTGTCAGGCTTCGTTTGTATATCGCTTTGGCAAAGGCGTTGACGGTACACGTTTAACGCTACCGAGTACCGGCCAGTCTATAACGTATTACTTACCATGTTAAAATATCGTTGTCTAATTCCTACAATACAAGCATATTTACTTACTTTAGTGCAGAGGTTCCCAAAATTATTTTATGTAACGCCCACTTTGAAAATTAGTTGTTTTGTAGCGTCACCTCATTTTTTTTGTCAATAACCTCAATAACATATATTTGTTTCGCCTGGAGTTTAGAAAAAAAACTTTTTTCAAGATTTATACCGCCCCTCTCAAGGCTTCCAGCGGCCACAAGGGCGCGTTTTCGCCCACTTTGGGAAAGGCTGCTATAGTGTAAGATCAATTTTTTTGTGGCCAGAAGTATTGATTTACCTTGTGTGCTGTGAATGTTGCGCCGGCGCAGGCGAGCGTGACGTCGACGAAGTCCTCCTCGTCGCGCAGCCGGCGGAAGGACGAGACCATGGCGGAGTGGAAGTCGTTCCACCGCAGCGAGTACTGCTGCTCACCGCCGCCGCCGCCGCCGCCTGCGTGCAACCGGGCTGTCAGCCACAACGTTCTCACATTAATATATTTATTTATTTATTGTGCACAAAATAGTAAATGACATAAAATATGAAAATCTAAAATTATACAACGTGGAGCTTTCTTCCAGCAAATCTCAAAGAACTGGCTGTTAACAAAACATATTTCCAAGCTTTCATTGAAAAAAAAATCATGCTGGAGAGAATAGTGGGCGATAGATTTGCAAATGCGGCCGGCTATAAGATAGAGACCCAGCAACGTAAAAGGCGTCTGAGGGCAACACTTGTCTCTTACCAAGACAGAGAGAGAGAGAGAGAGACCAGCCTTCTTGTTCGCTTGTTTGTTCGAAAAATAATTGGTACGATTTGTACTATCGTGAAGATTCTGCGTTTTGGAATAATTGATTCGAAAGCTTGATTAAAATGTCAAAATTGCGGAAATCGTCAAACGACTGATTTGACATTTCATTAGAGTCTTTTCCGATGTAAACAAACTTTGTAAGTTTTTGCCTTAGGGTTATGAGTAAAAAATGTTCAAGGCATCTTAAGAGTGTAGGTACAAAGCTATAAAGTGAACAAAAAGCCACTTCAGAAAACGTGAGTATCAAAAATATGTGATTTGAGTCGGGTTATCCTATCCTGTTAATATTATAAATGCGAAAGTTAGTGCGTATCTTTGTTACGCTTTCACGCTCGAATAGCAAAACGGATTTGTCTGAAATTTGGAGCATAGATAGATTGTGTCCTGGATTAACATATACTTTTAATCCCGATCGCACAACGGGTTCCTGCAAAAAAGCAGTCGAAGCCGCAGACAGCAACTACTTAAACAATATTTGTCATAAATGTTGAAATTGCTCATAGGTACCAAATATTTCAAAAACCCTGCTAACATATCCTTGATGTATAGCCAGAGAACGGTAGGTACCGAGCCAGTTGTATTTGCTCGGGTCAATGTAATTGAAATCTTTTAAATTTATTTAAAAATAAGCCATAAGAATTTGTTTTCGGTTCAACGTTTTGTAAATTTCATTTTTGCTCGTAGGTAGTAAAGAGTTGAATTTAAATTAATTTTTTACGCTTTTTTAGCGTGTTGGTTAATGTTGAATTCCAAATAAATGAAAATCAATTATCGCTTAAGTGACCGATTAATCACGTGACTTGTGCCGAAAGTAATGTCCCTATCGGTTGAAAGTTGGACACATCTAGTTCTAAAAATGCCTGAATCTTGTTTTCCCGTGTTAAGATTAGTTTTAAGAACTTGACTACATGAGGTCTCGGGTTCGAATCCCGGGTCGGGCAACAACAAGAACATTTTTCTAATTTTCTAACAAAAAAAAAACGCTGCTTGCGATTGGATACGTGCCCGGTTGGCGATAGTCTTCCACCTATCACATTGTGGGACGTAGTGGGTGCCTGGTTGTGCCTCTGCCTACCTCTTAGAGGATACGGGTGTGAAGAAAAAAAATTAATGACATGATGTTCAATACGTACGTCATGTACGTCCATAATTCAAGTACGTCCATGGTGCAACATAGACTTTATGTGATAACATAATATTTAAGATAGCCTTAAGTGTGAATTCCCCCCGACGAGTTGGACGTCCGCCGAGCCAGCTGTGCATTAATGCGCATTATTACGGCGCATGCGAAATTTACGAAAAAATTGGGACCATTTTGAAATTAAAATCGGATCGGATAAATAATTTATGTCGACGAATGTCCGTTGTGTACTTGATTCGGATATTACATTTAAATGTACAAACGTTGAATTGAATTGTTTACTGTATCTGTGCGTTTTCTTTGTTACTCAAATATGACTTATACAATAACAAATTATAAATGTCTCTTATAATTTGTTTGTTCACATAACAAAATTAAGTATATTTTGATTTAAGTACTTTTTCCGCGTTACATTTTTTATAATCAGTATTTTGCAAAAAAGAAAATAATTTAGATTTGATTCACTGATTCTATGAGTTTTTGACATTTTTTATGTTATAGGTAGGTAGGCAAATTAGCAGAGTGGTTCTTTTTTTTATATAATATTGGAAGGCAAACAAGCAGCGGCTTTCCCGATGGTAAGAAATTCCCGCCGCCTAGAGACACCAAAGGTGGTAATGGTGCGTTGCCAACCAGAGGAGCCCGGACCAACACAGGGAAAATTCCTGATAACAAATACACGTCGCCTGTGGTTCCCACGAAGATGTTAATGGTACGTGACTGATGGGACCTCGGGCCTTTTAATCAGTGAAGTTCACCGACTACTCTACCTCCGAACCCGAACACGACAACGTCTGCACTAACGTTACGCAGGCTAAATAAGTAAGGTGGTAGCATTTCGGACGAGTTTCTAAGACTCTACTTTGTGTAACTGACTGCGCTGGGGAAATAATGTAGGCACCCTAAATTACTATATTATTCCACTAGTGGGCGATGGAGTTAGCACATGCCAACACCAAACGTGTGTGAAAAGCTGTCGGTACTCTTAGCTAACAAAGATACCATTAAGCCCTTAAGCGCGGAATCCACTAGACGAATGCCGCGGGCATGTCTGCAGACACTGAACCTCGCTTCGATAGGCCAGAATACCTGCGATGGTCCTGCACTAGCAAACATGATACGCAGACCTGTTAGAAGCAAGATTTGTGTTTGGAGTTTATTCCCTTGAGTTATAAGGCCTAGCACGGAAATTTTATGAGGAGTAAAATCAAGTGTAACATGAGGCGTTGAGGCGTTACGTAGAAAGAGACAAACATATGTATCTTGTGGATTGAACGTGTAAAAGAATGAGATGGAATACATTACACAGCGTATCTCATTCTCTGGTTCTCCTCCTGCGCGACACTTCGTTGTCTCCGTGCAGGAGGAGTCGCAATCTATCAAAATACTGACTATTTGGATCACACTTCTAATGTCTGCGATGATACAAATTTAAGAAGAATTAACATAACTAAATCGGCTGTAGGAGACATGTGTGCTGCAAGATACATTTCGTAAGGAGTAAACTCCAATCGTGCGTCGTAGCTGACACACACACACTTTTTTTAAAGGTTAATTTGTTGGTAACCGCGAGGTTTTTACAACTTACCGGGCTATGGAAGCAAGATTCGGCGGATATGTCCGCAGACTTGCCCGCATGCATGTCCGTTTAGCGAATTCCTCGCTTAATCAAATCAGATTTTACGTATTTTAATCGAGTTTGCTCACTTTGAGAGAGATTCATACTCAGAATACGTTGATGGGCACTGAGTGAAACTGCATGTATTTAAAAAAAACAACCATTGGAATTGGGATTGAATAAGTGTCAGGTTGGTACATTGTGGAACTTAGTGTTTTTGACTAGTTGTAGAGGTGCCTTATACCTCTGGCTACCTTTATGTGAATACGGACGTGATGATACTTTAGTTGTTAAATTTATTCGACTATTTAGGTATGTAATAAATAGTTTAAAGTACAAAAAAAAGTATCTTCACGCTCATATCCCCGAAGACAACCAGGGCACAACCAGGGCACCTACGACTAGCCGAAGATACTAAGTCCCACAATGTGATAGGTGGCAAGCCTATCGCAAACCAGGCACATATCCTATCGCCGGGCAACATTTTTTTATTACAAATTTGAAAAAACCCAATTTTCTTTTTGTTGCTCGACCCGGGATTCGAACCCGGGACTTCATGCAGTCAAGTCCAACAACTGAACCGCTACACCACAGAGGATTACAGTACACATTAACGGAGTTTAAAGTACACATTAGTGGATATTGCAATAAGATTTTGTTGATTGAAAAACATGTTATAATGTATGTTAAGATCTTGGTATAAGTACATGTCGTAATTAATTACAATGAAACATGTAGAGATATTTTATTGAGAACATTTGTATTAATCCGAATAATTAATCTCTCCATCGTTATGAAGCTGTTTCAACTTTTTACATTTGTTTTGATTGCGCTAATTGACTCGTGCAGTCCGCTGGAATATATTATGGATCAATTAAAATCAGTGATTTTGATGTTTGAGATCAGTTTCAGAAAGTATTCCTTATCCGTGTGTTTGTTGTTCAGAATTTTGGGGGACAAGCTGTAATTAAAAAGTTTTGAAAATCTAGTCTTTTTTTATGTTATAGGAAGGCAAACAAGCAGACGGATTTCCTGATGGTAAGAAATTCACGCCGCCTAGAGACACCCAAGATGGTAATGGTGCGTTGCCAACCTGAGGTCAGGATGTTAGGCCTCGCGCAAAAGTAAGTTTACCGGCTACCTTACCCTCCGAACCGGAACACGTCATGCCGTTATGGCGGCAGGAATAGGTAAGGCGGTGGTACCAACCCGGGCCAGTCGCTGCGCAACTCTACCACCTAGTCAGATGTCACGGTGTTAGTGATGATAAGCCTATGCTCGCCTTTGACAAGCTGCCTGGCATTAAAGGCAAATGGTCTATTCTGCAAAGGATCCCGGACCGACACGGGGAAGAATGAAGATTTTATATTCTTAGCTTTTTGTTTCAATTAATATATCGTATTTTCTACCGATGTGAAATTTATATCACTATTGACCGCCTCTTTGGTCGAGTGGCTAGCGTACACGCCAAACTACATCGACTTACCGCGAGGCTCGGGTTCGATTCCCGACGGGGGCAGGCATTTGTGTGATGAACATTTAGATGTCTGCATTTCCTGGTCTGGGTGTTTATTAAATGTATTCTGGTATCTATATATGTATTCAGTAATAGTATCGTTGACTAACACCCATAACACAAACATATAATTTGCTTACTTTGGAGTCAGATTCAATTTGTGTAGGTTGTCCAGGGATATTTATTATTTAGTATTATTATTATATGTATTTCATTAAAATGTATGTGTACTAGGTAAATAGTCGAACTTTGTTTAAATTACAAGTATCAATAGGCTTAAAAGTAATAATTTAAATGAAGTCAAATAACAAAAGAATAGTTATGCAAAATTATTAAGGGCTACCACCAACTTTTTTAGGATTCTTTCATTATAATATATTACATGTGAATGAATCCCTATTTGCGTTTTCATCGAATCACTTTTTAATGGATGAATCAATTTTGGTAATCCTTTTTTTGTTGTGTTAGTTGTTGTCAAAAAAGGGTTTTTATAGCGAAAAAAACCAGGCAAATTGAAGGGAAAATGGAAAAAATAACACATGTTTTTATGAAACTGATAGTTGCTGTAATGTTAAGGCTAGTCTATACATTAATAAAAGGAAATCGCCGAAATGTATGTTAGCGCATAACTTCCGTGGGATTGAACCGATGTGGCTAATTAATTTTGGTTTTGAACTATTGGTGGAAATCTGGGGAAGTTTTAAAAAAATGAATATTAGTAATAAAACTTGTTTTTTTCCATATTAACTGAACAGGTACAAAGAAATTTCAAATAAAAATATTTTTGAACTCGATTTACACATCGCTGTAAATAAATAAAATATGTATTATCTAATTTATACATAAAATATTTTTTTATATTATTAAATTGTCAATTTGTTCTTCTATTCAATATGTTCATCGGTTTAGCCGTGAAAATGCAACAGATACACAGACGGATGGATATACAGATAGACCTTCGAATTTTAATATTATTATGAATTTATACATCTGGATTATGGATTCTCTACGCTTGATCAGATTTTATAGGACTTATTATATGAATTAGAACATAGGCAATAGAGCTAAGGTGTACATATAGATAACGGTGTAGGTTAGTCAATAATAAACAATGTTTAAAATATAAATAAAATAAAATATTAAATTCTAGCATATAATTAGGCTAGGTATTTGAGAAGGGCATGTGCTATTTTTTATGCTGTTATAAGAGCCTGTTACGGCTTATGGAAATAAAAGCTGATATATTTAATTCCTGACATAATTAAAAGAACTGTGTAATGTTTCCTTAAAATTACTTTAGGCGATTACACCCCTACGTACTCCAAATTTTCTGGGCTTAGAGAAACACTAATAAGAAAACGTTAAATTAAAGCAGCCACTGTTACAGCGTAATACTGATAGAACAATTAAAAAAATAAACATATTAAAAATATATAAAAAAATAGTTCAAAACATATGATTTGATTTGATATACCTAAACTTCATTTCACTTAGTTGGGTTTTGTACTGATTAAACATCCAGATCAAAGTATTCAACAAAAGTGCTAATATATTTTTTTTTTGCTGGAAATAGCAGGATTTTCGGAAAAACCAAAAAAGGTTATCCATGTATGTTTTTACGTAGATCGAAACGTAATTGTCAAATATCAAATAAATAACGGTAAGGTACGGGTAGCTTGTATTGGCGTGAGTGGTCCTTAACATGAAAATTGGAGTGTCCATGGTTTTTGTGTCAACAACGGGAAAGCGCTGTATTTTGACCTTTCTCCGCACTCAGCGAACTGAGGTTTGAGCTGCGGCTTGTGTTACAAATGTTATTGTTTTTAATAAACAAATTGCACGAAAGACAACTCTGAATATGTAAAACTTAAACGTCTTTAGAAATTGCACCGTAATCACTACCATTATCAACTTTCAGGAAATATCTGCTTGTTTGCCTTCCATTATTATAAAAAATATTTTTTAATACACAAGGCCAAACTAATTTTTTTTCTGCAGCTTCAGAGTTCTGAATTTTATTTTTGTTAATTATTGTCGATTCATAAATGTAATTAGAGCGCGAACAGAAACTAGGAATAATAGTTTACTTATTCGTAATGATGAAAAAATGTGTGATAATATTAGATTGCTCGCGTTCAGGTAGAGCGCTACGCGTTTGGGCGGACCTTACGTACAAAGCCCAACTGCGTAGCGCCCTACGGACACGTTATACTCGTGGAGTATTTTGGGAGATACTCTTTTACGTTATAAATAATTATATGTAAGCCTAACTACATCAACCAACCGCGAGGCTCGGGTTCGATTCCCGACGGGGGCAGGCATATGTGTGATGAACATTTAGATGTCTGCATTTCCGGTTCTGGGTGTTTATTAAATTTATTCTGTTAAACCTGGACAAGTCACACAAATTGAATCTAACCCCAAAGTAAGCAAATTAAATGTTTGTGTTATGGGTGTGTTATTTATTCTGGTATCTATTTAAGTATATCTATGTATTAGTAAATACAGTACAGTAGTAGCTTTATATTTTAATATTTGAGTAAAGAAAACAATTTACAAATTTTACACATTACACACAAATTTATGTGTAACAGCAGATTTAGAATTTGTTCAAATATAGAATTTACAGTCAGATTATTAAAAACTTGTACTATGAATAAATAATACCGATTAGAGTCAAACACAACTCGCGTTAAATAAGATTATAGAAATGACCATATTTAATTAAATGGTAATGTAAAATGTTTTTATATTTATGAGTAGTGGTGTCGATAACACACACTTATACACACCCATGCACACATACACAAACACACACGAAAATGCTAGTATTTCGTGAATGCAGTCAAAAAAACTTTTTCTGTGAGAGTTCTTCTTTTAAGAAATAACCGTTTCCTACAGACACCACAGATGTTGGAGTTGCGTCGTTGTCTTATAACAGAGGTGTTAGGCTAACTATGCAAGTCTATCGACTATCCTATCCTCCTAACCGGAAGATAACACTGTTATTATGGTGTCAGGAACTGCAGGATTGCAGCACGGCACTCTAGTATCAGTGATCTTGTTGGTAAAGACCAATTGAACCTTTGCTCGCCTGTTATGAGCTGCCTGGCAGGAAGGCAGGCTATCTATTACATATGGAAACCCCGATATTCATATTTTTAAAGAAAGTAACACTTGTACTGTTTTACTTGGTACTTATAATTTATGCCAAGTGCCGACGATGGAACATATTAAATATATTGGAAACCCCGAAACAACAAGGGGACAAATGCTAGTTTATTGAGATGGTAAGACTTGGAGTTTTCGAATTATAAAACCCGAAGCGTATTCGTAATATTATTAATTGCCAGAACCTACTTTATTTGAGACGACAGCTGTTATTATTGTGATTGTTTTTTTTAATTAATTAATTTAAGAAATACACAACTTTCCTCAAACGGCATCTGTAAGTAATTATCAACAGTATTAGGACTTTAAGTTACTTTATTATGTGTATACTACTTTGAACAAACCCTAAAAATTAGGCTTCAATAAAATAAAAATACATTATTAAAGATTATACCAACATATGGGGGATTTAGGAGTTTATAGAGAGGGAGTGCGAATGCAAGCGGTTTATGTCTGTCCCTGATTCCAGACACCCCCTGGCCGGGGGTGGGGAGCTACCCCCTCACTCACGGTGACTGACGACAAAATTTAATTGTGTAAAAATAACTTTTTAGAATAAAATTAATCTTTACTTCCTTTGTAATCTTCTTTATTAAGACGAAATTAGTTTATTTTTATCTTTTTGTCACATCATTGTTATTATTGTGTCAATTATGTACTTAGGATTATATTGCACTTGCTAGATGGTTTCTTATTTTAGTTTAATGGTAGGTGAAGCTTAAAATGATTATTTATTACACTAATTTTGTTCAGAACAAAACTTTAACTCAAATAAATATAACAGTTTTATATATGGATTTCTTGAACTTAGAAATATTGTCAATGCTAGCTTACAGGGTACGATACACGAAGTTTTAAACAGGAGTACAACAGTGGCGAGGGTGGACATTGTGGCGACAGGAAGACCTACTAATAATCCAGAGGAATAGTTGCATGACTACACCATCTAGTAAATATTAAATAATATTAAAAAAGCTAGCTAAATGCAAATAAAAGTAACGAAATATGTAAATAACGTCCAGGTGTTCGCGCGTATTTTATAAAACATGCAAGAATGTATGATACAGAATGTATAATTTACACTCAAGTCCATAGAAAATTTTACTAACAGCGAATTTCAGCACCTTCTAATTGTGTAATTAAATAATGTCAACTTATTTTAAAACAAATCAGAACAAACATGAAGGTGTTGCCATTAATATTTATGATATTACACTTATGTCATTTAATTCTATTTTTATTAGATAAAAGATAAAATGTTGAAACAGTAAATAAACTTGATGTTGGATATAGAGCAAAAATGTCATCAGTTATACAATAAAAAACTACATTTTTGTAACATCTGCATTGAAAGTAAATTAAATTATAAGTTTTTTTATGGTATCGGAAGGCAAAGAAGCAGACGGGTTTCCTGATGGTAAGAAATTCACGCTGCCTAGACACCAACGGTGGTAATTGTGCGTTGCCAACCTGAGGCCGGGACGTTAGGCTTCGAGCCAAAGTAAATTACCGAATACCTTATCCTTATCCGACCTTATCCTCCGAATCGGAACACGTCAGCGGCAAGCATTGACGTTATAGTGGAAGGAATAGGTAAGGCGAATCCGAATGAGTCGATGTGAAACTCTACCACCTAGTCAGATGTCACGGTGTTAGTGACGCAAAGCCTATGCTCGCTTTTTACGAGCTGCCTGGCTCAGGAAGGCAGATGGTCTATTCTACAAAGTGTAATGTGAAGATGCAAAATGAAAAGGAAATTGCACTGACGTAGCCATACCCTTTAACGAAGTGTGACTCCTAGGCTCGCTAGATTGGATAAGACAGTGATATCTCACCAATAACGACTCATCGCCAATCTACCACCTAACCTATGCTTGTACTTGTGTAATGGAATGTCACATATAGAGAGGTTAAAAACATTTAAGCTCAACTTTATGGAGGCCTTGTACGAGCTGCCTAGCAGGAAGTCAGATGGTCAATTCTAGAAAGGAGCCCGGACAAACACGGGGAATAGTTTAGTACATTATTTTAAACTATTAAGTACTTAAGTATTAAAACTACTCTTATTAAGTATTTTAATTCACAATGTATTATTCGTCTTTTACACATTACCGAATTGTAGGTCTGTGGTCCGAAAAGACTTTTTATGCATTTATATTTGATTTGTACATTTCTTGCTAGTTAGCAATAATAAATTTTATATATCCCGTTTTCGTACAATCAATTTTAACTTAAAAACCAATTAATCTGTTTTAAAATTTTATCTTTTAATTTTTTAAAGTTTAGTTTTTAAAAATTTAATATTAAGCCCACGTGGTTTTTAAAATCTCTTTATGTAGTAAGTAAATGTAATAGACAGAAACAATGGAAAAAACATGTTTTTCACCATTGCCTGTTTTGTCATAACAGAACGAAAAAAAGGTGTATGTTCGATTCACACACGATAGAAGTGAAGCTTCAGTAAATCGACAAAAGAATGAGATGAATATATATTTGTGTCTCTTACCTGTAGTTTTTCCGTTGCACATGTTTTGAAATCACAACGATTCTAAAGAAGTTTCACTTCAATGAGCCATATTTAAAAATAGACTTAGTACAAGAAAAGTTTTTCGGGAACAAAGCTACGACGGGTTTAACTTCCGGATCCCAGTTCTTTAAAGACGAGATAGAAGTTGCATATTTTTAAACATTTTACATTTTTCTTTTCCTAATTAACATAAAAAATGTAAAAATCTTGAGTACGGACGCAGATTAAGAAAAGAATTACAGTTTTAAATCGCGATATGAAAGCGATGTCATTAAGCGGCACGGCACCCCACCCCCTGATCCTGGGGGATCATCCCAGGATCGGGGGGACGAGGGGGTAGCAAATATCAACGAACTCATGTTCCGTACGGGAACGGCTTCTCGCTTGCTCTTCATATACTGTTGGTAAACAATCCCGTACGTTTATTATATTGTAAAATCTATTTTGGTTATATTTCATTTAATAATTGTTTAAGTTTTCAGCTAGTTTTTCTCCCGTGACTTCCACACGCGAGTATATCATTATTTTATCTTTATATGAACTTTATCCGAGGGTGTTAAGAGTTTTCGAAACCGGTGCGTTTATATGAAAAAAGTTATGAACGTGAAATGTGTGTGTGTGTGTGTGTGTGTGTGTGTGTGTGTGTGTTTTTGCTCACTTTTAATTACCTATGTGAAAACAAATTTGAAGATCCCAAACTATGAAGTTAACATGCTTTCATATAAAACTTATTATTCCTATGTTTCAAAATTAAAAGAATTTGTTGTATGCAAATAAATGTATGTAAAGCCGTGTAATTGTAAATTGTTATGATTTTAAAATTAAGAAAGGTATGTCCCTACATCTTTTGATCTTCAGTAATTCCTATCTTTTCAAATTATTAAAGTTATGCAATCATTTATTAGTATTATTTGTTTTAATACATTAACATGATGGTAACACAGTTGTTGATGGGCCAGCAGTAACTTTATGACAATTTGTTCCCTTTTCTGTTTTTTTTTATTGCTTGGAAGCGTCGAGCAACGGCGTTTTGGCCACAGCTATAGCAAAAGTTTACAATCCAGGCGAGCATTTGCTTGACTAGTTCAGTGTATTTGTTTGACTGACATCTTCTGATGAATAATCCAACAATCTAAAGTTCTAGATTATAGGAGTGCACGATGAGGTCGTCACTTCGTACGCTGAATAACAACGCCACCGTTACCGTCACATATTTTTTCAAATCTTATGTAATGTCTCTTAAATCATCTAACATCATGGATACTATTCTTTGCATGGCTTTGTATGATGCAGTGCATGATGGAACTAATTTCATGGGACTGATGTTATAAGTCTTCATGGAGCGAACACCATACATGTAAATTACATTATTTTATTTTGATGATTTTATTATGTAGATAAAAATTATAAACAGAATCCTATTGTAGTTTCCTTTGTCCTGCACCACTATCTATCTCAAGGTAATAGAGTTAAACATTTCAAGTTTTCAGCAATGGACAGGGCATTTCAGGAAGTTTTTTTTATGATATTGGAAGGTAAACAAGTAGACGGATGTCCTGATGGTAAGAAATTCACGCCGCCTAGAGACAACAAAGGTTGTAATGGTGCGTTTCCAACCTGAGGCCGGGATGTTAGGCCTCGAGTAAAAGTAAGTTTACCGGCTACCTTACCCTCCGAACCGGAACACGTCAGCGGCAAGCATTGGCGTTATGGCGGAAAGAATAGGTAAGGCGGTGGTACCAATCCGGTAAGTCACTGCGAAACTCTACCACCTAGTCAGTTCGTCTGAGGTAAAAACTATTTATCTGTATTTGAAGTTTATTAATACGTATGTATCTACGAAAAGGTGCCAAAATTTAAACATCTTACAAAAGTATTATAGTTGAGTATAAAAAGTGTTCGCTCCTACGTTTGTTTTGAATATAAGTATTAAGTACTAACATTATTTTGTACCGGAGACAGGTTATCGAATTTAGCTTCAATGGATTCAGTGGTTTGTAAACATGAAAATGTTTCAGAAATTATTTTTCGTACAAAGAATGATTTAATGTGACAGTTACAAGATGCCGTTAAATTTAAAAATAGAACGTATGGTTGTAAGTACTAATATAAGTTTCATGACTATTTCAATTTAAATTTTTTATAATGTGAAATAGAAAGTCGCGAATTGTGTTTATAGCTGGAAAAAAAATCCTAAAGTTAATTTAGTTATGTACCTAATTGAAATCTGTTTATTGTATTTCATTAATTGTTTGTGACTTAGTTAATGAAGGCATTATTTAATTTTATCACCAAATATTTTCTTATTCGAATTTTTAATTATTTTAAATTAAAAATGTTTAAAGTAGAGTTAATTAAATTATCCAGTCGTAACGTTATTTAAGTCAATTCATCTCAACTTACTTAAAAGTTACTTAAAATTTAATTACTTCTAACAGGAAATAACAAAACATTGCGTTTTTCTTATAGGAAATAAAGTGCAAACGACTTGTTTGTTTTTAGAAGAAGGAAAATGATGCAACTCTCATAGAAAAGTAAAAAGAGATATTTTTTATTATATATAAAGCAAATTTTCTTAAAAATTTGCTGCGAGTTCTTAATATTATTTTATTCTTATTTAATAGCAGAAATAAGCTTTCGCATATTGTCGGATGTGTTTTCTTAAAAATACATGGGCCCGATACATCTCTGCTTTTCTAATAAGTACAAACAAATATCTGATATCTTAAATTTGATAAGGAAAAATATTTGCTTAATTTAATAATTAAGTCTACATTATAAAGCGTCCAAAACTGTTTTGCGTAATGAAGCGACAAACATTCAAACTTTCTCAGCAGTATCATTTACAATCTTATAAGAATAATTTTGCTCTATGAATCACGAGACTTCCTGAACAACTGGCACTAAAGTTATTTTGGAATTACATGTACTTGTAATAAATATCTTCCGTAGTACATTGGTATCGGAAAATAGAATAATGTTGGAAAAACAAGTTGATTGATGTAGCTTACCGGTCTCGGTGGCCATGGTTGGCGGCTCGGAGGGCGGCACGGCTGGCTCTGGGCGTGCGCGCGCGCCGAACACCTCAGCTCGCGCGCATTCTACTCGTGCTCCAAGCGATGCCACTTTCAAAATTGTCACTTCTCTTTATATCTCTAACACGACGGATTTTCTTACTTCCGACAATAGTTTATTTACGTTTAGGTACGCTTGAACATTTATTGTTTCAAATTCTGAAAAACAATTTTTTATTAAGATTTCTGACTGTAGGCGCGTTATTTTTTTATTTTATATTCTGGGACTCATGAACTGTAACATCGATATTTGAGCTTTTCAATGTTTGTCTTATGTAATGGAATCGAAATATTGTCTTACAAAAAACATCGTGAGGCTGGACATGTCCAAATGAATTTAATCCAAATTAAAATATTTTGTTGTTTTTATTGTTAACTGAAGCACGTATCGGCGAATAACACAAACAAGAATGTTTTATTTACAATAAAACATTTAAAGTGGAATAAATACCATCGAAAACAATTAAAATCTTAAATTAAATAATATTTCACGGAATTGCATCAGAGCTATAATAACTATTGCGTTGAAAACTTGCGTCGTGCGCATTTATTTTAATTGAGAGTAATTTAGGTAATAGTTCAATTATGTGGACGATTAATAAATAATTATTGTAACAATTAAATCATCAACGTTTACGCTTTAATAATTCCAAATAGCTCACGATATACTCGCCTCCACGTGACGAGAGTGAAAATGAAAACTCAATTAACACATTACACGCACTCAGGCACTCCAGCGCAAAAATTGGGGGTTCGGGGTGATTATGACCGCGTTCATCACGAGGGGTGTTAATTTAGGGCCCGATGCAACGATCGATGGCGCGCCCTGCATCGCCACAATAAGGGAGGAGCGGGCAGATAGAAATCAATACGATGTCCATCATCGCTTGCACCCTCCCCTCGGTCTGAACCGCCTGCGCCTTGCACCCGGAAAATGCATTTTTCGCGACGTTATCGCTTTTCACCGGACACGTTTTTCAGTTAACAATCGAAATAAACGTCGTGTTAAAGGGACGTACTCGTGCAATATTTTGGTGTTGTTTCGATATTGGATGCACCGGTGGGTTTGTTTGTAGTGTGTACGCGCGTGCGATCGGCGGCACATCACGCGGGCGACTGACGCCCCGCCACTCGGCGAGAATAAACAGCGGGGGTGAGGGTGTGGGGCCGAGGGGGGCGGGGCAGTGCAGCCTGCACGCCCACGGGCCGCCCTGCGTGTCGGCCGGACACTTGCATGGAAAGCTCGTAGCCGTCGCCGCTCGCGAGACTCCGCGACGCGGCGCCGGAAACTGCTTCCTCCACTCTACATCTCTACGTCCTTATAGAGTCCATTGTGGTCGCTCAAATGTACACGATAAAATTACTTACATGTCTTGCTAGATTTAGTTATGCATTTCAAGTGCATTTTTATACTTTTTCAGATTTATCAATGTTTCAGATTTATCAATTTCTTAGAAACTGTAACATTGAACTTATAATGAAATAATAAAATGAAAGCTAAAGAGAAAATAAATTAAACGCAGTGAAACTGCAAAAAATTAGGAGAAGTACTTTATACGAGTATTTACCACTACCATACCACTTCATTGAGGTACACAAAAAATAATGTGTTTTGAAATGAATTCGAAAATTACTGACATGAAGTTTATCGAATTTATATGGATTTATTTATTATATATCCATATATTATACCATCTTTGAATTATGATCTACTTTTCGCATAAACGTCAAACTCAATCTGTTTTTTTTTTTGCCGAGGAACTGCGGAACGAGCGTATCAGACAAACTGATGATATGATATGATCCTCTTTTTCAGATTCAGTTAAATTGTCAAAAAAGGAAAGTTAGAAAATATATCAAAACTTAACTCTGTAATAAAGCGGAACCCTTTAAGGGAGAGTCTGGCTTAGCGCGTGTGAGACTCTTTCTTGAAGGGTTCCGTACCTAGTAGCAACAGTAATTTGGTGCTATATCTATCAATCAATCAATAGTAGCAAGTAATATTTGATTAGATAACACTAGATACACCAATGGTATTATGAAAGAAATTGACTGAAAAAGTTGTACTTCGGTTGTAAATGTGCTATATCTCAAAAGCTGCAGCTTGCATTTCGATCAAACTCATTTTATTGAAAGCTTCTATTGAGACCTACACTTTTTACAGTTACCGCTTTCTTATTTTAGATGTTATTTTACCTTTTTGGAAGTGTCTATCTTTAAACGACTTTCGAAAAATATGTGCAATGAAAAGAAAAAGTTTGGTTTCAGTCCCATGTCTTGAGGAGCTTACCTTATTTTTTACGAAATATTAATTAATATATACGAATATTATACATATTAATTATATACGAATATTGTTAAGCGGCTCTACCAAGTTTGAACTGTTCTTAATAGTTTGGCTATTGAGAATAAACTGGCTGTGATATACGGACTGATGGAATTGTTAAATATTCAAGGGTTTCGCTTTACACCAATCGGCTTCGGAACCCTAAAAAGGATGTTATCATAAATTTTCAAGATATTTAGCAGTTATAAAAGTTTGCAGTAAAATTAAATTAAATGCAGTAAAATAAGTTAAATTAATTAGTCATTTTAACAAAATAAAATTTGAAAAAACGGCTTTTGTTTTTAGTTTTAAAACTACATGGATTTAAATAAGAGAAAAAATAAGTCCATTGATTTTTTTAACCAGATCGTGAGTGACCGTGTCCTGATCTGGTGGTATATTTAAAATGTATATACACTCGTCACAGGAACCGCTCTGGTTAGTGTCAAATGATTAATTTTATTTCTAAATAATTATGGTTAGGAGCGGTTTCCTGACGGTAAGTCGCTAAAGACAGCTTGAGGGTGGTATGTTGGGTCTCACGGGTAAGATAGTTGACCAATCCTGAAACTGTAACATGATAACGACTAGTACTGATGTTTTGTTGGCAGGAGTATGCAAGATATTGGTAACAAGCTAGGCAAGATGTCGTAGCACTTGCTATAACTATTTATTTGGTCACGGTGCTAGTTACAATAAATCTATGTCCACCACAACTTTTGTTTAACAAGAAAGCTTTTGTCCATTTTCGTGGAAACAAGGATTCAATCCTAGAAAAAAATGTGCGATACTTACAAAAAAAAATGTAGATAGAGTTCTGAAGCGCGGTAGATAGCGACGCGGATATGAAAATAGTTTCGTCGTCTCTACATCCTAATATCATTTCATAACTAATAAATTTTTATGACTTTTATATTCTTGTATAAATTATATTAAATATACAATTATAAAGCGAGTAAATTATAACACGATGTCACAATAACTAGGCGGAGAGCAACAGTCGGTTAACGGTACGGTAGATTTCAGTAAATTTCAAAATTTAATCCCTTTCAAATGTAACCCTGGAATGTGCAAATGGCCCTTCCATTTGCAAATTCCAGGGTTACATTTCACATTGAGTTAATCTGTCAAATATGAGATGATTTATCCCTAGTTAGACGCTAACTCAGAGTTAAATATTTAACCCAGGAACGTGCAAGCCGGTAAACATACTTTTGCTCGAGGCCTAACATAATGACCTCAGGTTGGCAACGCACCATTACCACCTTTGGTGTCTATAGGCGGCGTGAATTTCTTACCATCAGGAAATCCGTCTGCTTGTTTGCCTTCCTAGAACATAAAAAAAATCGAAGTGAATATAAGAAGCGCTACAGGTATTTATTTTACTTATAAGCATAGGTATGTGAGACATAACATTTGAAACACTAACAAATGCCTATACAAGTGAGCTGGTCTGATGATGGAGCTCGAAGAAAGGAGACGTAATCCTGAAATGCCTGGAGGTTGATCTCATTAGATTAGCGTTAGTTAGATCTGTTCATATTTTCTGATGACGAAGACTTGACGACAAGGACCTTATTATTGAACTGGGAAGTGGCTAATGGATCAAAGTTTAAAAGATACAGTGTTCTGATTCGTAACATTTGTAAAAATAAATCACAAACTTAAAATCTGAGGCGATTGAAATGGTTCTTATCTATCATTTATGGATATCTGTCCTGGCGTTTAAGCTCGTTTGTAAGCATCGGAATAGATATTAAACGCATTAAGGGTATTTATTTAAACTTTTGAACATATGTGAGACCTTTTTTAAACTAGAGGATGCAAACGAGCAAGTAGGTCACCTGATGGAAAGTGGTCACCGCTGCACACGGACATCCGCAACACCAACAGTATCACAGAAGCGTTGCCGACATTCAAGGAATGAGTACGCTCTTTTATTGAAGCTCCCTAAGTCATAAGTCATAACTATTTGGGAATACCGACCTTGGCAACTGATTCTACAAAAGTGTTATGCGGGGTAAGAAATGTCTTCGGAATCGCACAGTTGTAGATCACCAGGCATCAAGATGATGGGCATGATACTTTAAGCTCTGACGCGATGTCCGAAGGTGGAAATCAGCGGCTGGGATTAAACCAAACAACTCCCCAGAGCATTCCCCATGATAGATGCTATAGAGAACACTGAGTGACACAACATCTCTATGCAACGCCAAGGAATCAAGCCGATTGGCAATTGCCCGGTCATTGACAATAATTGATCGATCGAATTATTCGAGTTGCTCTACTTTGAATACCTTGTAGTGAAAACACTAATGAGTGATGGTACAACTGAGCTGGTCTGATGATGAAGCTTGAAGACAGGAGATGTTACCCTGGAACGCCTACAGGTATAACTATCGAGTTGGTAATCATTCGATTCGCCCTAACTCAATCTGTTCATATTTTCTAAAAGCGAGGACTTGATGACAAGGACTGATAAACTTGGAGGTGGCTGGTTGGTGGGTTAAAAAGTTACGGTGTTAGGTAGGTTCCGTAAACTTTTTACTTCTTTTAAAGGATATAAAAAGAGAGGTGTAAGTTTGACTTGTTTGTGGCATCGTAGCTACTACACAATTGTGTTACGTTTTTTCAGGGCCCGACACAAAATAAGGAGTTGCATTAACCTCTGAAGAGTAAAACGAGGGGTGTTACAAGTTTGAAGTTTCTGCGTATGTTTGTCTGTTGTGGCATCATAACGTTTGAAAGAATGAACGAATTCTTTGCAGATTTTTGTTTGAAGGCTGAAGTAAACGAGTTAATTTTTTTGCTACATTACATAGAGTCGTAGTTGGGGGTTTATTGAATTTTAAGATTATTTATGTGAGTTATTCGATATCTCCATAATTTGTAAAACGTGTTGCTGGACAGGTAATAAGATAACTCTTGTTAGTGATAAGTTCGCCTTTTGTATTACTATTTTTGCTTACTTATTTTTCATGTGTCCAAAAATGTTTAGTAAAATAATTATTGTGTCAATCGCCTAAAATCCTAAATCACAAAAAAAATGTTACCGTTGTGATATTTCAATTAAAATACTTTGCGGTCTTTCAGTGTTACCAAATACAGTTTTATGTGTCTCCAAAATTTTACATTTTATATTTTTATTTATAATAGTATAAATAACTACGACAACGTTTTATAGTGTTACTAGTTTATATGTAACCTTTGGCAGATAATAAAGAAGAGAATGGTTTTTGATAGATTTTAAATGAGATGTATCGTGAGATTATTTTATTACAAATCGGTGAAGACTAATTTATTTTTGAGATTATGTATTTAAAGGTCAATTTCAGTCCTTACTTTTTATACGCGTACTTTACGTTTACTAGGTAAGTATTTTTTATGTTTAGTAGGTACTATTTCTCTATTTAGAACGCACAGTAGGTACTTGTAACTTATTAAGATTTTATAGAGAGTAAGTCATTAGGAAAATATATACATAGGACACACTAAATGTTTTGCACTCCTGGCTAATCGAACTATTTGGAATTTCGAATTTAATATTTTTAAAATGTTGCAAACTTTTTAGTAATAAAAAAAACAATTTGCCGGGAAATAATTTTTCAACTGTTTTTTTTTTATCACACATCAAAGTTCTACATACGCAACGAAAAATGGAATTAAGTCGAAAAGATTTTAGAGTGATGATTTTTTATGAATTTAAAAGTTCTCTTTTTCCGCAAGACTGTGCCGCTTGTCTTCAAAATGCTTTTGGGAGAGAAGCACCTTGTTTGAGCACCGTGAGGTGATGGTTTGCTGAATTTGGGAGAGGGCGGCCTTCAACTGCCGTCAACGAAAATAATGTGGCTACTGTTAAGCGGTTAATTGAAGAAAGCCTCCGGATCACCTATGAGACAATTCGAGGACTATTGGGGATTGGTATGAGCCAAGTTCAGAAAAAATTACATGAAGATAATAAAAATTACATGAATATTTTGGTCATAACATGTTGTTGTTTTAATTAAGTTACGCTAAACTTATAGTGTGACCTACGTATACTGCCTTAGCTATAAGTGACAGCCGTGCTTCACAGTCATTTAAAGAAACTTTCCTATTTATGACTTATAAAAGACCTGTCTTTTAACTAATACGATATTTTCGACTTCAAAGTGGCAACGCACTGTTATCGTATATGGGTAATGTGCATTTCTTACGATTGCAGGAATTACTTCCTGACTTCCATAAATGTTTCATTTATATTAAATAATCCTAAAATTAATTATTCTCAAAAGTAGCTAAGAATCATCACGATCATATCGGCTTTCAGACAAAAATCCGCATCGATATCCGTCTAACCATTCAAAAGTTATGATGCACAGACAGATAGACATACATACACACAGATACATCAAACTTATAACACCTCTTTTCCGTCAGGGATTAATGACATATCAAGAAAGACTTTAGATCTATGTAAGAATTGATTTCCCTTGCGCTATCTCAAACAGCCGAATGGCTGTGAAATAGATTTCGAAAAATTTTTTACTTGCTAACTCTATGTTATTGAAACAAAAGCTACGTATGACCTACTTAATGCTGGGCTGGAAAACGCGATTCAACAGAATGACTTCTGAAACTAATTCAGGCTCCGTTGAAAAATATAGGTTAACTGTTTTTTTTTTACTAAGCAGCTCTTGAGAGGCCAGCAACTAAGACAAGATAAAAACTATGTGGTACAATTTGGCGATGACTCGACTTGGTACCAATACCTCATCCGTTCCTGACATCAAATCATCAGTCATCGCCACTATTGTATCACCAAAATATTGTATTAAGTACCTAGCAAACTTGATTAGTAAAGAGTTTGACACCCCGTCGTCAGGTTGGCAACGGACCAATGTCAATCATGAATATAAAAAAAAGTATCTCCACACATATATCCCCGACGAGCTAGAGGCACAATCAGGGCACCTACGACTAGCTGAAGACACTAAGTTCTACAATGTGGTAGGTGGCAAACCTAACGCCAACCGGGCACATACTCAATACTTGGAAATTGGAAAAGCCACATTTTCTTTTAGTTGCCAGACACGGGAATGTAAACTGGGACGTCATGAAGTCAAGTCTGACACCTGGACATTTAGACCACAGAAGCGTGAATAGAAAATCTTAATTTATTTCACGTTAACCTTACGCGTAACAAGACGCGTCTATATTATGCTAGAATGTACCACCGGATCGGAATGCGGCCTCACACTGAGAATATCCGGCAAGGAAAACAGTGGGCTTGTCTTTATTCCTCATTAATAATATTTATACATTAATTAAAGTAGTGATATTTATAAGAAGATTATCTTCACGCCCATATCCTCAAAGCGGCAGGCAGAGGCACAATCAGGACACCTACGATTAGCCGAAGACACTAAGTCCCATCAATGTGATAGGTGACAAGGCTATCGCTAACCTGGCACATACCAAATCCCGAGAAACATTTTTTCTATTAGAAAATTGGAAAAACCAAATTTTCTATTTGTTGCCCGACCCGGGATTCGAACTCGGGACCTAGTACAGTCAAGTCCAACAACTGAACCGCTAGACTACAGCTAAAACTACAACCGTTTCCAAACCTAGCCAGACAGGAGAAGAAACGGCGAATAAATTCCTCGGCAACCATAACTTTTATTATATTTGGTTAATAATTATTACAATTATTTTTCTATAAAATCTTCTACAAGAAAATCGTTGACACTATAATATGTTTTCTCTAACAACAGCTCAAATACCTTCCTTCGAAATCTTTTTAATGGAAGTGATTTGAGATTATCAGGAATATAAGACCTTATATAAGACCTTTTGGTCCCTATCACTAAAAGGTACATTCACTAGATTGTGTCGTCATCAAGCGGACAGATACATTTTTTAACACATACATTTGAAGCCTACCGTAGACGGATACGACAAGAGATTATGTATGAGATAATACATATTAAAATTAGTTAATAGCATCCAAATTAATTCCAAATCAATATTTTGTAATCGAGGGTGGCAGACTTTTAGGCGCCCGTCCGTTACGATGATCTAATATTTCTTACGGCCAATATTAATAATCAATCCTAATCCAAAACTTGCTGTCCAAGATTGATATTTTGATCCATTTTTATGTTATCGCTTGCCAATAACATATCTGTGGACTGGATAAATATGGCATTAGGTATGGGATAGGACGGCGGATACGCAGCTATCTAGATTGCTTCAAATCCATTAGATTGAGATACATTATTAACATTGGCCGCTAAGCAATAACAAATAAATCTATTTTGAAATCCCGTATTGGTCTGGGCTGCTTTGCACAATAGACCATCTGCCTTCCTGTGCTAGGCAGCTCCTAAAAGGTGAGCATAAGATTACCTTTACTAATACTTTCACATCTCACTAGGTGGTAGAGTTTCGCAGCGACTCACCCGGATTGGTACCACCGCCTTACCTATTCCATCCGCCATAACGTCAATGCTTGCCGCTGACGTGTTCCGGTTCGGAGGGTAAGGTAGCCCGTAAACTTACTTTTCATCATCATCATCATCATCATTTCAGCCATAGGACGTCCACTGTTGAACATAGGCCTCCCCCTTTGATTTCCACTTCGACCGGATGGAAGCGGCCTGCATCCAGCGAGACCCCGCGACCCTCATAAGGTCGTCCGTCCATCTCGTGGGTGGCCGTCCTATGCTTCGCTTACCGGTACGTGGTCTCCACTCGAGAACTTTTCTGCCCCAACGGCCATCAGTTCTCCGCGCTATGTGCCCCGCCCACTGCCACTTCAGCTTGCTAACCCGGCTGGCTATGTCGGTGACTTTCGTTCGCCTGCGGATCTCCTCATTTCTGAATCGATCTCGCAGGGAAACCCTGAGCATAGCCCGCTCCATAGCTCGCTGTGCAACCTTGAGCTTGTTTATCAGGCCCACAGTAAGAGACCACGTCTCGGTGCCGTAGGTCATCACTGGTAACACACACTGGTTAAAGACTTTTGTTTTAAGACACTGAGGTATTTCGGACGAAAAGACGCTACGCAATTTCCCGAACGCTGCCCAACCGAGTTGGATTCGTCGATACACCTCTTTCTCGAAGTTGGACCTACCTAACTGGAACGTTTGTCCTAGGTATATATATTCGTCGACAACTTCTAGGATCGCGTTCCCAACTGACACTGGGGTGGGCGCTACATGGCCATTCCGCATGATTTTCGTCTTGTCCATGTTCATCTTGAGGCCCACCTGTCGGGAAACACGATTGAGGTCTTCGAGTATTGTACTAAAGTCTTCCAGCGATTCTGCCATTATGACTATGTCATCGGCAAATCGAAGCTGAGTGATGTACTCGCCGTTGATGTTGATGCCTATTCCTTTCCACTCCAGAAGCTTAAAAGCGTCCTCCATTGCGTTGGTGAAGAGATTAGGAGATATAACGTCTCCTTGTCTTACACCTCTCTGCAATGGAATCGCCTCTGTGCTCTGATCTTGTACTCGGACGGACATAGTGGCGTTGTTGTACAAACACTTCAACACTTCGACATAGCGATAGTCAATGTGGCCCCGCTGGAGAGACTGTAGCACTGCCCATGTCTCGATCGAATCAAAGGCTTTCTCATAGTCCACAAACGCCAAGCATAAGGGCAAATTATACTCCTCTGTCTTCTGTATAATTTGCCGCAGCGTATGTATGTGGTCTATGGTACTGTAGCCTTTTCGGAATCCGGCTTGTTCGGGTGGCTGGAAGTCATCAAACCTGCGTTCGAGACGATTCGTAATGACCCTCGAAATTAGCTTATAAACATGGCTCAGAAGCGAGATGGGCCTGTAATTCTTCAAAAGGGTCTTATCGCCCTTTTTAAAGAAAAGTACCACCACGCTTCTGTTCCATGCTTCTGGCGTAGTACCTCCGAGCAATACGGAATTGAAGAGCTTCTGAAGGACTCTAAGTACTGGTGTTCTACCCGCTTTCAGAATCTCGGTGGTGATTCCGTCTTCACCGGCGCCTTATTGTTTTTAAGCTGACGGAGGGCCATTCTAATCTCGTACAGGCTGATGTCAGGGAGATTTTCAGTATAGTGTCGGGTCAACTTGGCTCTGGGGTCTTTCGCCGCGTTAGTGACAGGTTTTGAGACCGAGGTATATACTTACTTTTACTCAAAGCCTAATATCCCGGTCTCAGGTTGGCAACGCGCCATTACCACCGTTGGTGTCTCTAGGCAGGGGGAATTTCTTACCATCAGGAAATCCGTCTGCTTGTTTGCCTTCCAATATCATAAAAAAATAACACAAGACTGATGCGTCTAGCTGGAGCCATCTTTTAAGCTATAAGTGTTTTGCCCGATTTCACCAAGAGCCCCTATATTTAGGGGACCTTTTAACGTGTTTTAGGGGACGGTTTTATATTGAAACAGTCCCGTAAGTAACGTTAAAAGGTCCCCTGAAGTGTAGGGGCTCTTGGTGAAATCAGGCATTAGTGTCGTAACTACGCTCATCTTAAACATATAACTACATTTGTAAATGAGGCAAAATCGATTTATTAGAAAACTAGCGGCCCGCTCCGGCTTGGCACGGTTATGAAATATACATATAAACCTTCCTCTTCAATAACTTTATTTGTCAAAAAACCGCATCAAAATTCGTTGCGTAGTTTTAAAGATTTATGCATACAAAGGGACATAGGGACAGAGGAAGCGACCTTGTTTTATACTATGTAGTGATAAGCGTATGCGTTAGGGTGTGTTTTTGCGTTTGTGGGTGTGCTCGTATGTATGTACCATTACTGTATATTAATTTTAAGTGTTCGTATAAGGTATGGTTACTATATTTTTGATGAAGTATCTTTACTTTTACATGTACAATTTTAATACCTAATACGATCTGTGAAGTGTGTTACTGAATTCTAATTATTAATCATTTTCAGTTTCCAGATATTTCTTTTAACGCACCTATAAGTAATAATAATAATAATAATAATAATAATATCTTTATTGTACACAAAACGTTATATATAAAGATAATACAGTACAATGGGCCAGCTTATCTCCAGCAACAGAGATTTCTACTAGCTGACCCGTGAAAAGGAAAAACAGTAATAAAATTAAACGTAGACTAGGTGTACATACATGATTTGTTGACTATGAAATACATGCTTGAAAAAAATATATAATGTCATCAAAATTAATAAATAGCTATATATATACTTGAACATAATATACATATAATACATACGTAGATAACGTAAACTTACACACTTATACAAGTATACAAAATTATATTATATAAGTCTTATTTAATGCTAAATATCAAGTTTCTAGGTCATCTTAACTTACCAGAAGGAAACCTAACCTTCTGTGATCTACATAATTGTACGCTACTAAGCCAGTCAATGGTGGTGATTCTGAAGCGTAGGTACATGATATATGTAGTAGTAAAAAAAATATTTATAGTAGAGTAATTCCACATTTGCTATATTAATTCGGAAGAAATAGAAAGAGACGAAACACTTTTAGTGTTGCAACACTACTGCCTCAATTATTTCAGACGCTATATCGCCAGTGC
>NJDD01002066.1:100774-166144 GCA_002245505.1 Calephelis nemesis
AACATCCGGAAGTGCGGATTAGGAATCAATAGTGGGCTGTAATGATAGTTGTAGAGTAATAGATGTAACTGCGCGTTTGCGGTGCGCGACACGTCGGTCCGCGGCGCGGGACGCTGCAGACTTGCGACTTTACATAATAGTCTAGTAACTGTAGTTGTAAATGCAACAAAGTTAACTGTTTTGACTCAGAAGCGAAACATAATGCCTAATTATCATTACATAATATTTTTCCCCGTGTTGGTCCGGGCTTCTTTGTAGAATAGACCATCTGCCTTCCTCGCCAGGCAGTTCGTAAAAGGCGAGCATAGGCTCACCGTCACTAACACCATGACATCTGACTAGGTGGTAGAGTTTCGCAGCGACTCGCCCGGATTGGTACCACCGCCTTACTTATTCCTGCCGCCATAACGTCATGACGTGTTCCAGTTCGGAGGGTAAGGTAGCTGGTAAACTTACTTTTGGTCGAGGCCTGACATCCGGGCCTCAGGTTGGCAACGCACCATTACCACCTTTGGCGTCTCTAGGCGGCGTGAATTTCTTACCACCAGGAAATCCGTCTGCTTGTTTGCCTTCCAATATCATAAAAATAAAAAATAAATAAATAAAAGTATAATGTTAACTTACTACTGACTATTTTAATACAAGCCTAAAAATTCAGTTTCGTTACGTACCACTCAGTTAACTAAAAGTATTTAAGTTTAAAAGTATTTAAGATACTTTACTTAAGTACCTAAGTGTCGTTTTTACACGGTCGATAACGAGGAGCCCACCAAATAACTACTACATTTTTATAATTTTCCATCCTTAAACCTTTCCTTCCCATTATTGAGATGTCAATCGCCAAATCCTATGGCGCAATGCTCACCTCTCCCCCTGTCCTCAAATCTCGCAAGAAATTTTTCGAAAAGTAAATAAATAGTAGGTATAAATATTTTAGGTGTGTTTTAAAAAATAATGTGTGTGTGTGTGTGTTTATGCGTTATCATAACTTTTTAACGAAATTAAAGCTGACGTGATAGAGGTGACTTTTTGTTAACTTATATAAAGATTTTGAAGGGTCTTACTGAAAAGTTTGAATTTTAGGATTGTCTCTTGTATTTCAATTTGAACGTGTTTTACGGAAAAAATTAAGTGTTAATCGTCGAAACCACCCTATCCACGACAAGATTTAGTTTGATCGCCAATTAAAATAAATAATCGAGGTAATTGGTTGGATTGGATAACCTACAACTTTGACAGCCACTAGACGTGTATTGATATTTAAAATGGAAAAAAGTAGAGCGAAATGTTACAAATCTATACTAATATCATAAAGAGGAAAGGTTTGATTTTTTGTTTGTTTGTTAGTTTGAAATGAATAGGCTCCGAAACTACTGGACCGGATTCAAAAAATTTTCCACTTTTAGAATGCTACATTATCATTGAGTGACAAAGGCTTTGTTTCATCAAAATCGATACAGTAGAAGCCAAGTTACACAGACGAAGCTGCGTGAAACTGCTAGTTATTTATAAATAAAGAATAATATTGTATCAGCAAATATAGTGCATTTATTAATAAATCAGTAAAACTGTAACTGACACACGTCGGGTCGTCGATGCGGGCTTGCGACTTTAATGACTGTGTCAAAGAAATGAAATATTTACTCAATTATTAATAATACTAACAATAAACACTAACCAAAAAGATTTATACTAAAATAGCTGAAAAGTAAAAAAAACGGCAATCGATTCGTAACAATGTGAGATAACATGAGTCGATTAATGCAAAAACATCTTTCAGTATTTAGTGAGGTATCAGCCTAATGATAGTTGAAGAATATTGGAGTATATGCAACTGACGCTTCTCGCCGACCCGGTACGCTGCAGACTTGCGACATAGTATAGACTCGATGTCTTCGCAAATTGCAACGATTTCTTTCTGTGATTTCTGTTTTTATTTCTATTTGTTTACTTATAAATAATAAAGTAATAACAAATCTTAACGAAGTCTAATGTTAAATTGGTACATTTTCTCTTAAGTTAGTAAAATGTTATTCGTCTTTCGAAAGATGCGACACAAAAATAGTCTTATTAAAATTCAGTGTTGCCATTCGTAAGCAACCTAACATAGTTAATTATCGATATATTTATCGTTAAGGCCACTCCATCCCCATTTTTCATTAAGCCCCTGTCAACAGCCGCGGCCATCCGTCATGGCGGGGATGACAAGCACATCCCCTTGTGCCAATATTCAGGCCAGAGAAGCGTAATAGCAAAACTTATAAATGTATACCTAAATACAAACTAAATATCGGGAAATGTCTATCAATGACTATAGTAATTATATTTTTTTGCCATATTTATATAGAGAACGGGAGTGATCGTTAGTTTTTTTTTGTTGTAACGTGTGCATTAAGTAATTGCACAAAGATGTAACTGTTGCGTAGCTATCTTACAATCGGGATCTTAAATCACGTGTGCAAGTTTACCTTAGTATCCGGCACGGAATATAAAGATGGTGAGCACTGATGATATGGCAGCAGCATTAGGTAGTGCAGTAGTTACAATCCGGATTGTCCAAAGTTCCTCGAAGTGCCTAATATTTGTAGAGTATAATCAGAGAGACTATCTTAATATATATAAATCTCGTGTCACAATGTTTGTCCTCAATGGACTCCTTAACCACTTAACCGATTATAATAAAATTCGCACACCATGTGCAGTTCGATCCAACTTGAGAGATAGGATAGCTTATATCTCAATTTATGGTAAAAAAATTACCATCCGAGCGAAGCCGGAACAGGCGGCTAGTCGTAATATATATTTATTTGCAAAGTAAGTATCTTCATGCCCATATGGCCGAGAATTCCCTGTTTAACAGTATTAGATATGTATTTTCTTATATAGTAGGTGATTGGATTAGTTTTTCGACGTCATTGAAATTTTATAGTAGGATAAGCGTTCCTAATGAAGTGGAAGAATAAAGAACACCAAGGATAAACCACTCGAGTGACGATTGTGTCAGACTTTCATAGTCAATTAGCGGCAATATTTTTTTACGGCTAACTGGGACGGATGTAAACGATTTGCAAAATATCATATCTTAGAATAAATTTAAAATTCAAATTTATTTATTTGCAAATAGGATGGGTAAAGTACAATGTCTTATATGCAAATCTTATTAAAAGTTCTAGCCTATTTATACTGTCATAGTGTTTGTGTAATAAATCCTCCAATACATTGTGATAGATTTTTTATATTTTTCTATGTATATTTACCACTAGGTGATATACTTATATGGCAGAATAACGTTTATGATACAGTAGGTAATTTTTGTGAAGACAATGCGTTATGACTACTAGTAACAGGTGTAGTTTGTGGTCTTTTGAAAACTAAAAATTTTCTTATGGAATTGAAGGGCAAACAATTACACTTGTTTCCAGATCACACTTCGCGAACAGACTCAAAAGATAGCTATGGTGCGATGGTGGTAGAGTTTCGCAGCGACTCGTCCGGATTGGTACCACCGCCTTACCTATTCCTGCCGCCATAACGTCATGACGTGTTCCCGTTCGGAGGGTAAAGTAGCCGGTAAACTTACTTTTGCTCGAGGCCTAACATCCTGACCTCAGGTTGGCAACGCACCATTACCATATTTGGTGTCTCTAGGCGGCGTGAATTTCTTACCATCAGGAAATCCGTCTGCTTGTTTGCCTTCCTATAACATTAAAAAAACAACCAACTTGTGCTTATATATCGGCTACTGTGCTCTATACCAAGCACTGACGCTATGGAAGGAATACCACCCAGTCATGGTCACCATGTTAGTTATAAAACTTACCTCTCATGAGATGCTTTGTAGTGAGGACCTTCAAGAAAAGAGCGTACTCATTCCTTAAAGGTCAGCAACGCATCTGTGATACTCCTGGTGTTGCGGATGTCCGTGGGCGGCGGTGATCACTTTCCATCAGGTGACCCACTTGCTCGTTTGCCTTCTCTTCTATAAAAAAAGGAGTTATAAATAAAAGTCTATGACTAAGATATCTTTTACTAATTCTGCAATTTGTGATGAACAGAGATTGTACAGGTGATAGAATTCTATGACTTCGTGTCTAGACCCCTATCTTTTAATTTTTTCCTTTTCATTCTACCATCACCATAATATTTGCCACTGTCAAATCGTTCGTATAGAAATATAAAAAATGTAAATCTGTTCCAAAACACAAGATAATATTAAAACTTAAACAAAATACAATATGGTTTAAAAAAATGGTAATATGTCGCCTCTGTGGTCTAGCGGTCCTTGTGTTGGACTTGACTGCATGAGGTCCTGGGTTCGAATCCCGGGTCGGCCACCAAAAAAAAGTTGGATTTTTCCAATTTTCTAATTACAAAATGATGGTCGGGATTGGAAATGTGCCCGGTTGGCGATAGGCTTGAAACCTTATTACATTGTGGGACTCATTGTCTTCGGCTAGCCGTGGGTGCCTTGGTTGTGCCTCTGCCCACTTCTTCGGAGATATGGGCGTGAAGATACTTAAAAAAATGGTGATTAAACAAACCTCTGCTACGTGTGTTATGACTTTTGTCGCGTCTACAAATGGACCCTCTCAGTTTGTATCGAGATTTTATTTGAGGCCGAAATCACAAAGCCGATATTTAGAGAGCCCTCCCTGTGGGGAGAAATACGGACAAGCAGTGCGTGCGTGCGCTATCATGTGTGCGTGTAGCGTCTAACGCCACCGATTCGTGAGGCCTTTGTTCGATTTCCGACAGGGGTAGTAATTTGTGTAATGAATTTTGTGTGTTCACGTATGTACTTCTATGTAGGTAGGTTTGTATATTTTTTATATTTGTACTGTAAATTTAAAGCCAAATGGTATTGTACTATATTTTTAGGACTCTGTAAACATACAAAAAATAGAATCTGATAGATTCAACATGTCCATATTCTGTATATCACGGCCACTTAATTCTTAAACCATTAGGACTACATTATTGTTATTTTTTCATGATATTGGAAGGCAAACAAGCGGACGAATTTCCTGATGGTAAGAAGTTCACGCCGCCTAGAGACACAAACCTTTTGTGTTATGTTGGTTATGGTGTGTTGCCAATCTGTGGCCGGGATGTTAGGCCCCGAGCAAATGTCAGTTTACCGGCTACCTTACCCTCCGAACCGGAACACGTAATGACGTTATGGCGGCAGGAATAGGTAAGGCGGTGGTACCAATCCGGATGAGTCGCTGCGAAACTCTACCACCTAGTCAGATGTCACGGTGTTAGTGATGGTAAGCCTATGCTCGCCTTTTACGAGCTGCCGGGCAAAAAGGCACATGGTCTATTCTGCAAAGAAGCCCGAACCAACACGGGGACTAACTACTTACCCGACTAACTAACAACTGGTATGTTGAAAAACTTGATAGTTATACTTTTTAACCGACTCGGAAAAAGTCCTCAATTCGATTTTTTTTACGCGACTACTCGGGCAATAACAAACCTAACCCATAATAAACCATAATAAAATTGATGATTTTTTAGAAAGATAGGTCATGATATCGAGGTGGTCCTAAATTAATTTTGTAATTTATTTATTTTGAAACAAAAATGTATATATTTTTAAGTAAAACTCAAAAACTATAAAACATGGTGTTTAAAAAATGTTATGGGAACATTTCGGAATCATCAGCTATCTTTAAAAAATCACATTGCGTGGTAGTACACAATGAAATGGTTGAAGTCGCTTTTTGTAGTGTTACTACGTTTAACTATATTTAAAAACAGGCCAAGTTCGAGTCGAACGCACAGCGGGTTCAGTACTGTCATTATATTATTTACTTTATTGTTATTTAATTATTTATTTTGAAAGGTAATATACACGTAAACATTCTGTGAAAATTTGAACCATCTACATGTTACCGTTTTTAATTTAAAAAAAATAAAAAAGACAAGTTTAATGTTTAATATTTTATTTTTATTTTTTAACATTTTGTAGTTATAGCGGCAACGGAAATACAGCCTGGAGACAGACAAACAGACCGACAGTGGAGGCTTAGTAATACCCTTTGGGTGTGGAACCCTAAAAAGGAATGTTTCAAACAGATACTAGTGAGATTATTCCAATAGCTAAGTAACTGGAGGCCGTATTTCCCTCCATCGGCCATGAATCACTTTCAAGTTTGTCCCGGCTTATTACATGAGTCATGTATGACTCTCGATCATGTACTTGTTTTTTGAGAATACAGCCTTTCCAAAGTGTTATGTATGACTAAGTGTGTAATTAATCTGTGAGACATTACTTTGAGGTGACGTAATTACTTATTGCAAAATCATTACGATATGCTTTTTTAACCCTATTGATTTGTTTTTTTTTATGATATGTCACGGTGTTAGTGACGGTAAGTCTATTCTCGCCTTTTACGAGCTGCCAGGCAATAAGGCAGATGATCTATTCTGCAAAGGCGCCCGAGCCAACACGGGGAAAAACGGGGGATATTTTTTCTTAACGAAGAGTATGTAACATAATTACTTTTATGTCATAATTAGTCATGCAGACGCAATTCGTATGTTCAGATATAAATATTAACTATAGACACCTAAGATAGAATTGGTACGTTGCTCAATTCAAGATGCCTTATTAAGACCCACGTAAGTAAATGTACTGGCTACCCTGCCCCTCAAAACTGGATCACGTCAATAACGAGCACTTATGCATCTATACAAATTAATTAACACTTACGAGTCATTTATAATTTTTGGGTTAAATATATAACTCTGAGTTAGCTTCTAAATACAGGATTAATTAACTCTACTCAGAAGCTAACTCAGCGGTAATGTTAATTTTAACGCGGTTCTTAATACTAGAGATGTAAATTGTCAATTCATTAATACAAACATATATCAGGTAAAACTCTTCAATTCAATTCATGTATTTTTGTAGTTGTAGGTATTACACGAATAGTTGGTAGGTACAAACTTATATTCAAACCTCTACAACCTGTCCCATTAAGTGGCATACAGAATGTTCAAATACATTTTTAAAGAAGATAAAGTACTCATTTAATTACCGTAAATATTGTTGTATCATTTGTGTGAAAATGTAATGACTTCATTAAAATTATAAAAATGGTATCGTTATGAATTATAAAAAAATCTGTCTATTTGTTTGTTTAAGGTAACCTCCAAAGAAGCTATAACGTATTTAACGGATCTGAAAAAGTTGTAGGTACTCAGAGCCCTTACCATGAGTTTACGGCCTGTCAAGTTTACTATACTCGCTACCGTCTCTGTAAATTATTTGTATGAAAACTTTGAACAGCGCCTCCTATTGGTAACTAAGAGAAACACATTTTTAGATCAAAAGTGTCATAGAATTCGACACGTAACTTACTGAACGTAATCTATACAAACTCATGGTAAAGGCTCAGTACTCATATACGTAGTACATATGACGATTAATTATAAAAACACCAAAGTAAAGTGATTTAGGTGAGGTGATGTCATGAAAAGATTATCATCAGCAAATCATTTGTAAACTTCGTAGTTTTGTAAATTTAACTAGATGGTAGAGTTTTATAGAGCAGAGCCTATTGTTTTACCAACAAGTAAATACCTACGTTTAGTTTTATTAATAAAATTATTTGAACCGCTTTGAGTATGATATTTTTTAATATTATACTCTACTTCATTACATACCTAGTATAAAACAAAGTCGCTTCCTCTGTCCCTATGTCCCTTTGTATGCTTAAATCTTTAAAACAGATTTTGATGCGGTTTTTTAATAGACAAAGTGATTGAAGAGGAAGGTTTATATGTATTAAATAATAAATAAATAAATATCCCTTGAATCTAACCCCAAAGTAAGCTAGCGTGTACGCTAACCACTCGACAAACGAGGTGGTCAATTTATTATACTATTAGGCGGTATATATTATAACCGTGCGAAGCCGGAGCGGGCCGCTAGTTTTAAATAAATGGAATGGTATGTGTCGTGTCGAAGATTTGAAAGTTAAAGTGGACAAGTGATTGAAATGGAAATAATTTCACTGTCAACAATAATACAATAAAATTTAAATACGAGAGAGATAAACTATACATTTCATGTTAATAATAAAAATATTTTTTTATTTATTGCATAGTATTATTTTGAGGAACATTTAAGGCCCCATACTCAGTCAGCTAGAAGAGCCAATCACCGCGCTCCCCCGTTCCATGATCACTATGAACAACGGCGTAAACGTCTTAAGCGACAAATCACTATTCTTTACACTGTAAAAGTAATTTGAAAAAAAAGTATAAAAACTGAAACACTTATCTTTTAGGTATAGTACTTATCTATGTTTACGTTAAATCTGGTGTCGATATTTTCATATTTGAAGTAGACATTTGCGTTTTGCTTTCAAAAAAGGGTTAACTTTTTGATTTTTTTCTATCGAGCAAAGTGAAATGAATCGTGTTTTGGAAACACTAGTCTAGTAAAGCATATTCATGTTAATCTTGTGTATTTTTGTCAGTAAGATCCATGATTGCTTTGTATGAAAAAAACAGTAAACTGCTGACGTATTTTAGCGTATATGGCCCCTTAACATAATATCGTCAACATCACTGATCTACTCCTCGGAGTTAGAAGTCATCTCGATGCATTCTTCTACAACGTAGTTATGTGTTTTTTTTAACTTGTATGACTAAACTATGGAAGAAATTTGTTGTATTCTTTTGTTGTTAAGAGTCCACAACGCATCGGTCATTCGGTTATGTAGTAGATATCCATTACACGTTGGCTCGCTTAGATATTTTATGTTTTATGGTACACAGAAATAATTTTTGTCGGCTTCAAAACAAGGAGGAAGTTTTGTGAACTCCTATGTTTTGATGTATGTTAATCGATTTCTCTCTCATTTGTGTTCCAATTTCAAAAATTCATTTTTTATTTGAGAGAGCGTTTTAAGGGTGTCATATTGCCTCCAACTCTGGATTTGATAACAGAGTCCTAGGGAAATCGTGGGAAATATACACCCTGACTTTTTAATCACCATCCAAATTTTAATATGTTGATCTTAAGTGAAAATAACTAAATACGTGTTTTTTCTTTTAGTATCCCTCAATACTAAAATATTAAGATAAATGACATCGCAAAGTCGTCTACAAAGTACCGTACCTACGCGCTGAGTGCTCTGACATGCTAGATAGCTACCTGCTAGATATCTATTTTTTTTTCATAAATGGACTTATTTATAGATACTTTATGCCTAGAAAAATTTTGGATGGTGATAAAAAAATCTTGCTGTATACTATAATTCATTATATACTGTGACGACATAACATTGAAATTGAAGTCAGTTTTACTGCGCTTCAATAATTAATACAAGATATGTCAATAGAAAGTTTTTAATAGTTTATGTAAAATAAGTCTTCTCATATTTAAGTACCGCTTGCGATCACAACGACCAATGGGAAACCTAACACAATTGTATGTTATTTATTACATAACTAGTAAGTGTCTTCTTGCCCATATCCCTGAAGAGATAGGCAAAGGCTTAACCAGAGCACCCACTACTAGCCGAAGACACCAAGTCCCACGATGTGAAAGATAGCAAGCCTATCGCCAACCGGGCACATGTGCCATCCCGGGCAAGTGGCAATTTATTTTTATTAGAAAAGTGAAAATCTTTATTTTCTAGTTTTTTTGGTGCCCGACCCGGGGATCGAACTCAAGATCTCAAGAAGAAGAAAGTCCGACGCCTGTACGCAAGACCACAGAGGCGATCTACATACCTAGTAGATTCTCAGAATTTTTATGCTACGATAAAATATCACAAAATTATAAAATAAAGGAAATTAAAATTATTTCCTGACGGTACGACGGTAAGATTAAAATGGCGGCCTAATATTTAGAGGCATAGATGAACTCGTATATTTGAAGTTATTGAGTAAAATAAAACTACGAATGAATCTTTTGTCTTTTTTACCCGAAAGAGCCCCCATTATACAGCATAAAAGTGATATTTGTTGTGAGACAGTTTCGTAAACAAAATGATAAATACCCCGACCGCCCTCCAACACACTGCGTGTCAATGGGGAAACTAGTTCGTGATTTTCAAAAACATTATAATGCAAAACATTCTAGAAATTATTTTTGTAAGTGTTATCCCTGTTTGACTTAAAAAAAAAGTATCTTCACGCCCATATCCCCGAAGAGCTAGGCAGAGGCACAACCAGGGCACCCACGACTAGCCGAAGATACTAAGTCCCATTATGGGATAGGTGGCAAGCCTATCGCCAACCGGGCACGTTTCCAATCCCGACCAACATTTTTTTTAAATTAGAAAATTTGAAAAATCCAATTTTCTTTTTGTTTGCCGACCCGGGATTCGAACCCGAGACCTCATGCAGTCAAGTCCAACACCCGGACCGCTCGACCACAGAGGCGACTCTGTTTGACTTAATTTTATGTTTATCGTAAAATAAAAATGTGTAGAAACATTTAAACATAGAGGTCATCTTACATCTTAACCTAACGCCAAGTAGCCCTACAACTACTAGTAACTACTATTTGCTGGATCTCCACTGCTGCTGCTGCATTTGCTGGTTATCATATTTAGGTGGTAGAGTGCCGTCAAAACATCATTGCTCTATTGATATAATTTACAATCTGGAATTCATCATTGATCGCCTCTGTGGTATAGCGGTACAAGTATTAGACTTGACTTCACGAGGTCCCGGGTTCGAATCCCAGGTCGCACGAAAAAAAAAAGGAAATGTATTTCCAATTTTCTAATAAAAAAAATGTTTGCGAGCGAATTGAATATGTGCCCGGTTGGCGATAGGCTTGCCACTTATCACATTGTGGGACTTAGTGTCTTCGGCTAGTAGTAGGTGCCCTGGTTGTCCCTCTGCCTAGCCTTTCGGGGATGTGGGCGTGAAGATACTTACTTACTTATAGCATCTGGGATAGACTTTAGACCTTACAGACTCATGGTCTCCTTGTGATGTCTTCTAAGGGAACTACGAGAAATCCGAATTCGCTTGTTGTCCCCGCGATTCATACTTGACGGGATATGTAGTGGTGTGCTATGTAACATACCTCCCATATATCGTGATTGTGTAATTCAGGCTCTGGGTCCCTCCAACATTACAGGTTGCAGAACTCACAGTATAGCCCAAGTATCGTTACAATAGCATGGGAACAAAAAAATGAATCATCTAAATCCAAATAAATACAATAATCAAAACAAATCTAAAAGCTATGATTTTTCGAACCATTCGCAAGTCCTAATTTTTATTTGTAGATCCTTCCTATTTTTTTAATTATTATATATGTTAGCATAGTGTTTTTGATGGCTTTATTTATTAGCGAATGCCAATTTTTCACTATGTTGTGATTTTTTTTATTATTCAAATAACCCTTTGCACAGATTTACTACGTGAAATATTGTACACATACGTAAGCAGCAAATTACATACCACACGTCTTTTGGTCAAGTTTGAATTGGGGGAATAACAAGAGAATGTGAATTCCTCATTGTTCCTCCAGGGGAAAATACAGGGCAACCACGAGTATACTCGTTAAGATCCTGTAGATCATAAATGTTGTAGGTCGCCTAACTTTGTCTAGGACTAGTCTAATGTGCGAGCTATTTTGCCATCCGGAACATAACAGTGTTATAAATATGGAAAGAAAGAAACATTTATTGACAGACTTAAATTTACCACATATAATTAACACAAAAAACATCTAGAAATCTTAGGAATAAGGTGGTATCTATACACAGACTAATTGCAACAAAGCACTCCACTTTGAGCTTAATCCTTAAATATATCTCAGTTCTTCAAGAATTAAATAATTATTTATTTAAAAAATGTCGTCGAATAAAAACCTGTAAGCAAAAACAATTATGTAAATGAATTGTAAATTTAGTTTTTTGTATGCACTTAAAAGTTTTCACAAGATCATCTGCAGGATAAGTAAAGCGATATGGGTACATAAATCTCACTTAGCAATTACTTCTCAAGTTAAACAAGTTTTTCGAGTCTAACGAGAATATATTCGGCGCATAAATGTTGTTCCAAGTAATTACACTTTTGTGTTAATTTATAGACATTTGTTCATAATTCACAAAAAAACTTCACTGAGTTATAATTGAATTTTAGAGCTTTTTAAGACTATCTATTAAATAGTGAAATAAGAGTGTGTACTTGTGTACACGGGTTAGAAGTTATACTTCTTTGGCGTATGGAAAAAAAATAACTAAAATGCAGTAGTTAGTAATTAACGATAAATATTAAAATTAATCAAAAACATTTTATTTAAAAATACTAGAATATACAACTTGAACATAGTTATCAATTTTTATACCACCTAGAACTAACTTCACGCTGTTCAATTTAGGTGTCGGTGTGCGCGCGCACCGTAAACAATTTTCATACCACGTAGAACTAACTTCATGCTGTTCAATTTAGGTGTCGGTGTGCGCGCGCATCGTAAAAATTCACTCTCATCATTTTTCTCCATCGCGCTAAAAGAAGTATAACTTCAAAAATCCTGCTAACTTCTATCACCCGCCTTTGCAACGTGACTTTTTATCTATATTTTCAAATTTTAAAAGTTATTGTGACACTAACATGGTGACATCTGTCTAGGTGGTAGAGTCTCGCAGCGACTGGCTCGGATTGGTACTACCGCCTTACTTATTCCTGCTGTCATAACGTCAGCACTTGCCGTTGACGTGTTCCGGTTCGGAGGATAAGGTAGTCTCTACACTTATTTTTGCTCGAGGCTTAAGATCCCGGCCTAAGGTTGGCAACATACCATTACCAACTTTCGTGTCTCTGGGTGGCGTGAATTCCTTACCATCAGGAAATCCACTTGCTTTTTTGAATTCCAATATCATAAAAAAAAACTCAGAATAAAACGAACCAATTTTCTGTAAAATTGGGTCAGCAATGTAATTGTTGTAACAAACTCGATATTTTAAATAATGTCATTATTTGTGCCCTTCTCAATTAGTACGAAATTTAATGCAAATATGGCCAAGATGTTAAAAGTTTCACACATAGTTTTATCCCTATTTCGCAACACTTGGGTAGAATTTTGAAATCGCTGATATACGTAATTCCTAATTTCATTTAACTTTATTCACACGAAATTTCATTAAAAAAATGTCAAGGGTATAAAAACAAAGTTAAAATTTTGTACCCTATTTCTTCTTATGGGGGTTGAAATTTGAAAAATTCTTCCTTAGTTGATACCAACGTTATAAAAGGAATTCGGGTACGTAGTTTTAGGTTTTTATCCCAAAAGATTTAACCTTTGCGATTATGTAAGAGTTTCAGATCTTATTATACTCAAACTCAATACCTTCTGAGGGGTTGAATTTTTGAAAAAATAAATGTTTTTTGTCGTTGTCAATTTATATGAAGTTTTATGCAAATATATGGAAGAATTAGAAATTTTCAAAGAAACTTAATCCTGTATTTCACAACCTTGCGGACAATATTTTGGAGATCGTTTAATTACGTTAGTCATTATTTACTATTCACTTGATTCACTCGACATTTTATGCAAAAGTGTTATGTTTCAATACCTATATTTTAGAGGTTACATTTAAAAAAAAGTTTCTAGCTTAAAGGGTGTGTCAATACATCAGTCAACAGCTTTGCCCTTTTTTATATATGCAGAAAATATTTTGTAGTAAGTTTCAGATGCAGAGCATTTAAATCATCTTTGCCTCATATAAACCTCAGTGCTCTTAAAAGTATATTATAAAGTTATAGTTATTAACTAACGGCCCGCCCCGGCTTCGCACGGTTATGAAATATACATATAAACCTTCCCATTCAATCATTTTATCTATTTAAAAAGTCGCATCAAAAGCCATTGCGTAGTTTTAAAGATTTAAGCAAACAAAGGGACATAGAGACAGAGGAAGCGACTTTGTTTTGTACTATGTAGTGATAACATAAATAAAAAAAGGCAAATTGTAATAATTGTAGTCAAGAGTAATAATAGTTAAGGAAGGTTTAATTTGGAAAGGGTAAAATTATGAATTATTTATTATTATTAATTATTTTCGGCAGCAACCTCATTTTTTGTCGATAGCTCGTGCTAGATAAGTATCTTTTGATTCATATATTCCGTATCCGGGTTTTAAGCTTTTCTTTCAGCGGTATTCGTTACGTTTTCGGGTCATCACATACATTTTGTTCAGTATTTCCTAATAATTAACCTAAACTCTTGAGGCCTTACACATAAACACGTTATAAAATGTTAAACGCCTCTGTGGTCTAGCGGTTCAGGTGTTGGACTTGACTTTATGAGGTCCCGCGATCGAATCCCGGGTCGGGCAAGATAAAGAAAAATGTTTTTATAAAAAATGATGCTCGGGGTTGGATATGTGCCCGGTTGGCGATAGGCTTGCCCTGGATGTGCATCTGCCTACCTCTTCAGGGATATCGGCGTGAAGATATTTAAAAAAAAATGTTAAACTAAGATTACACATACATACATATCTTCACGCCAATTCAATAGGCAGAGAGTATCGAGTGCCAGACCTCAGGATTCTATCAAACCTGTCTGGCTTCCTTAACATTCATTAGGTACCCTTCTCATACAAACACGCCGGTTTCGGAGACTCTTGACATCACCTTCTGATAATATCCGAGTGATCTGATCGCGGAATGTCAACCTTGGTCTCCCCGGGTACCTACTGTATCCGTAAATAAAAAAGTGCTTTGTCAATCTTTCATCTGCCATTGTTTCCACATGACCGAACCAGGAGCAGGCCCTTTCGCATTTTAACAACAACATTTTCTTTCAATCCCACTTTTTCTCGGATCTCACTGTTACGAATGCGGTCAATGAGCGTTACACCGCCGATTTTCCGTAGCGCTCACATTTCGACCGCATTTATCCTACTTTCATGCATTTTGTACTAGAATAATTTAAGAGTAAGCAAAATCTCTACTAACAAAGTCGGGATAGCTAAAACCTAGTAGGTATAGATTTTAAATAATACGCCCTATTTTTCGAAGTCAAGCTGACACAAATTGACAACTAATAACAAATTTCTCTTCAAAAATTGTGATTTCCGTTCGTTGCTCTTTGTACAACGTTCGTAAGGCGGTGGTACCAATTACAAAGTAATGACTAAACCTAGAATAAACGGGTTAGATTACTGACAGTTACAACTAGTAGAAGTTAAAGCAATTGTTTTTCTGTATCTGTCTGTTCAGCTCGAACCAACAACGGGGAACTTAACTAATTCCATTTCTTTCTTCTTTAGAAAGATCTTAGATATTTTACACAAACCACAGTGGCATGCTGGTTTGATTACAATAAATGTAAAGATTTTTTAAATCAATAGTCTTAAATATAAAGAAGAAAGATATAAAATTAAGCAGTTAAATGGATCAGCGATACCCGCGGATTTTAATTGGTCATTAACAGCTGCATGATAGTTAATACCTTAAGTATTTCAATATTTGACTTCTAATTAAATTTCTTTGTTAGTATGTGCTTTGACATTCACACACTAAAGAAGTGGAAAAGTCCATTCTTGTAAATATATGAATTTAAAATTTATTCCCAAGCTAACTAATCAAGATTTTTTTTTGAAATGGCTAATACGTTGCTACCCGCGAGGCTTTTACAGCTTCACCGAACTATGTATAGCATATGCACGTAAGGGATCATTTATTACGCCATATCTCTGAATCCATTCCACATCTATATTACGATTCTGTGGTAATATAATTCAGATAATCAAGAATAATAGTGGATCATAGTCTATAATGTCGTCAATATACATGAACCTTCAAAATTGATTCGTTATTAACGACCAGAAATGGTTACGTCAAAGATGTCTAGTTGTGAAATTAGAGTTTGCAGAGTTAGAGCGGTTAGTGTTAGAAGATTGGTTACACGTGGCATCTGATTTTGGTAACATTGTACATGAAAATGTTTTTAATTGGATATAATAAGAATATGTCAAATTTAAACAATCATACTGATTTTTCAGTAGTAAGAACGATTTTCACCGATAGAAATGAAAGATTGTTTGTAACGCCAATCTGAGCCAAACTTCCCGAGCATATTACAGACTTACCATTAAGTAAATTTAAAAAATCTATTAAATCTAAGTTGTATGGTTGGTGGTTGATAATCTAAGGTTATTGTAAAATTTCTGAATATTTAGAAGCCTTTTTTTTAGAAGACAGAAATGCTTGGGATTACTTGCTCCTCATACAATCTCTACAAATTAATTATATGTAATATACTTTAATAAATTTTATTTATAAGAAAAAAAGATAAGCCCGCAGAGTTTCTCAGTGTGAGGCCGCGTTCCGATCCGGTGGCAGTTTTTAGAATTATATGGATGCGTCACAAGAATTTTTGTATACGAGTAAATCCATGTGAACAAATAGCTTTTGATTTTGAGTTTGAAGCTAGCATCGGCCTAGCCAGTCTAAGATTATCGGTAACCCTAACATTCAAACCGAAACATAACAATGGTAGATCAAACGTGCCGCTAAACATATTACGGGTACATTTGATAAGAATCACAACTGGAGCTATCGATCTTGTAAAGAAAAACATTCGAAGTATTTCGAGTCGAATACATCAACGGAAGGCTGTAGCCGCTTCCGGTGCGTGCCCCCCCATCTATATATATCGCGGGGTGGGCCGCACCCTCCGGTCAGATATTTGCGGTTGCTCGGAGTTTGACAATTTTAGATGTTATAGGTGCTTTGCTTTGAATAGAGGTTTGACCAAGAATGTACATTTGACCCAGTTGTTTTATCTTGATTTTTCACGGTTTGAGGCTATTTTGGTGTAGGGATGTGACAACTCATTGATCGTTTGTGTATTAAACTAATTATGTAATATATATTATTACTCTTCCTCATTAAGTCATTAATCGCCTCTGTGGTCTAGCGGTCCGGGTGTTGGACTTGATTGCATGAGGTCCCGGGTTCGAATCCCGGGTCGGCAAACAAAAAGAAAATTCGGTTTTTCCAAATTTCTAATTACAAAATGTTGGTCGGGATTGGAAATGTGCCCGGTTGGCGACAGGCTTGCCACCTATCACATCGTGGGACTTAGTATCTCCGGCTAGTCGTGGGTGCCTTGGTTGTACCTCTGCCTACCTCTTCGGGGATATGGGCGTGAAGATACTACTACTACTACTACTACTCATTAAGTCGGTATAGGTGGTAGAACCTGAGAAAGTTTTTTATTGCCTCGGTGATCTAGCGGTCCGGTGTTAGACTTGACTTCATTAGGTCCTGGGTTCGATGTTGCCGGTCGGGCATCAAAAGCAAAATGTGTTTTCCAAATTGTCTTAAAAAAAAGCGTTGCCAGCGATTGGATATGTGACCAATTGGCGATAGATTTGCCACTTATCACATTCTGGATGGGACTTAGTGTCTACAGCTAGTATTGGGTACCCTGTTTGTGCCTCTGCATATACGAGCATGACGATACCTTTTCCTTACTTTTTTAAAATTACTCATCCTCAATAGGTCAGACCAATTGAAAGAGCCTATTGCAGAAGTAGACTGACAGTAACAACTTGTAGAAGTTAAAGTTGTTGATTTTCTGTAACTGGCTGTTTACTATTACTGTTTACGGGCAATATTAATAATTAATCCTAATCCAAAACTTGCTGTCAAAGATTGATATTTTTATCCATTTTTATGTTATCGCTCGCCAATAAGATATCCGTGGACAGGATAAATATAAGGTTACCTAATTGTAAGGTGTAGGATAAGGCTGGCGGATACGCAGCTATCTAGATTGATTGAAATCCATCTTTAGAGACACATTATTAACATCGGCATAATTTAAAGATTGCATTTCTGTGTATGAGTACCGCTAACACCTTTCACAGAAGTATATAATATGCTTACTTTGGGGTTATTTAAATTTCTATAAATTGTCCCGGGACAGGGATAGGGTTAGGGATACATGCTATTTATAATTATCACTGTCTTGTTAGCAAGTTAATCATACAAAAATAATAAGTGCGTGTTGTTATTCGACGTAGCGCAGTTGTTAGGACTGAACAAAATTTATTGGTATTCCGTAGTTACGTCGGTAATTGCAAATGAGGTATAGCCGGGTCACGCACTGCAAGTAATTACAAAATTTGAGTTAGCTTAGGCTGTGTGAGTATATTTCATACTTTGGGTTCCGTATTAATCTTTTTTAGCAAAAAAGTTTGTAAGGTATAAGATTGCAAACAAGCATACGCCTCTATTAATAGTAAGAGACACGCGAAAGTCTGTTCGTCACGCTTTCATGGCTAAATTGCTGGGCAAATTTTAATAAAATTTGATATGTCGTAAAGTTTTTTCCTGTGCTGATCCGAACTCCTTTGCAGAATATACCATTTGCCTTCCTGCCAGGCAGCTCGCAAAAGGCGAGTACCGTCACTAGCACCGTGACATCTGACTAACTCTACCAAGTTTCGCGACTCACCCGGATTGGTACCACCGCCTTACCTATTCCTGCCGCCATAACGTCATGACGTGTTCCGGTTTGGAGGGCTAAAATCCAGGCCTCAGATTGGCAACGCACCATTACCACCTTTGGTGTCTCTAGGCGGCGGGAATTTCTTACCATCGGGAAATCCGTCTGATGTTTCCCTTCCAAAATCATAAAAAAAGTGAAAGGCACGAGACAAGCTAGGTACATTTTTAAAAAGGTAGCCCCATAGGACTACGGATAAAAGTTTGTATGTAAGCCGTGGATAAACAGCTAGTAAGTCTTATTAAAAAACCGCATTCTAGCAATAGGACAGCGAGTAAACATACGGCTCTCCTGATGGTAAGAAAACGGTGACCAATACACACCATTACTGAAATATAACACCCATATCAGTAGAATTGGTCTACTTCGAAGTTTTATCAGTTCATTTAATTGCCCAGAAATGTTTATTTACGTTCACACTAGGTGTAGCTTTCGGTCACGTTCGCATATTGAAGTCAGCTCCCGTGAAAAGCCGTTTAGATATCAGTATAAAAAGTACTATAGAAAGGTAAAGTAAAGAAAAGTAAAATTATTTAGTTGTTAAGGTAGGATAAAGAAAAAGGTAGTACAAAAAAATTAAGCGTAATAAAACTGAAAAAAAAACCGAGTTAGATTTCAAGAAGTGTATCATGCAAGTACACAAAACCTGATTATTTTTCTCGATGTTCCTAGGATCCCACTATCCAATCCAGACTTGGTTTTCTAGACCCAGATTTTAAAATAAAAAAAGAGTTTTTGTAATCGGTTTAGAAATGACGACAAATTGATTACATGCATAAAAATATGAATTGCATATAAAAAATAGAAGTCGAACACTAAACCTTCTCCTTTTTTGAAGTCAGTTACTGTTTCCCACAAAAAATACACAACGACATCGATTTATTTTACTTAAAACAAGGATAAAAACAAACAAACAATCAAAGTTCAAAAACTGTAATATTGCGAGTAGTATGCGTTATTTTAAGATTTGTTAAGATATTGTTTTAAACCATAGTTAGGTTTTATACTCATTTCTTTAATTGTGAGTATGACGAAATGTCTTACAAGATAACTCGTAGCGAGATTTATATTTTTGTATGAAAATCTGAATTACAGGAAACTTGTGCCCTCCTGTGGATTAGTTAAATGTAACTTAGATTTTTTTTATGTGAGAGGTTAGCGATTGACACTGACATGATATAAACTTATGATGTCAATTATTAAAACCTAGCTGTCGCCCATGACATTTCCCGCGCGGTCAACGGTCCCACAGGAACATTTTTTCGGAATAAAAACTATCCTTTCTGTTAAACCAAGTAACCTTCTATGTGTGTGCCAAATTTCATAAAAATCCATTCATTAGATTTTGCAAACTAGCAAACATACAAACTTTCGTATTCATAATGTTAATAGGATATAATGATATATTTTAATGTGAGTATGTGTGCGTATCTTTACGAGATGTGTGTAAGAATTCTTTGTTTATGTGTATGTTGAGTATATGTGTAAGTATATGTGTGTGTTGTGCATGTGAAAATATGTGTTAGTGCGTGATTGAGTGTGTGAGTGAGAGTGTGTGATATAATTTTTTTGTTCTGTGATAAATAATACCACCACAAGTAATTAACCTTTTACCCGCGGATCTCTAAAATTCTAAACGCCCCTAACGATATACCCTTAATTCTGATTATTTTGGTTGCGTGACCGTGTGTTTCGTTATACGCGCCTCCGTTTACTTGTAACATGACTTCCACTTGCTTCCGGGGTTAAATTACACCCGGAATTGCTTGCATGTTAAGGCAGAACTATCTCATACGGTTTATTCTGGAACAACTTTACCCAGCATAGGCTTTGTAATAATCCACGTAATATGCAAATGTTACGCTTACTTAGGATGCTAGTCCACGTAACTGCCCTAAAAATTAAAAACCGTTACACATTAATTGACTTCCACGTGGTATGTGTCAGTTCCTGACTGGGACTGGTATGGGTGTGATAATACTGATATCTGTATTCATCAATCAGGGGGTGTATCAAATATTGAAGGGAGTAGTTTAAGGGGGTTAATATTTGTGTATTTATGTGTTTTAACATCTTTAACAAGCTAGCACTCACATGGCCATCTTCTAAATATTTTTTTACTTGATCTAGATATAAATAAATCATTTTGCGTCGTTATCACATCAAACCTAGACCAATTTTGCTAATTCTTTCTTGGTTGTATTTGTTATAGCCAAGAGAAAGTTATTGTGAAAAGAAAAACCTGGAAAGATACAGGAAAACGGCTTTGTTTTTAGCTGTTAATGTCAAGCGATACGAATTTTACTGGGTCAGTCAGTTTTTTTTGTATAAAAGAAGGCAAACGGATAATTGGCCCGCGGATTATCGTACAAAGTTCTTAACGGCACGAGTACCCTTTTTTTCTTTAAATTTCCGAAGTCGTATCCGACTTAAAGTAACCGCCATTGGGTAATGGTTCCCTAAAAGTGTTGGGCGAGGTAAGAAATGTCGAAGGTGAAACTCAGCAGTAGGAATCAAACCAAGCAACTCCTCAAAACTTTCCCCATGATTCATGCGGAACAGCGCAAAGACATCAAGTATTTTTACGCAACAATAAAATATCAAACTAAGTGGTGATTGCCCGGTCATTGTCATTCAAGGCACTCTACGTTAGATGCGGTCAAAAGAAGGGCAGTAGGTACTGAAGAAGAGACAATTTTGGCGGAAGACGCGTAAACTTGTATCTTTTTGGGGTTCAACTGCACCATATTCTGCTGGCCGCAATATGGGCTTTCTGACTAAGGGTTCTCGACTTCAAAAAAAAATTTTTTTAATGCGAAAATCCCAATTACGATTTTATTATAATCACAAGTTTTTGCCATCAGCGGCCTGCGCATAAAGACTGTTTAGCACAACACAGGTCGATCCAAGAAATACTGCTTATATATCATGAAACGAGACATAATAATAATAAATTCTATTGTTGTACAACTAAATCACGAAATTGCTATATTAATATGTATATATGTTTTTATCATTGATAAAAAAATATTTTATACACAAGGCGGTTTTGTCGCTAACAAGCGATCTCTTCCAAACAACCAACGTTTAGAAGATAAGTCCATCAGAATAAGGAGAAGGTACAATATCTGTATAAGAACCACAAATCTTTCAAATCATTAATTTAAGAAGTAATTTAACATTTAAAAAAATGTGTAATTTATAAATAAAAGTTAAAACCAAAAAAATACGTATGCACATTAAATCCCCGTGTTGCTCCGGGCTCCTTTGCAGAATAGACCATCTGCCTTCCTGTGCCAGACAGCTCGTAAAAAGCGAGCATAGGCTTACCATTACTAACACCGTGACATCTGACTAGGTGGTAGAGTTTCGCAGCGACTTACCCGAATTGGTACCACCGCCTTACCTATTCCTGCCGCTATAACGTCCAATGCTTGCCGCGGACGTGTTTCGGTTCGGAGGGTAAGGTAGCCGGTTATGTCACTTTTGCTCGAGGACTAACATCCCGGCCTCAGGTTGGCACCATTACCATCTTTGGTGTCTCTAGGCGGCGTGAATTTCTTACCATCAGGAAATCCGTCTGCTTGTTTGCCTTCGTATAACATTAAAAAAAAGGTAGTGAACATTTTACAAGTTGCCCAGTTATAAATTTGGTGATAAAGTATTCAGACATGAGACATGTGAATCAGTTGATTTGAGTTGATCTTATTTTCCATCGGGAAACTGGAAAAATAGAATACTTTCAGTTATTTTTATTTTTGAATGAAAAAACATTTGTAGGTACGTTTCAAACTTGTGATACGTAAAACACTTACAAGTGTATTACGTAAACTGCAGAAATGTTTTTTAATATTAAAGTATCAATTAATTTACTATCAAAGATGGCGAAGATCGTGTGAAATAGAGAAGTAGGAGTAGGAATAGTGGACTTTGGTTTAGTGGAGTTTGACACTTGAAGAGTCCACTCTTAGTTCCTATACCCAAGTGACATACAATCAAGATGGCAATAATTTGATTAAATTAGTTCGTTCATACAGACTAATGGCTTTTTCGATACTGAAGAATATACTTCGCTTATGAACACCATTAATGGTAATGGTTTGTTGCCCACCTGGTGTTTGTTCCGTCCTGATATACAACTGTGACCAGAATAAATGATGATAGATTTGTATACCGATGAACTGAAGAGGTATTGATGTATAGTTCAAACCCTAATCGTTTATAATCGACTGGACACAACACAGTAGAGAGCAGGTGGAGTGTGAAATACCCCGGAGCGGTACATTGGCGCAATAAACCGTACAATTATTCTAGGTGTTCGCGGGATGAGCCCTGATTAGTGACGGTCAGGTGGGTGCGGTCGATATCCCCACCCCCCTAACTACTCCCCCCTGTTTATTGCAGGGGGACGATCGCCTGAACTTAAGTATTGATTCGCGCGAAACGTGATTTGTACGCACTTATCTTGATATTGCGGAGTCGTTGTCCGGCGTTTGTTGTCCATTGCTGGCTCTATACGCAAAAAGGTTACATTATACATTGATTTTTTTTATGATATTGGAAGGCAAACAAGCAGACGGATTTCCTGATGGTAAGAAATTCACGCCGCCTAGAGACACCAAAGGTGGTAATGGTGCGTTGCAAACATGAGGCCGGGATGTAAGGCCTCGAGCAAAAGTAAGTTTACCGGCTACCTTACCCTCCGAACCGGAACACGTCATGACGTTATGGCGGCAGGAATAGGTAAGGCGGTGGTACCAATCCGGGCGAGTCGCTGCTAAACTCTACCACCTAGTCAGAATTCACGGTGTTAGTGTCGGTGAGCCTTTGCGCGCCTTTTACGAGCTGCCTGGCAAGGAAGGGAGATGGTCTATTCTACAAAGGAGCCCGGACCAACACGGGGATTATGTTGCTTTGCAAAATAGACCATCTGCTTTTCTGCCAGGCAGCTCGTAAAAGGTTAAAATTAAAACTTTTGCTCTAGGCCTAATTTCCCGGCCTCAGGTTGGCAACGCACTGTTACTATTTGGTGTCTCTAGGCGGCGTGAATTTCTTACTATCATGAAATCCGCCTAATTGTTTGCCATTCATTATCATAAAAAAGTTTGATTTGAAGAGAATTTAAAACAGTTGGTATTTGAATTTAGAATAAGCAGCGAAAAATACTAGCCAGAGCTATAGGGAAACTACTATTAAATACTGATTTTGTAATTAATATTTAATGAATAATTTTAATATCGTTAAAGATAAACATTAAATGCTGTTGTAGGTAACCCAGAATGCAACTCTTATCAGATCAATCGCTGGAAAGTCATTTGTTAACCGTTTCAAAAAAAGAAGTTTTAATTAAACTGTATTTCGTATGTGAAACGTCAGGTCTTTTTAATGAGAAATTCAAATCTGATTATTTATATATACATATATACATGCATATATTTACGCTAAGTTTCTTAAGGGGTAGACAGAGGGTATCGAATGCTAAATCTCACGACCCTGGCTTCTTCCGGCTTCTTCCTATTCATGAAAATACGCCGGTTTCAGAGACTCTTAGCGCCACCTGCGGATAATAACGGAGTGATTTGATCTAGGAATATTTAATATTTTCCATCGTCGACGCTTAGTGAAACTTCCAAATATTCGATTCCTGACGGGGGCAGGCATTTGTGTGATGAACATTTAGATGTCTGCATATCCGGGTCTGGATGTTTATTAAATTTATTCTTGTATCTATTTAAGTATTTCTATGTAATAGTACCGTTTACTAACACCCGTAACACAAGCACATAATTTGTTTACTTTGGGGTTAGATTCAATTTGTGTAACTGGTCCAGAGATATTTATTTATTTATTTGGAGCCACTTGAATATGATCGAAATGTGTCTAATCGATTTTAATAATGATGATGTTCTCATTACCTGTCTGAAATAATCTATTCGCCTATTTTGATTCGATTATTTGGTCTAATGTTCTGGTGTTGGACTTAACTTCGTGAGGTCAGTCAAAAGGAAATGTTTTGTTTCAATTTTCTAATGAAAGTAATTTATTAGAAAATTTTTAGATAAGTATGTGCCCGTTAGGCGTTAGGCTTACCACTTATTACTACATTGTGGGACTTAGTATCTTCAGCTAGTCGTGGGTGTAGTATCTTCGGCTAGTCGTGGGTGTCCTTGTTGTGTCACTGCCTATCTCTTCGGGGATACTGGGGCAAAGATGTTTTTTTGTTAATAATAAAATCAATAAAAACAAATAGTTTTGTTACAAAATAAAGTAAAAATATTGAAACAATTTATTCAACAACACTTGTACTTTCCACGTTATATTTTCTATTTTTACAGTTTAGCCAACCGGTTTCGATATACAAGCATCATCAGGCCTATATAGCAACTCAGTTGGTTATATAACAACTCAGCAGTTGTTATAGTGCTGAATAAATTGTTTCAAGAATGAAATTCCATCAAGCACAGACGATAAGCAGTATAGAAACTTCAAAAATATTGATTTAATAAACATTAAAGACAGTTTCGTTTCGTTTATTCCTTTTTAAAATATTAAAACATCTTATCTAAATGTCAAACAACTGTTACAGCAATAACAGTTTGGACATCAAACTAAAGCAGACGCAAAAAGCCATTCTACTCAGAATTAGATGGCTCAATCCCGGACTAATAACGCGTCATTTGAATAATATCAGAGCGTCAATTAAGGCAGCGCCCAGTCGTATCCGAGCACTTAGTAAATAAAAACACTGGCGAATCTGACGGCAATAAGTTGCGAGGTATCGTGACAGGCGTGCGTAACCCGCCGAAGACAGAGAGGGCGCGCCGGTGCCGGGCCTATTGTCTTGGGGCGACCACACTCGCACCGTTACGGGGATACAGTATTTAAAACATATGTAGAGAAAGATAATACAAGAAAAGGATATATAAAATTTTTTTGGAATGGTTAGAGAATAATTTTGCACGAATTGCTTTAATTATTAATATGAAATTACTATCATTTATGTGGTACAATACAATATTAATTTATTGCGCTATCGTACACAATCATGACAACACGAACATTCGCGCAAGTGCCCTGCGCCATCTTACGAAATTTCGATCAGGTCACGTTTTCATTTTAAAAATTTAATGACGCATATCACATTGATACGCAGCCCAAAGGATAATCATAAAATATTTTTTAAATAGCCCTCTATAAAATTCGTAAGCTGTAGCTTGATTTGATTTAAATTTTGTCTTTAAAAAACTGCGTCAGAATTGGTCCATTCATATAGGAGCTATGATGCCACAGATTCACAGGCACACATACATATTTACATACATACATCACATACAGATTTCACCACTTTTTCCGTCGGGTTTTAATTTTAATATTGGCTCAAAACTGATAATCACAGTTGTTTAGTAACAGTAATAGTATTGTTTTAGATTCGTGTTATCGAGTTTGTTTTGCAGAAGATTAAGATGAACTTGTTTTAATGAAGACCAAATTGCAAAGTGTGGTTGAATCTAAATTATATGTATCGTTGTAAGTCTTTGGGATGATCTGTAGGATTGTTAGTGTAACTTAGAAAAATAAGAAAATCAACATCTCACCTTGCAATTACTCTACTCTCCGTCTCATCAAAACCTGTGTTTTTTCAAGTTTTAAGTAATAATAATGCAAGAATCAAGCAATTTTTTGTACAGCTATCGAATATTTTGTTTCCAAAGTTGGCCGTCTACAACTTCCCCATTTGCCTTCGTATACAATTTTTTTTAGCGTATATAAAACAGATATACAATATATATATACTATTTGAATGAATGTAGGTACACCGAGGAGACCTAGGTTGATATTTCGTGACCAACGTGACGTGAAATGATCTTTTGATATCCGAGTATGGTGTCAAGAGACTCCGAAAACCGCGTGTTTGCACCTTTCTCAGTTTCTTTGGGGATACAAGCCTGAATATACTTACATATTTGCGTTTATATGGTTAAAATTTATGATACAACTGCTTCTGTATAAATGGAATAAGTCAGAAACACTTCAATAAGCTTGTTCCTTTCCGGAGCGGTGGCAAGTACTAGTCCCGAAGGAATGATGCAACGCACTCAACGATCGACTGCCATCTACATAAGACAGTCTGATTTAATTTTATAGAAGAGTTAATTAAGATTTAGTATTCAAATAAACAAGTGGACGCAAACTGGTATCCATCCATCCGTATATCCAGTTTGCGTCCAGGTAAATTTCGACAACTGTATCTTTTTCTATTACTATAATTATTTGTACGCAAAATGGCAATTTTATTAAGCATACTAATAATGGTAAAAATAAATGAAAACCCTATCCTGATCACATATTTCCTAATAATAAAATAAAGGATCAAGTTATAGATAGTAAGAGGAGTTCGCGTGCACTGTGGACGCAACTGGCTCATTCATGAAATTGGTGTCCTAGTTCGCGTTTACCTCATTTTAACTTTTAAAAATACAATAATCAATCAAAATCATCATTATTTTTATTCTTACATTTATTTTCAAGGTCAAGGAATAAATGCAATCCTTGAATAAACTTAAAATATTGAGAAATTACGTATGAAATGCGCGCTGGATCTCTATTTCTTTACTAAAATTATAGATTTTTTTATTTTTTTGCGTAGCTAAGATTAATTATTTTTTTTAAACAGGTAAAGTTATGCAAACGGTGCCTTTGTCTGTGTTTGTGTGTTTCTAATATAATGTATTATAGGCAAAAACGACTTCGCATTTTCGTAGTTTGTAAGTACACTTATTTTTAATAGTTTTTCAAACGGTGTGCGCGAAATGGACGCCAACTGGACAGTGTACGCGAACGAGCGCACTTATCTAAAAAGTTTTAGTAACAAATTTGAAATAAAATATCCCATTATTATTGTGATCGCATGGCCACTATTTATTTATCGTACTCTATTCCGTGTAACTCCGACCTACATCTTTGAAAGTGGTAATATACGCATAAAAGAAATAAAAACAAAATCCGGACTCAAACTTTATAGAGTATGACTTTGGGGTTTTTTATGGTTTTATGCTATAATGCTGTGGCTGAATATAAAAACCGTTGATGTTTACGCATCGCTATCATATGACCGGGATCTTAGGTCATGAGTGTATCTCTACAGGGTATCCCTTCCTTCCTTCCTTGGTAAAGTGATGATACCAATCCAGACAAACACATCTATAGTAATATTATAAACGTTTTTTTTATGCTATTGGAAGGCAAACAATTAGACGGATTTCCTGATGTTAAGAAATTCACGCCGCCTAGAGACACTAAAGGTGATAATTGTGCGTTGCCAACCTGACGCCGGGATGTTAGGCCTCGAGCAAAAGTAAGTTTACCGGCTACCTTACCCTTCGAACCGGAACACGTCATGACGTTATGGCGCCAGGAATAGGTAAGGCCAATCCGGGCGAGTCGCTGCGAAACTCTACCACCTAGTCAGATGTCACGGTGTTAGTGACGGTGAGCGTATGCTTGCCTTTTACGAGCTGCCTGGCAAGGAAGGCAGATGGTTTATTCTACAAAGGAGCCCGGACCAACACGTGAGTCTCTGTGTCTGTTAAGTTTTCTCGGCTTAACTGCTGGACTGATTTCAATAAAATTTGATATGCATATAAAGCGTCTTTGTGATCTAGCGGTCCAGGTGTTCGATTTGACTTCATAAGGTCCCGGGTTCGATTCCCGGGTCGGGTAACAAAAAGAGAATGCTGTTTCTTACAATTTTTGAACTAAAGAAATGTTGCTCGGGATTGCATATGTGCACGGTTGGTGATGGGCTTGCCATCTATCACATTTTGGGACTTAGTGTCTTCGGCTATTCGTGGGTACTCTGGTTGAGCCTCTGCCTATATCTATAGGGATATGGGCGTGAAGATACTTTTTGATATGCGTTAGTTAAACAATTTAGTTATCATTTTTTCATGAGGGCCAATGATTCTCAGACAGTCAAACAAAGTCCAACTTTGGGGCTATTAAAAAAAAAACTATTTCCAATGGGCTATAGGGGGAAATGCAAGTTTGCATAAAAGTCATATTGAAGTTAAATTAAGCTCTCACAGTAGTAACTATTCTACGTTGACGAAGTCGAGGGTAATCAGCTAATATTGGATCGGCTCATTACGCGTGTAGGTACGCGACCAAGGACGCTGGTCTTTTGACCAACGAGGCGGTCAATAGGATAATAATATCTTCCGTGTATGCACCACCTCTCCTATCCCATCGATCATAACGTAATGTTAGCCATTGTTCTTCCTATTTGGAAGGTAGGTTTTGACGATAAGATTGGAATTTACACGCGGATTAGAAAACTTTGTAAAACATGAGTAAAAGTAGGTTAATAAATGTAATTGTATAATATATACAAAACCATAAGTATAATAATATGTGTAGTATATATAACATATACAGATTTGTTTTATTTACGAATTATATCAGGGCAACAAGAATAATAAAGACTTAGCTAAAAGGCGCCGTTGTTGCTGAAGAAGTTTTAAATTGTAAATACCAACATTAAATTTTTAATCAGAGTGTCTTCGGAACCGGTAGTCTTGTACCAACACATTACGAATATCGTTTTAACATTTAAATATAGCTTTGGCAATCAAAGAATAGTTTTACTGAGAAAGAAACGAGTTTTGAGGTCAATTTCTCTTCGCATATACCACCGGAAACATTGTGTCTAGAATGTACTGCTATAATTGGTGATTGTATCAACAGCTTTCATTTTTTTTCACATATTTTAAATATATGTACCGTTTGTACAAGATGCTGAGATTCAATTCTCAGACAGCAAATATTTATAGCGCCTTATTAAGAACGTAAACTGAATATGTAAAAGGAAAGGACTGATTTATTCATCTATCGAATCAGCCAAAACTATTAAACGCATTTCGTTAATATTTTTTTTTATAACATTGGAAGGCAAACAAGCAGACGGATTTCCTGATGGTAAGAAATTCCCGCGGCCTAGAGACACCAAAAGTGGTAATGGTGCGTTGCTAACCAGATGCCGGGATGTAAGCCCTCGAGCAAAAGTAAGTTAACCGGCTACCTTACCCTCCGAACCGGAAGACGTCATGACGTTATGGCGGCAGGAATAGGTAAGGAAGTGGTACCAATCCGGGTGAGTCGCTGCGAAACTCTACCACCTAGTCAGAAGTCACGGTGTTAGTGACGGCAAGCCTATCTTTGCTCGCCTTTTACGAGCTGCCTGGCACAGAAGGGCAGATGGTCTATTCTACAAAGGAGCCCGGACCAACACGGGGGAAATAATATGTATAAAAAAAATAGTATGCATATTCGTAGTTGTAATGACATGGGAATCTACTAATACGTTTTTGCAGAAATTTCGCCCTTAGGAGATTAATACAAGGTCTGAAAGTGAAAGTAAAACTGTGTGGTCTAGAGATTCAGTTGTTGGACTTGAGTGCATGAGGTCCTTGAGTCATGAGGGTTTGAACCCCGGGTCGGGCAACAAAAAGAAAATTGGGTTTTTCCAATTTTCTATTAAAAAAAGGTTGTTCGGGATTAGATATGTGCCCGGTTGGTGATTGGTTTGCCACCTATCACATTGTGGAACTTAGTATCTTCGGCTAGTCGTGGGTGCCTTGGTTGTACCTCTGCCTACTTCTTCGGGGATGTGAGCGTGAAGAAGTAAAACTCAAGGTGGACGAAGGCGTAATGCTTATGACACAAAATTGGTCTCGATAATTCGTTAACACTTTTTAGTTTGGCATAACGTACTCGTAATTAGGTTAGGAACTTTCTTTTTTTTTTAACTTCTATCTAAAGTCTGTACAATCTAATCCATTAAAACATTTCTTCCACAATACAATTCTGTCTAAATTATAATTTTCTTTGTTTAGGGATGTTACTCTATCGGTGACTACTGGAATAATTTTACTCATTTGGGCTGTGGGGTTGTTCTAATGTAGTCAGTAGAATTACGTCTTAGATCCCTCCATGCCCTAAACTGTTCCTTTTTTATGAGCAAAGCAAGAATAGGAGTTCCGTTTTCTTTAAACTAGTGGTCGCCCATTGGTCGAAATTTGACCATAATAAACTTTAATATCTTGGTGATAAGAACGCCATCTTCATTTCTCAAGACGAACTACTTTGTTTCCAAACCTTTTAGTGTGACATCTGTGATCTTTTATCATTATCATCAATGTAGGTAGTTTTATCTACCTACATATGAGCTCCGGTGCAAAAAGTTTCATATTTTACCGCTTAATGAGCGGAGGAGGATAGCTGATCTTATATTACTATCGAAGGTGTTGAATGGTAAAGTAGATACGCCTGAGTTGCTTCACCAGATAGGCCTACGTGCACCTGTTTCGTTTCTGAGAAGATTTAATTTGCTACAGTTCCCTGAGACGAGAACTTTTTATAGGCAAAACTCATACTTAACTAGAGCATGTCGTACTTTTAATTCAATGTGTCAAGATGTTGACCTTGACTTGTTTAGAGATTCCATAACAAAGCTTAAAAAAACTCTATCAGATAGGTTTTTTTTTGAACAATTATTGTCTTCATCGCTAGTTGTAAGATAAGTAGTCATTGGTTCTTGGTGTGCAACGTGTGCCTACTCTGTTATATTTATGGACTGTTATTTTTCTATTTACTTGTAAATGCGTAACTATAAACATATTTTAACATATTTATAAGTGAAAACTTGTAATTGGCCCTATATAAAATATTTTCTGTATTGTTAATTTTGCTAGCTGTAAGTTTTCTTTTAATGGTAAAATAAAAATAAAAATATTTGTTTGTGTGTGTCAAATGCATTACAGTGTGGGTAATGGTTTATTTACTGATTTAATGTACTTTATAAGAATTATTATTGAATAATATTAGCGTTCTGCATTTCTCCTACACATAAACTATAAGTGTGACAAATTTTATGCTCCTGCGTCTGCGCAATTTTCGTAAAAATGTGTCCAAAGTTTTGGTATCACGTATAGATACCTACAATACCTACCTACACCTACTCAGTATTATATAAACATAACATAATATAATTATATGATAAATAATAAAAGCCTTATGGATATTATTTTAATGTAAAAAAATTTACTTTATAGGCATTATTATTATTATGTACTTTATAAGCATTATTATTGAAAAATATTAGCATTCTGCACTCCTCCTACACATAAACTATAAGTGTGCCAAATTTTATTCTCAGGCTTCCAAGCAATTTTCGTAAAAAGGGGTCTAAAGTTTTGGCATCAAGTACTAATATATAAATGACCTTCGACTAAGGGTAAAAATTATTGATTGTGTTTTCCATAAAAAATAAAGAGTATTCAAGTAAAGAATTGTAAAAACAATGCAATAAAGCAGTGCGGCAGTGACGCGGACGACGTCAGTGGGCAGATCAAGTACACTTGTTTTTCACTGTCTCCCAAACTAATTGCGTCATTATTCATTGCGGCCCTCCCTCGACTCTATTTAGTGGGGGATGGGGCTTATCACGACATTAATTAAACACCCCAGATTACGTTTTCACTTTGAGTTTTTACCATTTAGATGGAAGGACTGATGGTGAGCACGTTCCATGGTACACTCGCGATACCAAGTTGATTTAATAGCATTTGTGCTAAGCTCGCTAGGATTTTTGAAGTGAAAATTTCTTTAGCGGCGTTGCGCACTTTTTTAGGAATGGGTAAAAACTTCTAACTCGCGTCAGGACACGTGACCTGGTCAAAAATTCGTAAGATGGATGGAGAGTAAACAGCCGGCGCGGCGTAGGAGAGGAAGTATCCTTCTTTTTCTACAGCGCGGCGAAAATATATGCCTGCGGCTGCTGTTTCCTTTGGACGAAGCACGGCGCTTGCGCATTCTCGTGTTGTCATGTTTGTGTACGATAGCGCAATAAACTAATATTGTATTATACCACATAAATTAAAGCGCTTTCATATCGATTATGAAAGCAATTCGTGCAAAATTATTCCTTAACCATTTCAAATATCATAAATGCAAAACGTTAATATTCAAGTTTTCTCTTTTGCCGGCACTCCAAGAGTGCAACCTGTCGTTTTATTTTATTGAGGATGCAAACCAGCAGAGAGATTTTCGGGTTGTAAAAAAAATACGTTTTAACGGATTCTCTGATCTGAGACTGAATATTTACGGTCAGTTTCCGAAACACCATCAAATTTTAATCTACAATTTAGATCCTCATAACAGCTGTATGCACATAAGCACTAAACTGTAGATTAAAATTGATTGGCGTTTCGGAAACTGGTATTAACCCTCTTAGGTATATATGTTTACTCTAAATCAAAATTTGACTATTTAGAGCAATGATGTTATACTGATAAGAATAGATAAAGTGGTGCTACTAATCTGGGTAGGAGCTGTTGAAGCAGCGGTAGATTTACACTAGGGGCAGTCGGGGCAAGTGCTAAGGGCGGCAAAATTTTGAATGTTATACATTTCTTTTAGTCTTATCGAGATTTCCTAATATAATTAATTAATTCTATTAATTTATAACTTTTTGTTTAATTGATAATTTAAGAAATTCAATTCATTCATTACTTATGAATTATAATTTTGTCACTTTTTTAGTAAAAATTAATAATCAAAATGATTTAATCAATTTGTTTCCTTGGATATTTCAAATAATGGTCATTTTTTCTATTTTCTGGAATTAAAGAAATTTAATTAGTATTTATTTTTCACATATTAAAAAAAATCCGAATTATTTTTTGCATTTCTTAAAATATCAACTTTAACAATCAATCAATTAAAAAAAATATGGAAAACGGTTTTCAATTCCATACCTTAACGCTTGAAATTGCATTTATGACATTTCTGAACTCTTCGAGCTCACAAATACATGTGTTATTTTGAGCTCTCCGAGCTTTTGTATGCTTTTGAGCTCGAAGAGCTCAAAAGGTTGATAGAGGTTTAGTAAAACAGTATTTTTTGAAATTTCAAGCTGCAATAATTTCTAAATAAATAAATCGATTTTCACGCGGTTGGCAGTATTTCACGCACTTTTTCAGTTTTGAACACAAACTGATCGAACCTAAAATCTTAGGGAAATTTGAAAAATTAACTTTTTCTGAATTTTTTCGGCAACGATAACTCATGAACTACTCTACCGATTTTCACGTTCTTCGTGACGATCGACATGATTTTTTGGATTCTAATAATTGTTTTATTCTGTCAAAAACGATCCAAAAAGAAATTTTGAAGTTATGTGAACGAACGAATTAACCGATTTTGACCGGATTGGTGGCAATCGACGTGGTTATTTAAATTTAAGAGCTGATTAGTTTTTAAAATTAGTCGGGAAGCCATTTTGAAGTTATTCCAAAAGAACGATTTTTTGAAAATTTTGTTTTTCGAATTCAAATTAGATTTTTAATTCTACAAAACAAATAGGTATTTTTAATTCTACAAAACAAACAAATAGTTAAAAAAACTCAAAACACGCTTTTTATAGAAAATCAAACTAAAAAATAGAAAACAAATTTTAATAAAATTAAATTTAGAATAGTGTTACAAATTTCAATAAATATAAATTAATAATAATGTGACAAAAAAAATCATTTAAAAAACCGTGAGGTGCTTTTTAAGATATTTTCAAAATGATAATCACTCTTCTCATATCTGTCAATAAAATATCTATAAAGTAATAAAAAACTAGCATGAAAACGTCTTTCTACACGTATTTTCTCCCTTAAGGCCCCATACTTAGTCAGCCAATAGAGCCAATCGCCGCACTCCGCCGTTCTATGATTACTATGAAATGTTGCGTTCTAAAGTAAATGTCTTAAGCGACAAATCACTATTTTTGACACTATAAAAGTAATTTGAAAAAAAGTATAAAAACTGAAACACTTATCTTTTAGGTATCTATGTTTATGTTAAATCTGGTGTCGATATTTTCATAACTGAAGTAGACAGTTGGGTTTCGCTTTAAAAAAAGGGTTAACTTTTTGATTTTTTTCTATCGAGCAAAGTGAAATGAATCGTGTTTTGAAATCACTAGTCTTATAAAGCATATTAATGTTAACATTGTGTATTTTTGTCACCAAGATCCATGATTGCTTTGTATGAAAAAAAACATTATACTGCTGACGTATTTTAGCATACATGGACCCTAGTAAGTAAAATTCTAGTAATAGGACGGACTTTTTTCTGGTGCTCAGGAGCAGCGTGGAGTTTAAATCCGTCCACACACAAACACGGCCACGGGTTTAAAGGATTCTACCAGTTCCAAGTGTTGCAATTAGCATACCTTATCTATACACAGTTTGGTGAGTCCAAGCTTCCCTGAGAGGTTGCACTCAAAGGACTGGATACAGCTAACTAGATTAGTTCCAGAAAACCAGCTCACGGCTACATCGGAAGATTCCATAAATACTGAATTACACCACAAGCCCTATTGCGGCAGCCACCTTAAAGCGCAGGAAGTTGAAAGCAGTTACTAAACATTCGACTTTCCGAAAATGTTTCGGTAGCCGAATGGTATGTCGGAGGCGTCACAAACAGATAGCGTTTAGCAGTTACATCTTCTGATAATAAACATCACCGATATCCTTCATATTCCTTCATACAAACCGCTATTTTTAAACCTAAAAATAATTAACAGTGTTTAGTTTACAAATTAACTAATAAATCAGTTACAGGTTTAAGAAATTATTAAATTTAAAACAAAAAATATGAATGTAAAACAAACGAATATATACGTTCTAATTTAAATACAAAGTACCTGGATGACCGGATGCCCGTTTACAAAACGACGTTTTCTTAAAATTGAAGACTAGCTAGATCGATTTACCACCACCGAAACCCCTTTCATTGGAGTTGTTTCCGACATCCAGAAAATATATTTAAATGATAGTTTTTACCCGCGGCTTTGGCCGCGTCCAAGACAATAAAAAGTATTCTGTGTTACTTTTAATATCTCCAAGAATATGTGTGCAAGACTTCATGATCATTGGTTTAGTAGTTTTCGCATGAAAGTCTAACATATTAACATTCGTATTTACAATTAGGTACCATAATTATAGAAATAAGAATTGCTCCTTGTTTTCGCTTCTTTATTATATAGATAAACATGTCTAGTTTAAAAAAAAACCATTTATAAGCGCCATCTGTATGAGGGTTACTATAACTTTTGTGAACGAGGTCAGAGCTTTATCTAAGCCCCGCAAAATTTGTTACGTGAACGCAATAAGAACCTTCAGTACACGTGCCATATAGGTGCTGAGTTTAAAAATCTAGGTCTAGTTCTATAAGAGTACCTAGCTTTTTGTATCCAAGTATGCGGCAAACGGTGAAATAGGTCACAAATAATAAATGTCACTGGAATGATCCGCACAGTTTAGTCTTTATTTTTACAGGTTTCCGACTAAGTAGGTTTAGTTCGAAATGACTGTAAAATACTCGAAAGCATGTTTCAAAAAGTTTGCAGGGAAGTACTATCGTACTTATAGGCCATAGTCTATGAACTATTACCATAATTGCGGTTTCTGTGCAAGTAGAACAGTTAATGAACAGTAAGTCTCGCCTCTGTGGTCTAGCGGTTCAGTTGTCGGACTTGACTGCATGAGGTCCTGGGTTGGTTTCCCTGGTCGGGCAACAAAAAGAATATTGGGGTATTCCTATTTTCTAATATAAAAAATGTTGCTCGGGATTGGATATATGCCCGGTTGGCGCCTGGCTTGCCGTCTATCACATTGTCGGACTTAGTGTCTTCGGCTAGTCGTGGGTGCCCTAGTTGTGCTTCTGTCTACCTCTTTGGGGATACTGGCACGAAGATATTTTAGAAATAGGTAAAGCAAGTCAATTACTATCCAGGCTTATAATTATTAAAAATGTTAAAATAAATTAATTTTAATCTTTTTGTTGACCTCCTCATCTATTTTTCGTTCGACTCAATGGAAGTCCTCGCTACGGTTGCAAAGGCTAATATTAATTATTAGTAAAACCGGTATGTATACTACCGGTCCTGGTATATTCCGGTATATTTATTAAAATACATGCGGCAAAAGGTTTCTTAAAAATACAACTTTTTGTGAGTACCATAACAAAACTAAATAAGTTATTTAAGTAAAGCGCCAGAGTTTTATTAATTCACAGTTGTATTGTTGTGAAATCAATAGCATATCAATTAATATTGTTTACTCGACTTTAATAATGTACCATCATTAGCTTTCATTAACACCAACCAGGGGCGCCACCGGCGGCAAGAAGACGGGCGCCGCATTTTTTTCCGATCAATACACAACGAAATACCCCGATAGGACGCGGAAAGTGACGGTTTTCCCCGAACTCTACCGGAGATAGCCGATCATGTACCGCACATGACAGATGTCATGGTCAGAGGACCTGCAGTTTTCAGGGCCCGTGAATTTCAGTAAAAGTGCATCGCATACTGTTTAGTGCAAAACTGTTGTGTAGTGAACTGTTGTTTTCCAAGTTCTACAACCAAAGTGTAGTGTTTAGTGTGAGTATATTTTATCTTAATTAATCATATGTTTTTGTTTCCATAAACAGACATCTCCTGTTTAATACAGTATTTCTATATACCAAGGTAATTCATATTGTAAGTTCAATTTGACAACATTTAATTAAAAATAAATATTGTTAATGTTACAAATACATTTACGATAGACTTTTATTTAAAAAAATCAATGTTTTTATTCTCAAGTGGCTTTACCAACACATCCGAATATGACAGTTTTAATTAAATCTTTTCATTTAAATTAGTAAACGTTACAAAGCATAGCTTAAGAGTGTTTATTTTTTATATGTTTAAACATTTAAAAAGCTGAAACGCAAAAAATAACACAATAAAGGTAAGGCACGGTGTAGGTACGCGCATGCTCGAGTTCGTTGCTTTGCGTCATTCCTGTTTACTAAGTTTAGTTTAAAAACATATTATTATACAGCGTTCTGTGTAATTTATTACTCCATTACTATTCATGATTTAACATCTCTTAATGATTTTGATGCTTTTTGATACAGAGTTAAACTTTTCTGTTACGATTTCATCTAGATAAGATGTGTCAAGTGATTAGGGTAATTTCTGAAAATTAATAGTATGTAGATATATTTATATACAAATGTCTACCAATCAGATTAAAGGTTGGAATAAATTAATAAAAAGTATGTAGCTATCTTTACATTTAATATTTTTCTCCAAAAAAAAAATAATAGTTTTTTGTTTGTGTAACAAATAACAATTCTGATCAAATAAGCAGATCTTTTGATGATAATTGACAACTGTGTCCTATATACATACATACTCCATAGATGTAACTGGAGGGTAGCTATACAGGGTGGTCAAGGCTACTGGCTACTCTACCCTCCAGCTCGGGAGACGACGATATCTGATAACAGTCTCTAATGTATGTAGAAAATCTGTATTAAATTATTAGTTGACAAAAAATTAAAGAGTCTAAGGATTAGGGAATTTCAATAAGTGCAAAATAAGTATCATAAAAACCATTTTAGTTTAATGAGTCTTGCTCTCATAGACAAAACACGATGGGTTTTTAAGCTTTACTAATAGGTGGTGCGGTTGAATATTTGAAATTAAATTCTAAAAGTTGTTAAAACTTTTATTCACTGATGCATTGATAAAATCTTAAAGTTCAACGCTTTTGTTAAATTTATTACTAAGACCTGCTTGCTGTCTATGGTTCGGCATAAAACTAACGACGACTCACGACTTCACGTTTATTTTTTTCTGGGATATGGGCGTGAAGATAATTTTTTCTTACAACGTCGCTAGGCTCTACGTCTTTGGGCCCTATCATTAACGCTTTTATTAGTATTATATTCATCTTGCTAAATGTCCGTCTTTATAAGCAATTATGTAAGGATTTAGTAATTTTATGGAGACGAAACTAATTTTATCACAATTCCGTGCGATTGTAAGTTACTAGCTTATAAATATTATGTTTGTTGCTAATTTATTCAGACTTTATTAACTGACTTAGTACTCATTTGGTGCATGCTTGTGTACGTAGCTTACAATTTGTGAGCAGGATTTTCGTAATTAATTTTATCTGTAGAGTAAAATATATTCGTATTAAGTTGTACTTGAAATGTCACTCTTTACATTATTTGATTGTTTTTGTCCAATAAGTATAAGATAATCTATTTATATTAAATTTATTCTAGTATTAGTATTGTTAACTAACCTTCATAACGAAGGGTTAGATTCAATTTGTGTAACTTGTCCAGAGTTATTTATATTTATATTTTTATTTGCATATTTTTTCTACTTAAAAAATATGTCATTGAGTTTGCATTTCGTCCCAAGCACAATTCGACCTTGACACGGTGAAACCCTGCTGACTTTCATGTATGAAGAAGTTATATTTCACCAAAATATACTGAGCTCCGATTCAACTGGAGTATGCCCGACTACCAAAGTCACCTGACGTAATAAGGGCGCGAGAGGGGTCTAAATAATCTGGGCTTTAACGAAAGCAGCTGTCAGCGTCTCTTATCACTTGCCACTATTATATGGAAAATATCTGGAAATCCCTCTTGAGTTTCTGCGTAACCCCCAACGAAATATGAGAAGTGTTACTAGTTCGACGTGTGTTTGTGTGTGTGTGTGTTGTGTGTATACGTGTATGTGCGTGTCATAATTTTTGAAGGGATGAATCGGTTTTTGGGGGTTCATTGAAAATTTTTAATTTCAAAATTATATGGTTAATAAATTTCTATTTTGGCCTATATAGAAATAAATGGTGAAAATAGGACACTACTTTACTTTTTCAAAATTATATGGTTAATAAATTTCTATTTTGGCCTATATAGAAATAAATGGTGAAAACAGGACACATAATTTTTATGGTGAAGCTTGAGTAGTTAAATAATGATTTTTCGTTGTCAGTTTCATTTCTTGGAGGTCGCGACTTAGAATTTGGGAACCTCTGGCCTACAAACAACGGAATCACGAAACAATGAATGAATTAATTATTCAATGTGAGGAGTATGTAAGTTATTATACAAGTGCAAATTAGATTGTCCCAGATTCTATGTTAACTTTGGATTCAATATCAAACGCCAGACACATAAAACGAGTTTCTTTGTCCAAATCTCACAATAATTTCAAATGGAACCTCCAACATTAATGTAGAATATGAGAATGCTCAGCTCATATTAGTCGATCACATTGTAATAAAATTTAACAGTTCTAAGACCGGACAGGTAAGACAGTTATTACTTAAGTATATTTATTACGCTGTAGTAGAAGATCCGAAACTACATCGACTTACACTGAGCTGATAATTGAATAAAACATGTTTTATAATCATGTAAGTAAATTAGAGATTATATTAAAAGAGGTTTGCCTAAACAACTCCTGGACAGAATATTTTTAATTATTTAAAAAATGATTTTCATGTATCCAATTTTTTTTCAGGCAACCCTATATATCAACACAAATTGTTATAAACATTGTAATAAAACTGCACATATGTTGATATATGTTTTTTCTATTGTCTGATTCCGTGAAAGTAATTATCTGTATATCCTGGTCCACAGATATCTGTATATACCAAGAAATCCAGATTAATATCAGGCAACCCAACTTCTGCAACTTCGTCTTATACCAACTTTAAGTCGGTAAAAATTTTAACATTGCACCAATCTATATAAATAAAAGAAAGTAGTGTTAGTTACACTTTTTATAACTCAAGAACGGCTACACCGATTTGGCTGAAAATTGGTAGGGAGGTAACTTAAAACCGGGAGAAGGACATAGGATACTTTTTATCATGTTCAGTTGTAAGGAAACTGGGAAAAACAACATTTTAATTTTTCCCATATAAACTAAACGGGCGGAACGAAGTTCGCGGGAACAGCTAGTTAATGAATAAAAAACAGTTAAAAAATTTAAAAAAATGGACTTAAGGGACTTAGCGTGAAGATATGTATATATGTAAAAAAATGTCCAGTATTTTTTTAGGCAACCCATTTTTAATATGTTTTCTGACGTACTAAATTTGCTATAAAAGTGGTTTTATTCTATTATCAGCTCGGTGCAGGTCGACTTAACTTCGGATCTTAGACTACTTTGTTTGGCTTTAAAGAGAGAATCAAGTGATCGACTTTTACTAAATAGGAAAATAATTATTTTGATGATCTTAATTCTGGCTGAAGAGTAGTAGGTGGTGATATTTCGTGTGGTCTATTATGGTCCATATAAAGAGATACTTCGACGGTATTAATTGTTCCAAATGTATTGTTATTACGTTTTTGAATATTATAAATGGTTATGGTCACTTCATAAAAGGTTATGTTAATTCGCCTTTTTCAATCTCGTCTATTTTTAATGGTTTTGTGTTTTCGTCGAGTTTTCTGTTTTATTATTTTTATGGTATTGTCGTATTATATTCGCTCGTCTTTAAAAAACTATTTATTTTCATTAACCGAAGGAAGTTCTAGTTTTTAGTTTCTGTCTAGTTAGTGATCGATTGTGAAAATCTTATTACCTAAACCTCATCTTTTTTAGCTCAGATAAGCAATACACAAATATCGTCTTCGTTGTTTAGCTTTAAGGCTGTATTTTTTAGCAGCAGCTTTTAGTTTTACTTTAAAGCAGCCAGGTAGTAAAAGGCAAGCATAGGCTTACCGACACTAACACCGTGACATCTGACTACGTGGTAGAGTTTCGCAACGACTCACCCGGATTGGTAACCACCGCCTTACCTACTCCTATAACGTCATGACGTGTTTCGGTTTGGAGGTTAAGGTAGCCGGTAAACTTACTTTTGCTCGAGGCCTAACTTCCCGGCTTCATGTTGGCAACGCACCATTACCAACGTTAGTGTCTCTAGGCGGCGTGAATTTCTTACCATCAGGAAATCCGTTTGCTTGTTTGCCTTCCAATATCATAAAAAAAACTGACATTTTGGAAAACTTTGAAAAAAAAAACAATAAACAATTTCCCACCTGGCTTTGATCTAGGACTTTTCAGAGGGTTAAATATTTTTTAAAAACCATCATCACAATGCCAACTACCTCTGTTGATAGATAGAATAAGATGGCAATGAATGTTTTTTATCAAACAGCCCACTCCATTGCATGCCTGTTTTTAAACCTATGTACAATAGCACTATTTAAATTATGCGCTTCGGCTATATTCGTCAAGCTTCGACAATCCGAATGTATTTTAAAGATATATAGATATACAGAGTTATTATTACTATATAGAGTTTTAATTACATAATTAATTGTTTAAATTTAAATTACGTCAGCCATTTTAAAAATAAAAGTATAAAGTATAAAAAGTGTAAAGCCGGAGCGCATAATTTAAATTGTAGTACTGGAAAAAATGCTATTGCAATAGCGGACAAGACCTCCTGGGCCTCTTGTCCGCCTTAAGCGTATGTAATGTAAAAAAATCTTGTGTCACCAAAACATTTGACCCGATAAAGACTTCACAAGCACGAATACACGCTGGCAAACAACTTTCAAATGTAACATTCGCCGTTAACCTTTGGTCCCAGTTCGATGCCCGACCGAGGCGACACTCTCAACGAATTACATTTATAAATTATATTTAGGCGTTTACATTAATACCATCGGCTAATGTTTTGCTTTCCTCGACGTGTCTTTGTGAAAGTAGGATTTATGTGGCGTTTGGTGCGGCGTTAACGACCAATGCTAGCTTTGAATATTAATTATTGTCATTGCGGGTTTTATTCGAGTCTAAATCTCTGCGCAGAGGAGCGAAACTATTACCTTTTCTTGTTTCGTAATTCAATTTTTCCACACTCAAATAATATCCACACAGCTTTTATTATTTATTATATACTTAATTATATTATACTGAGTAGGTATGTATTTATTGTAGGTCTAAATATTACTTTTTATTAAAATTGCTCGGACACAAGAGCATAAAATTTGGCACAATTAGAGTTTATGTGTAGGAGAAGTGCAGAACGTTAATATTTTTCAATAATAATGCTTATAAAGTACATATTAAATCATGCATTTGACACACACAAAAAATTATATTGACGATAAAAGATCACAGATGGTGCACTCAAAAGTTTGGAAACAAAATAGTTGGTCTTGAGAAATGAAGATGGCGTTTTTTCAACAAGATATTAAAATTCATTTTGGTTGAATTTCGACCACTAGTATATATTGTTATGCCATGTAGCATTAAGTCCACCTTTATACACTTTAGTGCATGAATTTTACTAAATGAAAAAATAAATTGTAGGTAATAAACAAGTGCCATATTTTATAATTCACTGTAAATTTGAAAACATGGCACTTGATTTTAAATTTGAAAACCTTTTCAGAAAACTTAAAAACTTTTCTTTAGAAACAGCATTTCCTTTTCAAACGTATAGAAAACTTTTTCGTTAATTCGAATCGACAACCCATATTAATCTTAAATACAGATGCAAAAGTGTGCATGTCTATGTGTTACGCTTTCATGGTTCAACTGCTGTACCGATTTCGATGAAATTAGATATTATCCTTTACACTAAGGTTGTCTTGCAGAACTCATTCCGAAGCGACAAGCTTTTGTGCGCATGAAGTTGAATGTTATGTTTTAAGTGAAACAGTGTCTAACATTTTTGTAAATATTTAATGTATAATAAAGTCTGTTTATTCATAAACTTAGTTATAGACCCCAGTTCAAATACACGTTACTTTAAAAAAAAAATAACCTCAAAGGACTAATAATAATAGGACTAATAATAGGGGATGAAAGTTAGTGTAAAAGTATATTTTTATGATGATGTAGTTATAAGTAAAAAACAACTTACCCTTAAATTTAGATTTATAAGAATTTAGTGTGAGTGCCGCCAGGAATTCACAAGTTTTTTTAACATCGCTAATTAATTCGGTAACTTGACACAGTAATCAGTTGTTACGGTGATCCTTTTATTCATAAGTAAACTCCATGGGTTCATCTGTATCGAAACATTACACTTACACTTAGGCATATTTAAATAAATAAATTATATATACAATTATTTCTTATTATTTATCACTAACTTGGCTTTTACCGATTCTTATGAAAAAAGGTCTAGGTCTATTCATTTCAAACAAACAAAAAATCAAACATTTCCTCTTTAAAATATTAGTATCAAGTAGTCGATCGACGTGGCCATCTTCGTACTACTTGACATTAACCAAGATCAATTTTGGTGATTACTTTGTTTTATTGATTATTGTCAGGAGAAGGATCATATTATAAATACAAAAAGGAGAAAATTGCGGAGACATTAAAAAAAACCGCACTTTTGTCCATATAAACAGTCAGCAGCTGTCAAGCGATACAAAGTCCGCCGGGTAGGCTAGTAGATTATGTTTTGACACTGAGGTTTTGCCGGCGCTCACACTTGCATCGTCATCGTTTGCCAACAGTAATTGGTATACTTACCTAATGTGTCCCCCCCCCCCCNNNGGCACCGGGTATGCGCCGCGGCGTAGCATGAGCGGTGCGCGCGCGCACGACCCGCGTGACCCGCCGCGCCAGCACCGCTCCCACACCCACCCCATACAGGTACGTGCTATATGTCCCACAGCACCGTGACCCTACTGCACTAACATGTACAGGCTGCCACTACGGTGGCGACTCAAAGAAAACTTACTGTGACGGTATTCCTCATGTTGGTCCGGACTCTTTGTAGAATAGACAATATGCCTTCCTACCAAACAGCTCCAAAAGGCGAGCATAGGTTTACCATAAATAACACCGTGATATCCTACTACGTGATAGAGTTTCATAGCAAATCACCCAGATTGGTATCACCGCCTTATTTATTCATGCCGCCATAACGTCAGTGCCTGCCGTTGACTTGTTCCAGTCCAGAGAGTAAGGTAGCCGCCAAAATTACTTTTGCTCGAGGCCTAACATACCGGCCGCAGGTTGACAACGCACCATTACCATCTTTGTTGTCTCTAGGCGACGTGAATTTCTCAACGTCAGGAAATCTGTCTGCTTGTTTGTCTTCCAATATCATGAAAAATGATCACCACCGCTTTCAGTATTCTGCATCACTGGGAGTATGACAGATGTGTTGCCGCCCTTCATAGAATTATTAGAGCTTGTAATTACTACTACGGTAGGGCGACACGAGGCAAGCGCTGCGGTGACGTAGCGTAAGGCCGAAGGACATCACACTCACTGCACGTCGCACCGATTTGCTGTAATATGGAGTTTAACTTGGTACTGAAAAATCTCAATTTGTATACAAAGACCGCACGGTATAACACACTGCCACCGCATATCCGTGCGGCCATATTTCCAGGTAAAAATCCGCGGTGTGCGGCAGCAGTGTAATAATAAACAATGCTCCCGGGCCTAAGTAGGTAACATGTCCATATAATTTTATGTACCTAGGTACATACTCGTAATATAAAGGCACGTGTGAATATCGTGACGCGTTTCTTTATGCTGTGTATCCATTAAACAGGGTGACGGGGACTGAGCAACGTTATTTATCTACAGTTATTTAGGTTTGAGATCTGTTCACTTCTGTTTGTATCTTCACGCCCATATCCCCGAAGAGGTAGGCAGAGACACAACCAGGGTACCCACGGCTAGCCGAAGATACTAAGTCCCACAATGTGATAGGTAGCAAGCCTATCGCCAACCGGGCACATATCCTATCCCGAGCAACATTTTTTTATTTTCTATTGTTGCCTGACTCGGGATTCGAACCCAGGACCTCACGCAGTCAAGTCCAACAACTGAACCGCTAGACCACAGAGGCACAGTAAAGATCTGTTTGTCACAGTATAGTATTACAGAAGTGCATGAACTTTAGCAATAAATGTATGTATGTACGTGTGGTTTTTGGTATGGAATTGCTTTCGTGACATTATGAAACGTTTTGTTCACTCTTTAGCACTATGTGATGTCACAAGTCGCGTTTCCGATTTATTGGTTTACAGCTAATTTCCATAAACTATATAAGATAAGATATAGTGCTACCACTTTTGATCAGTTAGTATAAAATAATGTGTCCTGACTGACTGATTCATTACCGCCGAGCAAAAACTGTTACAGTTACAGCCAAGAAATTTGGTGAGTAGGGTTGTTTTATTGAGTAGACACCCATTAAGGACGGAATTTTGGAAATTTTACCCCTAAGCGGGGGTAAATAGGAGTTGAAAATTTGTAAGAGTCATTTTTACGTTAGAAACATGAAACTTTATTTTTAGACTTATTAAAATGTAGATACGTGATTTAGCGTTTTTGGAAATTCTGGACATGAGGGGGTGAATTAGGGGCTGAAAGTTTGTATAAAAGTCCTTATCAATGGGAATCAACAAATATCAATCAACTGCCACGCAAGCAAAGCCGCGGGTAACAAAATATCTTTGCAACAAAACTTTAAGAATATCTCTGTCTAGATAGCTTATTGAAATTGAATGTTAACTTACAGTAACTTAGTCCGACAATACAATTAACAAAACTATAATGATAAATGACAATTCCCTCTTTAAAGATTTGGGTATTCTGGGGCCCAAAATTTAGTCAAGACTAGATATGGGCAAACCCGGGTGGAACATGTGTTAGAATAGCAACAATTTCAACAATTACAATGTGAATTTCCACGGATACAATACGTGTATGTGTGAGACACACCTTAATGAATTCCATGAACCAATCAAGGTCACGGGCGAAGATCAAACGCTGGTCTCCGTTACCCGCCGCCACACAGAGTAATTACACGAAATAAAGCAATCTACGTTTGCAACAACCATTAGAGTCGAAGATGCGATGTAACGAAGAATCTAAAATAACATAAATGACCATTTTTCGCCACCCACACTAGCCGTTTCTATGTTTACCGGCGGAATAAAATATAATTGTCGTAAGATTACGCGTAATACACCCTTTCCCAGCCATCTAGGCCCAGGTCTCCTTTTTTTTAACGAGTGGATATCCTCATACATACTAGCCCTTTTCAGGGGAAATGGCGGGTTATGCTAGACTCTTACCGGATTAAACCACTCTGTGACCATCCTCAGTGTGTATCGAGTGACGGCGGGATTTCCGGAGAATGCACCGCTGTCACCCTTACACCTGCTCGCAGGCTCATCCGCCCAGAAGACTCAATACCATCACTTTGAAGACAGCAGCATGGGGTCACACCATGCTATGCTTCCTCACGTGCCGGGCTGCTTTTTAAGTCAACTGACACCCCGATCAGTCAACTCACAGCCCCAACTCCCTTTTAGTCGCCTCTTATGACAGGCAGAGGATAACGTAGTCCTATTCGTCGCTCGGTACTACAGGGCCCAGGTTCAGGCTAATAATTTGACTTTAAATGCAAAAAAGACAAAGTGTATCAAATTTTCGCTTCCAAATGTTATTCAAGGGAATACAAATATTAATATAAATAACGAACCAATAGATTTAGTAGACAATACTGTGTTTTTGGGAATCACATTAGACTTGAGGCTTCAATGGGATACTCATATTAACAAACTAGCTGGAAAATTGAGTTCAGCTGTTTACGCAATTAGAAAAATTAGGCAGTTAACAGATATACACACAGATAGATAAGTGTATTTTGCATATTTTCACAGCGTTATAACATATGGGATTTTGCTATGGGGTAGAGTTGCAAATCTGGAAAGTATATTTATATTGCAGAAGAGGTTTATACGCGCAATATATAATTTATCAACTCGTGACTCCCTTAGAGACTATTTTAAAATATAAATATTATGACACTGTACAGCCAGTATGTTTATGAAAACATATTGTACATACGAAAAAAAGGAAATTTATGTAGGAAAAATCTTGAAAACATAGTTACAATACCAGAAATAAGAACCAGCTTGTTGTTCCTAAGTTTAGACTGACAAAAGTGAAAAAATCTTTTCTAGGGGACAGTGTACTTTTTTATAACAAAATTCCAAATAACATACTTGACATGTCTAACAGTAATTTCAAAAAGTTCATCAAGCAAAAATTAGTAAGAAAGGCTTATTACAAAATTAGCGATTTTTTAAATGATGATTGGAATCGCTGATTGTACTTTATTATTATGTATATTAATTACTATTGTTTACAGAAATGAGTTATTTTAATTTTTTTTTGTATATACTGTATTATTGCACCGTAATTTTAAAAAATGTTTATTTGAATTGTTTATTATTATTTCACATTTTTACTTTGTTGATGAAATTTTAATTTAAAAAAAATTATTTAATTTTGTTATTGACTTGGTTTATTGACCTTTAAACTTTGCACTTTATTATTGTTATTGTTACAAACAAATGTAAGATTTCATTCTTAATTAGTTAAAAATAAATAAAACTGTATGTAACTGTATATATGCATAATTTACTGACTTTCGAAAATGTATTCGTGAATACTTACTTCGAATAAAAAATATTGTATTTTATTCTATTCTATTCTAGGTCTTCTGTGTGGAATAGAATATTTGCCTTTCTGCCCGACAGCTCGTAAAATGTGAGCAAAGGTTTGATGGCACATTGCCTACAAGACTATTAGGTAATGGAGTGCTGAGCAGCAACTTTTTTTTAACGATATAGCAAGGCAACCAAGCAGACGGATTTCCTGTTAGTTGATACTTATTGCGACTTGTAGCTCTACATATCTAGTAATATATTAGTAGGGGTTATGTAGTTAACTCTTCGTGTTATACAAAAAATGTTAATAAAAAAAGAAAAAAAAAAGTTTTTGTCAGATGTGGTAAGAGATGGTTTTTCATAAAGCCATAACTATAGACAAATGTAAGCTTTTTAGTTACACAAAAGGTTGTTAGAGAATTGTAAGCTTTATTATATGTTTAAATTCTTCAACGGAAATCCCGCAATGACTAACATTTTTTTTCGCGAAATATTATCAGTGTTTATTACTGTCGTGTTCAATTTGGACTGTAGTCGGTAAACTTACTAACTCAATAAATTTAAGACGGAGAACTCTTCAATTAAGTGGACCTGTTTAAAAGAGACTTGGAAGTGTTACCATCCTGAAATCCGAACGCAACCAGCATTCAGATCACCATAGTAAAAGATAAACTTCTCTTTGTTTGGCGATGAAGACTATCTCTTACCATATGGATAACCAACGCCTTTTCGTATTTAATTTAAAAAAAAAAAACAATATTTTATATGAATCATAAATTCTACTTTTTATTTTATAACGGTGATTTGTGTTTATATAAACACGCATAATTTGCCAATATTTCAAAATATTAAGTCACATAATGACTTGATAGAAACTATCTATGAATGGACGTAGGAGTGGTATACTCGTTTTTATAATAATTTGAACGATCTTTCGCCATATGTGGTTGGTTTTGGCAACTAAATACCTCACCTTAAATAAACAGTGTCTGAGCGTCAGACCAATTAAAATGTTTGAATAAATTTCAAATGTTGGTGCAATTATTCGTTCAATTATTGGATAAAAGTCTATGTAAATTTTATAACTGTTAATTGACCGACTTGTAGATCAATGTTTTGGTGATTTGACTAACTAAAGGGCAAAACAAGTATTTGTGTAATCTTTTTCCAAGAGAGAAAAATCATATTTATCACGATATATACAATACTAGCTGTCCCGGCAGACGTTGCTCTGCTATATTTTTTAATGTGATTTTAGTAAAAAAAATAAGGAAACCCTTATCACTTAGGGGTATGGAAAATAGACAGTAGTCGATTCTTAGATCTACTGAATATGCATATAAAATTTGCTGAAAACCGCTAAAGCCCTTTCGGAGGAGTAGGGTAACTAACATTGTGACCGAGAATTTTATATATAAGATATGGTGATACGGGATTTATATGTAAGGTATAAGGTGTCTTACGCGTCACCCGCTGCTGAGCTTCATATGGATTTGGAGATTGCGCGGGAACCTAAAATTTCACAGCCACCATCTTCAGAGGTGGAGTCCATCTGTCTACATGGCGATTCCGTAAACCTTTTCTTTGTCTTTTTTTGTTAGCAATTACCTGTAACAGTCTTTTTAATACTATTATCATTATTAACTCTTCATAGTACACAAATAAAACGAAAGCAGAAAAGTTAAAATGACAGTAAACGAAAGTTTAAAAATCGAGCTTGTCTATACTAAAACAAATTTCTGCCAACCAACCCGTTAAAGGGAAACATAATTATAATATATATTAATAACAAATTACATAGACCTGGTGTAAGAATAAATAAGAAAAGAAATAAATATTAAACATTTATATATACCTAAAGAGCTTAAGCAACGTCATGGAAATATGCTTTTCACGGTCAAGAAGAATGAATATTCAAGAGTGTCGCGGATATGAATTTTACTGGATAACGAGCTTTACAATCTTACAACATGAACAGAACTAGTGCCAGTAGGCAACGGAATGACTTGTAACAAATCTTAGCAGAGTAATAACATAAGAGCGACAAGGTGAATCAAGGAAATGAACAACTTAAACGAATTACGAATATAAATTAAAGTATCTTCTCGCCCAAGAGTTATTGAAGACTTAACTTAGGTTTAAGTTCTAACCCTGATGATGCTGTCATATGCGAAACCGGTAAGCTATTTATAAAATAATAAATTATAAGTGATAAGTAAAACAGTGTTTCTTCATTTAAAATATGAATCATTGGTATCCCCTCATTTGGTTAACATATACCATAAGGCACAAATGTGTAACAACCGAGTTCTAGTCTCCGTCGGCTTTTTATTACAGATTTGATTTACCACGTTGTCCGGCCGCACCGAGATGGCCGTAAATACCCCGCGACTTGAACATCTAAGGAATCTTTATTAATGACACAAAAACTGTTTTTAATTGCATTTTTTTACTGTTTGTGAATAAAGTATTTTAATGGAAATATTTGGTCCGTGAATACAGATAAATGATTAAATAGCCGCTTGATTAGGTTTATGGTTTTCTCTGAAATACCGTTAGTTTAAGTAGTATGTACAGTAGTAGTACTATTTAAATTACGTGCATCGGCTATATTCGTCAAGCTTCGGAAATCCGAATGTATTTTAAAGATATCTATGTAGAGTTGTTATTACATAATTAATCATTTCGCTTTAATTTAGATAAGGTCAGTCAATTTTAAAATTTAAAAGTGTAAAGTGTAAAAAGAGTAAAAAGTGTAAAGCCGAAGAGCATACTTTAAATAGTAGTACTGTACATGTTCATAGGTAAGTAGACAGTAAGTTTTACATACAAATGGTGTTCTACTCAGAATTATAATTGAAACACCTAGCAACTATCACAGTGCCATAATATTCTGCTGTTATTCTTGTATTTGTATTTCTGTTTGTTTGATCTATAACGGCAATAAACTGGTGTTAACATAATTTCAGTCTTAAAATCTGAATTTTAGCTACTTGAGGTATGATCATACCTAATATAAATATGTATTTGAAAAACGATTTAGGTACCAAACTAAGTCATCATTATCCTGGAGTTATGCCGGTGAAAGCCAGGGTCCGCCTTTGTCATCCTCGTTCAACATTTTGCCTAGATCATTGGCCTTGGAATTTGTTAAAGCAATACAAATAGTTGAAAATGCTTAACATTTAATGAAGATTAGTAGACACTATGGTAAGTAATTGTTGTAACCAACAATAAAACATAAATACCTAATAAGCCTATAGATATCTACTGAATGTCATTCCCGTATCGTTATCGGTGCGTGAAAAAGAACTGTTTCATGAAAATGCCAATGTTTGTTGGTAAGCTTCGGGCATGCTAGTACGCCCCGACCTTGTCGCGGCGGCATGCGCACGCGCAGGCCCCGCCCACCGGCGCGGGGCGCCAACCGTACACGTAGACGTAATGAAAACTAACATTACGTGATAACTGATGGCTGACGGGTAATGAAATCATCGTCCATTTAACGTTTACTTTATAAAGATTAGATTAAAAAAACATCAGCCATAAGATCGGGATTTGTTTCTATACGTATAGCTATAATATAAGGAGAAGTATGCACGCGATTCTGATAACAAAAAATACACCATGAATGTTATATGTGCATTGCCAACTTGAGACAACATTTTAGATAGGAACGTAACACTGACGTAATGGCGGCCGTAAAATATGGAAGGGAAAACTTGCCAAACCTTTTTCTTTGGCATTAGACAGCACAATTCTCCTAATGGTACGAGATAAGCTTGGCTTATAAAAAAAATAAATGGTATAGGTGCGTTGCTGTCCCGTGGCCGAGGTGTTAAACCTATTGTACACGTCTATAGGTTGTCTTAGCCTCCAAACAAGACGGTGGATCCTTACCCGCTAGCTAGTTGCTGTAAAACACTTCATTAATAGTGATCTTATTGGTAATAAGATAACTCAAGTAACCTATACTCGCCTCTGAGGGCTACCTGGCAGGACAGCAGATAGGCACAGCAGCAGGGATTGAACATAGAGACTTGGACTTACAGACAGGAACAGGGAAGAATCTGAGCTAATTACTTTTTTTATTTTTATGATATAGGAAGCAGACGGTCTTTCTGATGGTAAGAAATTCATGCCGCTTAGAGACAACAAAGGTGATAATGTTGCGTTGCCAACCTGATGTTAGGATGTTAGGCCTCGAGCGAAAGTAAGTTTACCGGCTACCTTATCCTCCGAACCAGAACACATCAACACACTGACGTTATTGCGGCAGGAATAGGTAGGGCAGTGTTACCCATCCGAGCAAGTCGTTGCGAAACTCTACCACCTAGTCAGATATCACGGTGCTAGTGACGGTAACCTTATACTCGCCTTTTACGAGCTGCCTGGCAGGAAGGCAGATCTATTCTGCAAAGGAGGCTGGACCAACACTGAGAAATATAAATGATAGCAGAAAGGTAGTAGCTTGAATACCTACGAAATTGATTAGACTTAATGTTTTACAAAAAAACAATCAACAACGTAGTGCAAAGGTCCCAAAATGTAATCCGTTATAGTTTTTGTTGGTCCAATTGAGTCTGGGCCCAATCTCGTCCCATCGGTTACGTAAGAATAGCGAACATAACTGTGCATCGGCACACGGGAACCGAACCCGCATACCGCGCTCGCCGCCGCATATTCAGTAGTTTCTCGGAAAGATCCGCGGGTGTATAATAAATTTTGGCGGGCAAGAGTGCCTCATTATGCGGTACGGCCTACATTCCGCAGACTTACAATTTGCCGAATAAAAAGTGTGCTTTTGTTTAGAGCTTAGACTATTGTTTTATGGGCACTGAGCTTTAGTGTGGAAGAGGATTTATTTATATGGTCACCATTTTTGACTATCAATTTTCTAATTCTTCTCTTTCTTTTCTCTTCGGAATTGCATATGTGCCCGGTTGACGATAAGCTTGCCATATATCCTATTATGGGACTTAGTGTCTTCGGCTAGCCGTGGGTACCCTGGTTGTGCCTCTGCCTACCCTTTCGGGGATATGGGCGTAAAGATGCTTTTTATTTTTTATTTTAACGTACTTATCGCCTATGTGCTCTAGTGGTCCAGGTGTTTAACTTGACTGCATAAGGTTCCAGGTTCGATTCCTGGGTCGGGCAACGAAAAGAAAATTTGGTTTTTCCAATTTTCTCATAAAAAAATATTGCTCGGAATTGGATATGTGCCCACTTGGCGATAAGCTTGCCACTTATCACAGTGTGGGGTTTAATGTCTTCAGCTAGTCCTGGGTACCCTGATTGTTCGTCTGCCTAGCCTAAGGTGCTTTTTTTAACGTAACAAAAGTTGTTTTAGTATTCAAAAGATTTTTTTTTGTATGTTTATTACGTGATCATTCGGACATTCCAAAATCGAATATATCGGAAGTATCGGTATGTATCGGTAGTTCTTATATCGGAAGGTAGGTCATGATTCAGACCTACTCTTAAAAATTGAAGCAAGATCAGATCAGTGAGTGGTTTTTGAGTTATGTTACGCTTGTACTGTTACTTGTCCTGAGGTTATATTTAATAATCCTTAAATTTTAAGTTTTTTTTAGTTAATTGGACATGGTTATTTGCCATTTTTGAAGAGCTTCAAATATTACTCTATTGTGTCAAAAAAATGCATAGCAGTAAAACTAAGCACTTCCTTTTTTAATGATGTTGGAAGACAAAAAAGCAGATGGATTTTGCTGGTGGTAAAAATGCCGCCTAGAGAGCCCAAAAGTGGTAATGCTGGTGCATACCTAGGTGCTGCAAACCTCTACCACCTAGTAGAATGTCACGTCACCATCTTGCCTTCCTGCCAGATAGCTCGTAAACTTCAAGCATAAGCTTACCGTCACTAACACTATTTCTTAGAGAAAATATGATTTTGATTTTATTTTAATTCCCATAATTTATATATATCTAGATTTACATATCTATTAGAAATTTTCTTATTCTAATTTCAGAAATAATAATTATCAATTTAGGAATACACTTGCATCGTTACATGACATGAAGAAGACCTGACCTGACAAACAGACCTGAAGATGCTGTGAAATGACAATCAATGTCCTAATTTTCTAATCTATAACATAAAAATTAATTGCCAAATATGTTGGTAAGCGCATAACTTCCGAACGACTGAACCAATTTGGCTTATTCTTTTTTTGTTGTGCTAGTTCTTATCAGAAAAACGTTTTCATGAAGAGAAAAAATGGGAAAAATGCAGGGAGAATGAGAAAAACAATGCAATTTATTTATGCAATTTATTTAGAAAAACAATACTTTGTTTTCACCCATACAAACTGAACGGGTGGAACGAAGTTCGCCGGGACAGCTAGTTTCAAATAAAACAATTTAATTCTAACACATTATGGAACTCTTTCCACAAGGTGTTACCCCGAGTTTAATGCTAAGCCAGGGCCGTTCAATTCGCTCTGAGCCACACTCGGCCAGCGAGACAAAATAAAACAAACCCAATCATTATTCTGAGCATTTTTCTAAGTCAATTAAATGTTCGCTAAAATGGCGTCCGTTATTTCCAGCGATTGTTTTGCGAAGATAATTTAAATGTTTTACTGTTATTAGTTATGTTTTGTTTCGGTGTTTTTTCGGCAATTCTAGATTCAACAGGGAAATTGGATTGTTTTTTCCTCGTGTACTGCTGAGTTAGTCACGTTTTATCGTTTCTGGTAGTTGTGATTGCCCACTTTGTTATAAAAATTACACAAATGCTCTTTCTTGTTCACGTAAAAAAGATGAAATTGGACGATATAAACATGAATAGTAATAAGCGCGCAATCTCTCTAGATGATTTATAATACGAGTATTTATGAGAGGCTAAGCTTTCAATTAATATAAAATTGAACAACTTTAAAGTTTGATTCCTTAGAAACAAAGGAGTATTCTGTATATTATCTAATAGAATCTGCCGTGGTACGATCTTCCAGGCTTGACTGTTCTGGAATGATCAAGAATAAGAAAGAAGAAGTTCTTAGTTTATTAAAAAATATGAAACGCGTGTTTAGAGGACCGCGTTGTGTAAGCGATATCTCTACCTTTTTTTAGATACCGAAGAAACGGAGAAAAAAATTTTTTTCAAGTCATATAATTGTTCCGATGAGTTTTGTCTCACATTAGCTTATGCATACTTAACTTTTCGCTACTTGAACTAACATAATGAAAACTTTCCATGTGGCTTATATTTTAAGTTAGTCTTTATCCTGTAAATACTGAAAAACCTCTGTTAAAAGTAGTCCAGCAGTTCTTCCAAGTGAAAATCAGTGTATTGTAAACTTATTTCAATCAAATTTTGAAATATGTTTAATATTGTCTCGATAGAGCGAGAAGTTATAACTCGACTTAAGGGGCCATATTCGCTAAAATACGTCAGCAGTTTACTGTTTTTTTCATACAAAGCAATCATGGATCTTGCTGATAAAAATACACAAGATTAACATGAATATGCTTTACTAGACTAGAGTTTCCAAAACACGATTCATTTCACTTTGCTCGATAGAAAAAAATCAATTTTTTGAAAGCAAAACGCAAATGTCTACTTCAAATATGAAAATATCGACACCAGATTTAACGTAAACATAGATAAGTACTATACCTAAAAGATAAGTGTTTCAGTTTTTATACTTTTTTTCATATTACTTTTATAGTGTCAAAAATAGTGATTTGTCGCTTAAGACGTTTACTTTAGAGCGCCATTGTTCATAGTAATCATGGAGCGGGAGAGCGCGGTGATTGGCTCTTCTGGCTGACTGAGTATGGGGCCTTAACTGTTTTTTTCTTCTTGTGTGATGAGACCGCGAGATTTTCTCTTTCGTATCGTATATGTAGCTAATATAGTTTTTGTTATCTTGTATTGTTGTGTTGTAATCTAACTATGTACCTACAGTAGTACTATTTAAATTATGCGCTTCGGCTATATTCGCCAAGCTTCGGAAATCTGAATATATTTTAAAAATATGTCTATATAGAGTTGTTATTACTTATTAATATTAAATAAATTAAATATTAATTTAGATTAGGTCAGCCATTTTAAAAATAAAAGCATAAAGTGTAAAAAGAGTAAAATGTGTAAAGCCGAAGCACATAATTTAAATAGTAGTACACAAACATATTACGGCACAAAATCCATAATAAATAAACTGTTTAATTTTTGATTAGATTAATTTATCAAACGACCTATTGTCTTTATAAATTATGGTTGCAAATCCTCGTTTCTTTGCACTTATGAATTTAGGTACCTAAGTTTTAGCACGGTATTTTGACACATCTCACAAAAACGGAAAACTTAAAATTCACTCATAGTCATACTCAGGGACGTTAATTATGTTAAATTACGACTTAATGATAGATTAATTATTATTAATTGAAGTGTGTGAGTGCGGCTGAAAGTTTGGTTGCTAAGTAACCAACTCAAATGGTGGTAAAGTGTATTTCAACAACAAGATAGATTTAGTTAAAGTCTCTCCGCTGCATACGCTCTGGTGTGCGGTAATGTTTTGACTTTTAAAATACCGCTGCACTGAGATGCGGTAACAGTAAGCGTTTTTTATGCCAATTAAGACTATTCAGTACAAACTTTAAAATTATGCAGCTTAACTCTTAGACGTTTATAAACTGAGAGCAAATAGGATTCTTCTAAGTTCTAGCCTAGTACCTACATGAAACTTTGGTACCAACATTACTTTCTAGCGCCTAGTCGCCTCTATGGTCTGGCGTTTCAAGTGTTGGACTTAACTGCATGAGGTCTCGGGAACAATTAACGGGTTGGGAAACAATAAGAAAATTTGATTTTTTCAATTTTCTAATGAAAAATATATGTTGCTCGGGATTGGATATGTGCTCGGATGAAGATAGGCTTGCCTATCATATTATGTGACTTGGTGTCTTCGGCTAGTCGTGGGTGCTCTGGTTGTGCCTCTGCCTACATCTTCGGGGATATGGGCATGAAGATACTTTTTTAAATATAGAATATTCAGATTTTATATGATATCATACAATAATGATACTTTGTGGCCTAGATGTTTGCTCATCTTGCGTCCTACGCAGTGACCTCAAACTTTTCGTTTAGTTATGCGCTTATTCCATACAAAAAGCTTTTAATACTTTTACGACTGTTTCTAGTAGACATTCAAATGGTCTACCATACCATTGAACTTAAAATGGCGGGTAGATGTTGGGTGGTACAAGCCCACTCGTCGGTTAATGAGCCGAAAAAAGATTTACGACTAATAAATATGGCTACATACCTGGTATGACCATATGGGCTTTTTGTACACGAATCGTGGATTTATTCTTGAAAAATAGGCTTGTTGTTGAGGTTTTATAGGTGTACGCGTTAGGAAGATTTATGCCTTTGTGTTTCTGAGATTAGGATATCATTGTTTTATGTCACAGTGGTGTTGGAAATGGTGCGAAATGTTGATAAGGCGGCATAAATTTTAAATTATTGTGCTGATATTTTAATTGATCCATTCAGTTATCTTTTACACGAGTTTTAAATGGAGATTGTTTTGTAATTTAATTATTGGTGGCTGCTTTTGGATTCTTGTAGCCATAGCTTATTGCTTTTTGCTATAGTAGAATAGACGATATTATGTTTTCCTGATAGGCAAAATACGGGTTTTTCAGTAGTCCACAGATTTTTACACAATTTTGAAACTACATAAATATCATTTACACATAAAACCAAGACTTATATTTTTTTATTTACAATGACCGCTGGTACTACTTTAAATCAAATTGATATTACGTTTGATTAAAAAATAAAAATTATTATGATATTATTATGACGGTATAATAAATCAATGCTATAACATATGTTATAGCAAAATACTATACATATAGGTATATAGAGGATCATGGTAGAGTATTGGATTACGCAGAGGGTCTAGAAGTGAAAGATAGAAATGGCTTTATTGTGCTTAAAAGTAATTAGCAATTAGGGCCACTTGCACGCTTCTGGATGAAATTGCATAACGAATTAAACTGTCAAATATAACGTGAATAAACCCTAATTAGAAGCTAACTCAAAGTTAAATTCTTAACGCAGGAACGTGCAAGTGATCCTTAGTCGGCTGTTTTGAAGGCATTGATATTTAATATATCAATGTTTGAAGGATACATTATCTAAGGATGTGTTAATGTCGAATGCAGTTTTGACTGACAATTAACCAATGCTTATCGGCACTGACCCATTTGGACCCAATCAACATGCAATAGTAAGTTGGACGATCAGCACTTTTGTATTTGCCCGTGTTGGTCCGGGCTCCTTCCCCGTGTTGGTCCGGGCCCCTTTGCAGAATAGACCATCTGCCTTTCTTACCAGGCAGCTCGTAAAAGGCGAGCATAGGCTTATCATCACTAACACCGTGACATCTGACTAGGTGGTAGAGTTTCGCAGCGACTCGCCCGGATTGGTACCACCGCCTAACCTATTCCTGCCGCCATAACGTCATGACGTGTTCCGGTTCGGAGGGTAAAGTAGCCGGTAAACTTATTTTTGCTCGAGGCCTAACATCCTGACCTCAGGTTAGCAACACACCATTACCATCTTTGGTGTCTCTAGGAGGCGTGAATTTCTTACCATCAGGAAATCCGTCTGCTTGTTTGCCTTCCTATAACATAAAAAAAAATTTGCATATAATTGTCTAACACCAAATTTCCTACAGGTATGCTGTGAATAATAGCAATAAATGGTAAAGTTGACATTGCCATTGAAAGTTGCTCCAATCACAGGCTGATTTTCAGTTATTACAGTACAAATAGAGTGAATACACATTTTATATACTGTGAAGCTGAAAAAAAATTTAGTACAACTTGCCTGATCCATAAATGAATCTTATGTAACGTATGTATTAAACATTCTATATTCATATCTGGTGGATCTACTTGTTAGGTAAAAACAGATCAATATAAATATTGATAAAAAAAGTATAAAAATAAAATTCTATTCCCATTTTCTTTTTCATCGCGCATTAATCATCCTCCTGATTGACCAATTTTGTGCGTTCTTTTTTGGTTTGTTAGTAATTGTCAGGATAGGAATTGGAAAAGAAAAACTACGAAAATTGCAGAGAAAGTAGGAAAAACAACATTTTAAAATTTCCTGTAGAGACTGCCAACAGCTATCAAAGTCAAGCGGTATGAAATTTGCTAGGTCAGCTTGTAAAATATAAAAGTATAGAAGTTTATTTTTACGTATAGTTTCTTTCAATATTCTATCAACACAAAATTCACACTAGAGTTTTCATAGTGAAGACAAACGAATAAACAAAAAAAGTATCTTCATGCCCATATCCCCGAAGAGGTAGGCAGAGGCACAACCAGGGCACCCACGACTAGTCGAAGACACTGAGTCCCACAATGTGATAGGTGGCAAGCCTATCGCCAACCGGGCACTTTTCCAACCCCTAGCAACTTATTTTTTTAGAAAATTGGAAAAACCCAATTTTCTCTTTGTTGCCCGACCCGGGATTCGAACCCGGGACCTCATGCAGTCAAGTTCAACACCCGGACCGCTAGACCACAGAGGTGATAAACAAATTTCTTTAAAATAACAAATAATTACTGACTATGGACATCGAGAAGAGATCTCCTCTGTTTTTTATAAGTAAAAAGCTGCAGGAAAAGGTAAGCTTTAAATAGTATAATCCCAACAAGTTTTATCAATTATCTAGCAACTAGTAAGTAGTAAGTAGAATGTTAGCTTACTTTTTTACATTAAAATTACCCGATCAATGTTGTCATATTTCTACCAGATAAGTGCAAAAAGGTGTTTTTTCTAACCTTCCAAATAATTTACTTAAGTACAAAAGTCAACTTCAGACATAGGTATAATAAAAATTTAGTATCTTCACGAACGTACTCCCGGAAAAGTAAATAGGTGCAACTAGGCCGCCCACGTTTACTCTTCAGGATAGAGTAATTCCCGGAAGAGTAGGCAAAGGTGCAACTAGGACGCCAACGACTAGCCGTAGTTACTAAGCCCCATAACGTGATAGGTGGCAAACATACCGCCAATCGGCACCTATTTAATCCCGTACAATGTTGTTACTATTGATAGAAGAAGGCGTTACTTTGCGAAAATCAATACTTCAATCCAAATAAAATGATTTAATTTGAAATCTCCCGTCAAAAAATGTATACGTATTATGGCGTGACAAAACAGGCAAAATAGTGCGCTATGAATGAATTGGACTAAAACTCCAAAATATATCCAGCTCCACACAACAAACCACTAAACTGTTTTATTAGCACCAACAATACACACACTACTAAAAAATCTACGTACGTTTCGCTTCGTAATCGAAGCATCATCGGGAGAATTCGAGTGTACTCGTCGACTGCTCGACCTTCGGCGGGAAATTGCAAATTGGATAATTTTATTTGGATTGAATGTTGTTACTATTGTTATATTATTGCCGGTCCCGGAAATAGAACCCCCGAACTAAGTACTAACTACCCCCGATATAATGCAAAGATATACGAGTATTATCTCTTCGATTACTTTTAGTCTTGCAATTAACCCAAAGTTATGCATATGATATTTGATCGCTTCCTAAGTACTATTTGTATATCAGTTAGGATATATAAAAACTAATTGCAATGTGTATGACTAAACATCCCGTGAGAACTTCTTGATTTTTTGTTCATTATTATTGTCGGGACAAGGCTTAATATATATAATGACAAACTGACCAGCAGATATTGCTCTGCAATTTTTTTAAATGTGATTTTAGTAAAAAAAGAGATGAGTTCGTCGTTTCGGAGGAGTACGGTAACTAACATTGTCACACTAAGCTAAGCATGTCATCTAGATACACAAAAATTAAGGGTTTCCTTATTATCTCTGAGATTCCATCATGAGATCAAGACTATGTGGTAATAAAACCGATTTGGAAGTACGGTCTTTCAAATAAAATTAATCAGACAATAATGAAGAAATTGATTGACATACATCATTACATAGTATAAAACTAAGTGCCTTCCTCTGTCCTTATGTCCCTTTGTATGCTTAAATCTTTAAAACTTCGCAACGGATTTTGATGCGGTTTTTTTAAAGATAAGTGATTGTCGAGAAAGGTTTATATGTATATGTCATAACCGTGCGATAAACACTATTCCGCCAATGTTGTATGTTTATGGACACGCAGTACCGCCAACCGTAGCTCTACCCACCACGTTTGTAATTAGCGTATGGATGTTTAGAGTCTAACATATATCAGTGGTTATTGGACGTGTGGGCACAGTTTCCATACATTGGCAATTACGAAACATCAGGTCTACGAACTCTATCCAATTTTATAGCTTTGTTCAAATTAATGACCAATTTGAGCATCCGCAAAATAATGACTCATATTTGTATTTGGAATTATTTTGATTTGCTTTATAATTTATCTATCCGCTGGTCATATAAGTCAAAGTCTGAGTTATTTTCGGTAATCTCTCATTTTATTAATATTTTCATCTGCATGTAGTACCAATTCGCAAATTTGAAGTTTATCTATTTCCTTCTATAAGCTAAAAAAATTTGGGTTTTCCAAATAAAAGTGTTGCTTGGAATTGGATATGTGCCCGGTTGGCGATAGGCTTGCCACCTATCACATTGTGGAACTTAGTGTCTTCGGCTAATCGTGGGTGCCCTGGTTGTGCCTCTGCCTACCTCTTCGGAGATATGTTCGTGAAGATACTTTCTTTCTTTCTTTTTTTCTATAAGCTACGTACGTACTGTATATACTTCGAAGGTGCTATTCTTTAGAAATTTGCAACCACTCGCCCGGAGGCGAATCTTTGTTTTACAATTACTGATGCCACATTTGAAGTGTTCACTACTATTGTGTTCCGGTTTGGAGGTTTAATCTTAAATTGTTGTGGCAATATTTGAAGTTTAAAAGTGTCTATTGGAGACGGGATCTTTGTAGATACCTATTAAGGGCTTGTGAGGTTTTGCAGCTAAAACAAACAAATAGTGTTGAACGCAATTTTTTGGTCAAGGTGCTTCTGTATTCGTGCTGGACCACCATATGTGCAATGTCTGAATATCTGGATCTAGGGCTTTATTAGATTTATAGTGGCTTTTAAATAATTATTAAGGAATTATACTCATTCATCAACATATAAATATAATTCCTATATAATATATTTCCTATATAAATATCGCAAACAAATAATTTGCTGATTTTATGACTAGGTCAACGCGTGTAATTTGACCATGGACATAAAAAAATATAGAGCACACATCTCGCTAAGGCAAGATTATCATGAATTAAAAAAATGAATTATGTGTATTCAAATCATGTATCGAGTTGCAAATGTTACTTAGCATGGGCATATTTATGTCAATATTAACCTCCAGGTGTCATATTTGTATGTAATATGCAACAAGAAAGTTCCACAATAAAAATAAATCATTTTAGAAACGCTGCATCATCGTATTTCCGTTTTGGGTCACCACGCAGCATGCTTTACCTTATTAACAAGCATAGTTTAGACGTTTAACAAGAACACAGGTTTATTTTCTTCATTAAAAGTTTCGATACTATGTTTTGTGTTCGAAAATTATGTGTGTTGTAAGTTATTGTATTTATGGGTACCTGTCCGTAGTCTTAAAAGCATAATAAAATAGACATAATTATATATATACATGAGCATAATGAAATAGAAATAATTAGGTATTGCCCTGGGTTTTCTAATGCTGTAATGCTTAAAAACAAAAGTACTACTTTTGTTTTTAAGCATTACAGCATTACATTACGGGTTACTCTTGAACTTTCATGCAAATTGGAAATTGGAATCGTTCATCATTTTAAGTACTCGTACTTTTGAATACTATACTAGCAAATTTCTAACAAATAAAGCTATCTGTAGGAAACATACTAGGTAATCTATTAGGTTACCTATGGATATAAGGAAATAAGTAATATTTTGTTTATATTTAGTATAAGGAAACCATAACTATATCATTGTATTTAGTTTCACCATTTTACTAAAAGGACAGTGTCACAAAGGCAAAGAATAAATAATAAACATACCTGGACAAGTTACACAAATTAAATCTAACCCCAAAGTAAGCAAATTATATGCTTGTGTTATGGGTGTTAGTCAACGACTCTAATACATAGAAATACTTAAATAGATATCAGAATAAATTTAATAAATATCCAGAACCGGAAATGCAGACATCTAAATGTTCATCACATAAATGTCTGTCCCCGTCGGGAATCGAATCCGATCCTACGGTTGGTTTACATCAACCAATCGCCGTTAGGCGTGTACGCTAGCTACTCGACCAACGAGGCGGTCAAAGAATAATGAATAAGAATAACGCTTGGTATTGCGTTTTTGCGCATTGTGATTACAGTTAGTAGGAATACTAATTATTAAATACTAGCTGGGTACCTGCGACTTCGTCAGCGTAGAACATATTTTCATACAAACTTTTATCACTTACTGTAGAAGTGGTTTTGTGGGTTGATTTCTAAATACTAAAATAGCCTGTGTTTGAATTCGGGTCTTCAACTATTCGCATATCAAATTTCATCGAAATCAATGAAACGATCAGGCTGTAAAACGCAACACCCAAACAGGAAGACCGATTTTCGCATTTTTGTTATTAAGTATGAAAGTAAGAATGTGAATTCACGATAAACTTCAACACACCTAACACATTATAATTTTTGCAATTTGTGGACACATTGGTGGAAGGGAGTAACTTTATCACGAATTATTATTACTATATTACTAGTAAGAGTTTGATGTCTACTCCTAATATTAGGTAATGAAGTGTGTGACGTACATAATTAAGTAAAGCTATAGGCAGCCGCAAGTTATAAATCTGAACATTTCTTCTAAATAATTACACCGTACAGTAGTGCAATTTGGAGCCGGTAGGGTTACCAACATTCAAAAATAAAGCACCGGTCTATGGGGTAGTTAGGTTAGGGAGAGTAACTTTTATTATACCTTTAAAATGTCGTTTTTTTGCTAAATCTGTTAGGCTCTAATAATTTACAACAGTAAAATTTAGTCTGCCAACTTTTTTAACATTACAAAGCCATAGTTTATTGTGAAAAGTTGTAAGTAGAACAATGTGCTAATGCTAATTTTATTGTTAGTTTGTTTTAAGTGCTAATTTAATTTTGATTGTTTATTTAATAATTAATTGCTAATTTAATTTCATTGTTAATTTTAATTAATTTCTATTTTAAGTTAATTTAATGTGTACGTAGAGATTTTAATATAAGAATGGTATTGGCGCCTGTAATTGGAGTAACACTTAACTTGTTTTTAAATGTTTTGTTTCGATTGGTTGTATTACTTGCACCCTTTGATTTTGTTTCCATAAATAAATTTGAATTGAATTGAATTTGTTGGTGAAATAATAAATAAAATGAAATGCAATGAAATGTTCTTTGATTGTTCCTTTTTTAAATGTTCTATTTTTATTTAGTATATTTTTAAATAGACTTAGTCTGACCTTCTATAACCTTTTGTTCTTCCTTTCGACTCGATTAATGACGAGTAATACAAATAAGCATAAGCAATAGTCGTCAAATGATAACTTTATCTTAGGGATCGAGTAGTGTTTGATGTGTATATGGGGAGATGCACTCGGCCCGGCCATAATGCGCTGCTGACACGGTACGTTTGACAGACGCCTTTGATGTTAATTGAACACCAAATAAAACTGTACTTAATAAGACTACTCCGTTTTAATTGCTTCTATGTTTTGTTTAGTCCTTTATATGCTTAAAATTGGAATTCCTGTCGCCATATTGATACAGCTTGCTGTCTGCTAGTGTCTGAATATGACCGGAAAACAAATAGCAAAAATGTTTTACTACAACTAAAAAAGTTCGCATCTATTTTTTCCTAAATGTAATTATTTTTTAATTGGCAATTTATTATTTCTAAATTTACTGAAACTGTTTTCAATAAAAGTAATAAGACTGGACAATTCCCCCCTTTGAAAAAATATAATTAAACAAAGTAATTAAATAGTTAATTAAATTAAAGTTGTTAAACAACAAACTATTGCAGGTAAAATATGTAAATTTTAAATTTAATTTTTATAAATTTTAATGTAGTCTCCGTTGTAGTAGTGCTACTGTTCCAGGGTTGGCATTGGGTACATGAGGTCTCCGGATCGATTCAAGAGTCAGGCTACTTAAAAATTATTAATATTTTTAAATGAAGAAACACTTGTAATGTTTTACGTATCACTTATACTTTATTATCTTATAGATAGCCTACCGGTTTCGCTTATGACAGCATCATCAGGACTAGAAATGAACAATATTTTTGAATAATAAACATAAATTCATTTCATAGTGGGTAGATACAAAAAAACTTTAATGTAATATAATTGTAAGTGTAAACTTTAATGTAGTAATATATTTTTTTGTCATAAATTCAATTAATAATGTTTCAGTTGTATTATTATTATTACC